>OV725083.1:51202698-51642698 GCA_928085145.1 Nezara viridula
CGTTTTCGTTGTCGCTGAGGTTTTCTTTTAGGCTCTGAGCCATATTGAGATTTTTCCTTACATTCTCAAATACTGGGCAGTCTTGAATGATGTGTTGGACAGTTCTTTGCACCTTACAGCTTTCGCAGGTCGGTGGTTCTAGTCCTCTTAGTAAGTAGGCATGTGAAAATTCGCAATGCCCAATTCGTAAGCGGCAGAGGACTGTCTCTTCTTTTCTAGAGAGTCGGTTGCTAGTTTTCCATTTGGAACAGTAGCCAAATTTATTCCTTTTAATTTGGTTTCTTTTTGTTGCCATACGCACATTACCCGCAATTTTTTTTTTATATGATGTATGAAATCTTCTATCGGGATTTCTTTGATTATAACTGTTGGATTTGTATCTAGCCTTCTCGCCATATTTGCTACTTTGTCTGCCTGTTCATTTCCGAGTTGAACTGTCTTGATAATATTATATTATATACACGCATAATCATGTTTCGCTTATTTAGCTTACTATTCATCGAATGTATTGGAAAAAAGGATAGTTATTTGATTAGTTCACGCTGGAGTATACTAGTAATCAAACAATTATGCAATCAAGAGACACCGTGATATAAGATAAAAATGGATTGAGGGAGGGAAGAGAGAGGGCAAGAAGAACTATTTAAAGAAATCGAAGGCAATGTTGGGAGGGGAGGGGCGGAGGTTTAATGGGCTATAAATATAAGGAGAAGACCCGTTGTCAAATGGCCCTATTGGAATTAGTTTAATACACATTTATAGCAGATCTCTGGATCCCTCTTAAATCGAAGGGCTACTCTTTGCGGTAGGCTTCGAGGGACGGAGAATAAAAAAAATAGTACTTAATAGTACAATATAAAATATTAAAGCTCCTTTCCAATGGGGCTGTTTATCTTCGCTAACGAGTCAAGGGTTTAAAGAGAATTTTTTTTTTTTTTACACACCCTCAGAAAGATTGAGATGATAGAAATTTGAATTTTTTATTATTATTATTTATATGATATTTACAACTGTATAAAAAAAAATACATCTTGTAAATTCGTGCACGGATATAATGACATGAAACACATGTTGAGAAACTACCCATTGGCAGCACTCTAATATGTCTATATTAGGAGATCACGGGGCCATCTTCTTTTCAGACGCCTCAGAGGGTTATCAGGAATTGAATAGGAAGCAAGGTTAGAAACAAAAGGCTTGGGATGGTTATGAAGTTTATTATGGAAAGATAATAATAGATTGGGCCAAATCTGATACATAAGGAACATTAAGGTCATTGTGGATGATTTTATTTGTATTAAAGTAAGGAGTATTGAGGATTTTGGATTGTAAGGATTGGATACGAGAGGAACCACCCTGTATATATATATATATATATTTAAACATAATAATTTAATTGGGAATAAGGTTACTTATTATAATAAGTGACCTTATTCCCAATTAAATAATTATGTTTAAATTTAATACTCAAAGGTCGATTAAAGAAAAGTTGTGTATATATATTACACATACATATATGTATGTAAGTGTTTGTACTCACAGGCTCCCCGTTGACAAACCACATGAGCTGTGCCGCTGGTTTGGACAGGCCAGAGACACACCTAATGGAGACGTTGTCGCCGGTGTGGTACCGTGGCTTACCGCCGTATATTCTTGGTCCTTCCTCTGGCAATGCTGTAACAAACCAAGCCAAACAAATTACTCATAATTAGTTTTTAATTAAAGTCGTTAAAAACAATATTAATAATTCCCATAAATTTCAATATCATACTCCATTTTGGTGAATGATACTTTAGACTTTTTTAGTTATTACATCGTTTTTGCAATGTTGATTATACCATTCGACAACTAATAAAATTAAGAAGCTTGTTGGAAATCCCAGTGATCTTTCTTGCAAATAAGTTTCTATCTTATAGGGAATACATCGTAGGTTTCGGAAATATAAAAAACGTTGAGAAATGATCAGTTGCACAAGAGAAAATAGGAAGTTTCTAGTAAAGATTTTCTTAGAAAACCACTTAAAATATCATATCTCCACGAAGGTTTAGTAGAGAACGATTGGTGGCGTAGAACTGTATTTTCGATAGACTTTTTTATCCCTATTAGATGGGTAGATGGATCCACACTGGAATCAAAGAGTCCATTCCTCTGAAAGAATCGTTCACTCAAATGATTCACACGAAAGAATTATGATTCGGAATCGGTCAATTCTCGAGAATCGCAGAAGAGAAAATAGGAAGTTTCTAGTAAAGATTTTCTTAGAAAACCACTTAAAATATCATATCTCCACAAAGGCTTAGTAAAGAACGATTGGTGGCGTAGAACTGTATTTTCGATAGAATTTTTTCTCCCTATTAGATGGGTAGATGGATCCAGATTGGAATCAAAGAGTCGATTCATCTGAAAGAACCGTTCACTCAAATGATTCACAGGAAAGAATTATGATTCGGAATCGGTCAATTCTCGAGAATCGTAGAAGAGAAAATAGGAAGTTTCTAGAAAACCACTTAAAATATCATATCTCCACAAAGGTTTAGTAAAGAATAACAATAACCATAATAATAACCATAATTTATTATTTGTATACATGTGATCCAGGACTTCTAATTTCAATCACTTAAAAGGAAAAATGTTTTTGCCCGAATAAGATCAAAAGAATCAATCGAAAAATCGTTTAACCACAATGATTGAATCTTTGAGAATCAGTTCAGTTAAAAGAATCGAATTTCCCATCTCTGCCCTTAATTACCGACTCCCTCCCTCCATGTTTTACTTGGGATAATTATTAAGTAACTTACCAACAGTGAGCATGTCTCCATGGCCTGACACGGTCTGGAAGGAGGGTGCTTCGGCAGACACTTCGCATTTGTACCTTCCGCTGGAGGATAGATCCAATCTCCTCAGCGTCACCTGCCATTGGTTAGAGCTTCCTAGCTGGAATAAAAAATAAATCACGTGATTAAATTTTATTATAACATTCCATTATATAAACTAAAAAAAAAAATAATAATAATAAAAAAAATAATAATAATAGAAAAAAAAAATCGGTCATTGTCTATCATACAGCTTCGGGTTTTAAAGAAGTATGGTTATATAGAGTATCCACTTTAAATGAGTACGAACTATTTCAGTAGCTATTATATATATTTTCTATAATCGAAAGTAATACTGAATTAAAAACATCTGTTATTTTATCGATATTCGATCCGAAAGTGGGAATAAAGCATGTATTGTACATATTATACACTTATTATACCATGAAATAAATTATCCTTCTATTTTTATAGAATTTTAGTGGATATCACAACTGTGAAATATATTTCAATATTGAGATATTTTTGTTGCAAACGAAAAACAAATCAATTTTTCTTTACTAATAGCTACTATAAAGCTATAAACATTGAAGCATCTAATACAAGCTAATGATAGAAGGCAATTAGCAATTATTGAGCAAATAATTTACATTTTTCGATAGAAAAAAAGTTTTATTTAAGTTCTTTTTTTTTAAATAATAAAATTTTATTTAAGGGTTATAGAGCCATGAAAACGAATATCACTTTTTTCTCCCCAAAAATATATTTTATGGTATAATATGTTAAATACATGTTTTATTCTTATTTTCGGATCGAATATCAATAAAATAACGGATTTTATTGATTCAATCATACTTTCGATTATATAAAAATATACATTTGGCATATAGCTGTAGAATGAGTACAATATTGAAATAATTAGTACTGACTTATGGAGTTAAGTGGGTTCTAATATTTTTTAAGCAGAAACAAAGTTGAGATTTGTACTTCGCATCTCTAAGAACCTTTAAATCCGAGTTTCCATACCAATCGAAAAATAAAAATGTTTCTTCTATTCATTATTCCTAGAATTGGTGTCTTGAGGCTTTATTTTTTATCCAAATTACGTCATTATTCACCCAAATTTTATTTAATTATTATTTTATTGCATTATTAACGTTTCGACCATCACTTGGGCCATTTTCAAGTCTTATGGAGTCCTCCAATTAATTTCCATTAATCAGTGTCTTATTAATTTTACCGGGAAAATTAACCTGCCCTGATATTTACCTGCCCTACGTCAGTAAAACTTGAAAATGTCTCTAGTGATGGTCGAAATGTTGTCGTAATAAAACAATGAATAAATAAAATGTTGATGAATAATGGGCTGATTTATATAGAAATTAAATAAAAATGTTTTGCTCCGAATTTCCGCTTAGTTAATTCGTTTTTCTGAAAATCACAAAAGTTGTGATAACTTCCATATATTTCCACTTATTCATACGAAAACCAGCTTGAATGTAGGGCTCTATAATGGACATGAAATAGTACAACCAGACGTCCCTAAATAAATTAGGCTTGAAGAAAAAAAAAAAAAAACGTTTGGGGTAGTTTTTATTTATTTATTCCTTATAAAGGCGTAAAATCTGAAAGTTATTGTAATAGTTTAATAGAGAAACAATTTAGCTCCCCAACTGTTGCAGTAACGTTGATTTAGGAGAAATTCCCGAGGAGTTATGAATATCCAACAAAAAATAATTGAAAAATCCAACCAGAAAATTAGGTCCAAAAATTTATATTTTTTGATTTCGAAACAAAATCGCATTTAAATGTTTTTAAGACCATATATATATATATATATATATATATATATATATATATATATATATATATATAATATTTCTTTCGGCATTTGCAAGAACCTTCGGACATAGATCAATATTTTTCGACCCAAAATCACCAAAAAAAGTTTCATTGAAATCGGTGAACCCACGCCCGTAACGTCCCCTTGTATAATTTAAATAAACTTTTTTAAATCTATTTTTTTATTTATCTATTTATTTCTTTTACTTATAATTTATTTATTTTTGCTATGAATTTCTGTTTTTGATTTCAAATTACACTACTATGGTTTTATTATAATCTTTGTCCTTGTAATATACAATAGATGTATATTACTTTCCTACCTATACTAGGTAAGGAAAGTACTGCAATCGGGTACAATTTCCGATATGCGGTTTTCGACGGATCTATACGTTTCAGAGCCCCCCCTTTTTTTTTTATTGTGTTGTATTTATGGTATGAATGTGTCTCAATCAACTCAAGTATTCAGTGCCCTTAAGTGTGGCAAAATGTATTATTTCTCAATAAAATGAAAAATAAATTAAAAAAAAAAACATTTCTCATAAAGTAAGTACATTTACCTTACATTCGTGAAAAGTGTTGAAAAAGATATATCAGACAGATAAAGATATAAAGGTATTATTTTATTTGTATGAACCACTACCCATTTAATTGTTTTGCATTTTGAAGACATTTATTAATGGAAATGAATAATGCTAACAATACGGCTCATGAATAGATAATAGACCTATTTATATCTGGAGCGGACCCAGCGAAGATGAAGTAGGAGAGGGGTCGAAGGGGGGAGGGGGTATTGGTGGGATAGATGATGTGGCCGCGGGACCCAGTTCACGTGCCGAGCATTTATCCTGCTGGCGGGTTCGATTCCCGGCTAATCGGATCCAGCAACATTTGTAGCCCCCACTTCGAGGTCGGGCAAATCAGCCTAAATGATCGCCCTAATCCACTCCGGCCCGATCCGACCTCCCGGAAAAAGCCGAGCGTCTATTGGCCAATGATGAGGGATTAGCTTCCGAGGTATTAAAACAGTCTGCGAGGATCTGAGGAAATGTTCAATATCCTTATTGACCTTTTTAAGATCTTATGTCAGATTACTGAAATTGATTTCTCATTAGAGTTCTTTCCAGGCTCCTTTTTAAAGACCTTGCTTTTAAGGATCGGACCCGATGTAGTATAAGTACGATTACGAAACAAGGTCAGGTCCATATGCAATCTCTTGATTTTAAACGTCTCTTCAAAAAGGAACACTTCAATGAAACTCAATGAAAAAGGACTCCTTTCACATAATTTAAAGATATGCTTCTTCTTTTCTTTAATGTTGGCATTAAATAATCGAGTAAGTAAAAGAGGAAAAAT
Organism: Nezara viridula; assembly: GCA_928085145.1. Lineage (NCBI taxonomy): Eukaryota > Metazoa > Arthropoda > Insecta > Hemiptera > Pentatomidae > Nezara > Nezara viridula. Next base: position 51,208,710 of record OV725083.1, read on the forward strand.
TGTAAGTCCTTATAAAATTGTAAATAGATACTACTGTAAATATGTATATAAATTATTACTCCCTTCTTCATTTTTTTTTTATGAATTTTATTTTTATTATTAACTGATCAAAATTATAAAGTAACTTTTATTTTTTTTTACTATGACTGTTTAATTACTCTGTATTTTTATTCATGTATCTGTGAGGCTCCTTAGCCCACATTTCTGTCTTGCTGTATTGTTCTAAACGGACTCGTCCTAGAATAAATAAACTATTATTATTATTATAAGGTTTCTGACATGAGGTTGGATTATTATGCAGTTTCAAGAGTATATCATACCGAGGAGTGTGTCTATGTTTGGTATGCATAACTGTTCCTCCTCTAACTCCTCTTGAACCTGCCGCCAAAAAGGAATACTTTTATGAAACTTAATGAAAATGGATCCCTTTCAATCAATTTTATTGCAGAAATGTTCTTCTTCTCTTTAAAACTGTTTAAATTTATAGTAAGGTTATTATTTTATAGCATGTTATAGCTGGAAGACTAGCATTTTCGTAATACCTAACAGGTATAATTCAGGTTCGTAATACCTAATTTGCTTAAAATAATACGACTTTTTCATCTCTTGCTCGAGATATAATATGCCTCTTCCGAGAAATGCTAACAAAAAGTACCATAGGTCTCATTTTACTCTATAAACCAACTAACTTTGTCCATGTATCGAGTCACACTTTATTTTTTTCCAAACGTCCACGTAAATTACTTTCAATTAAGTACTATTTAAATTAAATTAAATAATAAGAATCAATATTTTATTTCAATTTTTCTGTCAAAATCTCGACTTACTACATCCTAGAGTAGCAGTTACCATTATTTTTTAATATCATAACAGCCTTATCAGAGATTTTTTTATTATTATTGTTTAACCTATCTTAATGAACCTACTTTTGGGATGAAAAGTAGCAATATCGTTCTTTTTCACAGCGTTTATTTATTATGATGTCGGAAAAGTATTGATCTCAATTACATGTCCTCGCTGGGGTATCTGCAATTTAAATTGGCGAATGGAGAACGGAAACTTGAAACAGGATCTTAAGTGGCTCTTAATTGGACTTTGGACTAGGGCTTTCCCAGAGTAGGATCTAGGAGAACTCTGGAATACTATTTTCGCCATCTGTTATAGTTTTAATTAGAAAATTCATTAAAATCTTTCTTAAGTAATCTTGTTTTTATTTCTTTTTACTTATTTTATTTTTTTTAAATTTTATAAAATATAAATTCAGCAGGCTTGAAATTTATCATCTGCTGCGAAATCTTACTCATTTGGATATGCTTTAATTTAGAAATTCTGTTGGCCAGTTCTCTTTTTTTTCAGTTTTGGGCTAATGTGTTCATGTTGTAAGTCAGCCTCTGGTGGAATATATAATAGTTTTCTGTCGCTGATAACGTATGGTTGTCCAAGTCCTTTTGTTGTAAGTAGTTAGTGATACAGTAGTAAATCCCCTTTTTTTCCTAACGTTTTTGATCGAAAACATTGAATTTTGAAGATCTTAGATTCTAGCATTACTCCATATCTATCTGTTATACCCATAAGGGTTTTATAAGTTAGGATAATTTGTATGTCTATTAAAAAAGGATAATAAATAATAAATATAGTTTGGTCAATTCATTTCTGTTCAATGGCAGTCTCTTGCCAAGGTGAAGTTCTAAATAACGTACTTTTTTAGATATTGGATTAGGAACGTTATTAAACTATACCTGTGGTCATGAACCATGATCCCTCACCATTTTATTTCATTTTTATTTATCGATTGTTTCCTTTTCCTGTTTTTACTTAACGTACAAACTTTAAATAAACTAAACTTTAATAACAATAATCAACTTTTAACCTAAACGTGAATTTTACATTTTCTAAAATTTTATCGTATTCTTAATATTCAAAACCAAAAGATATAATAATATATAATGTTATTGAATATTTGATAGTTGACCGTTGCATTATAAAGGAAGGAGATGGTCCGGGGTGGCGGTCATAAATAGGCTAAATAGTGGTAAAACTATTTTATTAAAAGTCAACGTTTTGACTCGACTTTACAGGTTTTATTCAGTGCTAGAACGGACAAGATACAAAAAGATAGAGAATTGTGGAAGTTACATAATATTTAGACAAAATATTATAAACAATATGAATAAGCTTATTAAAATCATAAACAGTAAGTACATTAAAATATAAACAGAGTAAGCTAAGTAACAAGATCATAAAATGATGTAAATAGATGGAAACAATTGTTGTAGTGTAATATATAATAAATGCAAATATGAATATACTTCTACAGATCCGGAGCGATCGAAAGAAAAGGAAGAAGGATATAATATGAAATAATAGACATAAAGGAATGTGGAGAAAGCAAATAAAAACGACAACAGAAAAATTAAATAAATAAGTAAATAAAATTAGAAGAATAAAATTAGAGACTTTAGGTGTGTTCAGCTAGGAGTTACACATAGAACTGGAAAACCAGGGTAAGAGCATGGTCGGGGAATTTGCTGACTTGTTTGGGTAATGGGGAAAACCTAGAAAATTACAGTATCGATACTGTAATTATATTATTAATTACCTACCATGATTAAGTGTAAATCCACTGAATATACTTTTCGTAATCGTTTTTACATTCTATCTGTTATCCCAACTAAAAATATCTAGATGGTTTTGTATAAGAAATGATGTAATGGGTGCCACATCATCAGACATGTTAGTTCAGAAATCAGTATACATTACTTAATTATTAGAAATATTCGGGTTTGTTGGGTGGGGTTGTAAGAGTGAGCAGACGAACAGGTGGTGATTACATTAATAATGTAATTTAGATTTTTTAGTTTTTCAAAGTATCGAAAAATGTAAATACCTTGGGGAATATTGGCGACGGAAACCGGATGTAACTACTTTAACTTGACATAGCAACTAGTTACTTTGGAAGATCTAGAGGAACTCGAAGATGATACTGATTAAACTATCCTTTACTCTCTAGACTGGAAGACAGTCCACCGTATAGAAGACAGTCCACCATATAGAAGGCAGTCATATTAAAAGTGGATGAAAATGAGAGAAGAGACATAGAAATTGGTATATGCTCACTATTTAAGGGTATATACTCACGGAATCTTAGAAATCGTTTCAGGATAGCAACGATTTTTAAATGGATTTACAAGAAGAGTTCACAGTCAGTGGGTCTCCGAATACAATTTCTTTTTCAGTAGTGCTATATCGCACAATATTATAAATATTAAAAAACAGACATATGTCTCGGCGTTCGTTGTGACGAGACCAAGAAAACGATAATTTGTATAAAACTAAAAGAAAAGATTTTTGTATTTTTGCTTTTGCTTTGACCAGATTTTTAAGAGATTATATATATATATGTCAATTTTTTTTTTATCCCTACAAAATAATTAGGAATTTAGGACTCTTACGCTACATCCTTATGATATAAACCCGACCTCCATAAATATATTAAAACTAAAAATATAAAATAAAAATGATTCTAACATTTTTTTAAAATTTTATTTATAGTTTAAAAAAAAATTAAATCCACAAATTATTGATGTGGATGGGAATTGAGGTAATGACGTTGACTTAAGAGAAAGTCCGGAGAAGTTGTGAATACTTATAGTCATCTATCGGGAAAAAAGTTCATAGAAAATCAATTAATGAAATTTACAATTTTTTATTTCTATAAAAGGGAGTGGTAGTGGTAGGGCACTGAGCCTCCGATTCAAAGGTCCCAGGTTCGAACCCCGGCTCATGGCAGAAAATGTATTTATCTGTTTCATTGGCCGTAGGGCGAGCATGGGTCGGGAGACCATCCTGTAGCAAACCCAGTCTCTATACAGTGTGTCTCTATACAGTTAAATAATTAATTAAGGGGGAAAACCTGGCGGTTGAGTGTGATCTCGGTCAAATCACATCACCTCCTTGCACAACCGTTGACCTAGAAACAGTCCTTTCCTTAAATAGTACTGAACCCCAGATCCTTCATGGGTTGTAGTGGTACAGGTTTTATTATTTTTATTTTTTTTTTATTTTTATAAGACTTTGTATACAAGAGTTTTAAAGGAAACCGAACACGAATTTAACTTTTTTGATAACAAACCTTTGTAAATTTTGTTTAAATTATATGAATTTTTTTTTCTTGGCTCAAATGCCCCTTGGAACTGACGCCTGGACACGTGACCAATATTTTTCCATGAAGTTTCACCGAAAAAAAAAATATTCGAAATCGATTACCCTCTGACTGTAAACTCTCCTTGCTAGTGGATATAATAATATGAATGGGCTAAATTACTATACCACACAATTCCCTTAGCATCGTGCTCGTAAATAAGAATGGAAAAATGGTTTATGGTATTCAATTCAATAGATAATTTCGAAAATAATACATGAGAAAAGAAACGTGCGCGAATGAAGGTTCATAAGATAATAATCTGCGGCATTGCCTACGGAAGAGAATGAAGACTCAATGATTGAACATGGTTGCTTAAGCTCACAAAGGTTGGCTGCCATTGTTCCCGCTGGCCAGTTCATAAACGTTTTGTTTGTCCATGTTGATGGAACCATTAAAGCTGCGAGCTGTGTGATCCTTTTGTCATTCTCACAAAGGAATCGGTCCCTTTTTGCCGGCGGTCGGAGATAATCCTGGCCCTATTCTTCGGGGGCTGGTTTGATACAGATTTCGGTTACCTCGGCCATCGAGGACCTCATTATAAACCATACCTTCTTTCCCGAAGGATGCTCATATCAAAAGGGATGTTCTGTTCCTGGGGACCCTTTTGTAGAAGCTTCACCAATAATTTTTTTAAAATTAGACTCCAAATATTTGTATATATTGGGTTTGCAAATAAGTCCTTTAGGTTTTTCAGGGTGGAATAAAACTCAGTGTACTATAGACTAAAATTTATTTGTATTGACCATTATGTTTTTAAATTTTATTTATTTAGATATATAATATTCGGTCTCGTGGACAATAATTATAGTGATAAATTAACACATTCACACCATATATACAGAAAATATAAAATTAACAAAAGTAAAATAATAATTAAAAAAATCTTATTAAATTAATCTTAAAAGATTATTTATGAATTGATTTCAACAATTTTTAATATATTTGTATTTATTACAAAGTAATATGTGCGATTAAATATAAGAAAACAGTAATGAGATTTATAATTTAGTGTAATCGCTCGGCTAAAATTAATATATTTAAATATTCACATTCCTTATTCGGATTTAAATATTTTGGCGACTTTCCTTTAAAAAAAGTTGTTTTATAAATATAATTAGTTACATCATCATAATGCGTTGAATATAAATTATTCATAATTTTAATATCAAAGCAATGACAATTATTTATTTTCCGAAATCACAGAGTATATATTTAAATTGTTTGTGATGGATTCACTAATTTTAGGATTTACAAGTTAAAATTAAAACAATTATTATTGCGTTAGGAAGATTGTTTGTAGAGGATTTATGTTGACCAATCTGAAAAAATTTAAACAATTAACAAAGAAAATCTTCTGTTGAATGTATTTTGTTGGTACTATTAATAAAGCACAGAGAATAACTTGCAAGCATGTTGGAGTTGACTTAAGAAAATACTATTTTTTAGGAATTATTCATAAAATAGGAATTTATTTTATTAGGAATGTCCAATAAAATAACCTAAAGATAAGTAAATTAAAAACATGAGAACACATTGTATATACCTATAAAAAATATATACAATCAAGCAGGAAACCCAAACCCAGGTTTTTCCTTCCAACTATAGAAGGAAAAGCAGGACTCTAAGAGATCCATCCGCTACTCTCTCAACCGCGTCACTAGTGCTAAAGCCAATGGAGTTTGAGCGAGAGCGCTGTAACCACATAAAGTCATGTCTTGAGTGGAGAATCCGGCCATTGCCAGAACTCCATGATATATACTATAAAAGACCTCTGGGCCACTGCCGCTTCAACCTTCGAGGAGGGTTGTTGAGATGAGCGGAAGTAGATAGGGATTGTGCTAGGGGATTTGGATGATAGATAAGGTTCTGATGGAATTTGGAAAAATTGTCTGGGATAAGTTGAATGACAAATGGGATATTAAGGTCATTATGTAGTTTTTTGTTGGTCACATGGAACGGAGCATCGACTATTGTTCGGAGTACTTTGGATCGAAAGGATTGGATGCGTTTGATGGTAGAAAATTTTGCTGTCCCCCTAAGTTCAAGTCCGTAAGACCATTATTTAATATGAGATTTTTTTCATCTTTCCACTAACTGAATAATGCCATATTCATAGAATGTCTGGAGTTTATTGTTAAAAAAACTGATCCAAGTGGTTTTTGGTGTCCTCTTACTTTTGGAATTTCTTTCCATTTATGGAGTTCTGCAGGGTTCATTTCAATCCTAAATTTTAAGACAAATAGTAGACGCAAAACTCTGCACACTGACCTACAACAACCATCAACCAACACATACATACTCTTTATTTACAATTACATAATAATCTACATGGACAGTCTTATAAAATACTTAAATACTAAATTTGTATTCTTACATATGTTCGGAAGGTTGATTGCTGAAGAAGTGGAAGAATAAATGAGGTTAAGAAAGAGGATTTGCATATGGGGGAGGGCAGAGAATTCGAAAACAATTTAGGACACAAGTAAACAACCTACAAACCTTCACAAATTAAACAAAAAAGTTTTTTCGAAGACAAAATATTATTCCACCATCTTTTATAATTAAGCTTTCCTTATTAATCAGTGAAAACCAATATTTGACCTAATTATACTTTAAAAAATGCTGGAGGAAATTTTGTAAAGACTTTCGTGATTAAAGGATCTTTCGCCCTAAAGAGGAAGATCGTCCTAGATCGAGTCTTTCAAAACTGATATCGACTACATTTTAAATTTCGTTTCAAATAAGATAATTTAATATTTATTAATCATAATATTAAAATTTACAACTCAAAATCTGATTTTTTAATCAAAGCATTCCTGGAAGGAATGGACGATTTATGATTTCATTTATGTCAGATAAAAATAATTGTTTTAACGAAAACGTTTTTGATGTTTCTGGCTGAATTTAGTATTATTTTTTATAATTATAAATTAAAATTGTAATAATAAAAACACACATTAGACACAAACAGTCCAACTTCATTTTTACTTTATATTTAACGTTTCGGCCCTTAGCCCATTTTCTTCGATGGAATAAAGCTAATTTTCATATAAAAATAAAATCATATAGGCTAAATTGCCATTTTCACAATACTTCATTGCCTCTTATTGAATGTTATTAAATAATTAAGTATTGTGACAAGAGAAATTTAGTCTATGTGATTTTATTTTTATATTAAAGTAAGCCTTATTCCCTTGAAAATGGTTTAAGAGCTAAAACGTCGAATGTAAAGTTAACATAAAGTTGGACTATTTTGATCTACTTTTTCACAATACTTAGCTGTCTATTATTGAATGTTATTAAATAATAAAGTATTTTGACAAAGGAAATTTAGAATATATAATTTTATTTTTATATTATTACAACTTTTGTGATTTTTAGAAAAAAAATGAAGATCTCTGCCTTGAAAATTTGACGCAAAAAAATTTTATTTTTTCGATTCCAGTAAAAGTTGGTAATTGGGGGTTTATCGAAGCGTGAAATATATAAATCTCAATTTCATTTGTCCTTAAAAAAATATTTGAACCCACTTCACACTTACGGCCGCTTCGAATTATTTATTTCGTAGATAATTCTTATAAACTTCGATGATTTATTTTTATTTTGTAAGGAATTTATCAAGCTTTCAAATAAATATTTTAATTATCAATAAAAAAAATGTGATTCCGTAGTTCATATTATATTATTTTTTATCAACATAATGTACTACAGTTAGGGCAGTGTTTTAATTTCTTTAAAAATCTATATTGTGCATCGCGCCTCATCACCGATTTATATTATTATATAATTATAATTATTCGTATTGCTAATTCGTAATCATAATAAGAGAGAAATAATTCTTAAAATTTGGTATCTTCGTTACAGTCCGTCCCTCTTTGTATATGTAAAATAAAATATGGCACAGTCACTCATAACTTTTTTATAATAGATAAATAATAAATTAAATAGTTCAAATAACATTTTTAGGATTATTATCATTGTTGTTTCTATAGTACTCCTGAGATCAGAGTGTTTGATATCTCCTACTAACTCTTTTGTTAAGAGTAAGTTGAACATTTATGTTATGTTATCTTTATAGTTAAGTAAAGATCTTAGAATTTTTCTGAGGTATGTCCATTATTGGTACCGACCCCAAGTCCATTACTAGAACAATTGAATTTCGGGGTGTCAATCACTAGTGCAAAAAGGTTTGTTTTTTTTTTAAATGGTGATTATGCCTTCATAACTGAATATTTTTCAATTTTAAAGTATGAAATATAAAAAGGACACCTTAAAAATTCCTAATGTCCAACAACGAAGTATTATAGTAAAATTATAACTGTAATGATTATGGTAACATAAGCCAAAAAAAAAACATTTCCTTCTCTGTATCAATAACTGGTGCGCTTACCCTTCTTATATATCAAGAAATGATGTTTAATTACTGTATCTGACATAGACTCGCTCATTTTTCCCCATTAAATATCTTTAATTAATTAGTATTGATTTATATATTTTTACTTTCCTACCTATACTAGGTAAGGAAAGTATTGAAATCGGATCAAATTTCCGGCATGCGGTTTTCGACGGATCTATACGTTTCAGATCTCCCCTGAGTCCGAAAAACACATTTTTAGCCATTGGTCTGTCTGTCTGTGCCAAGATTTTCTCGAGAACAGAGAACCGATTTTGTTGCTTCTTTGTTCATTTTGTAGGGTTTTGACTACTGATGCCTGTGACAGAAATTCGGTTCTCCATGCGCTATAGCTTGCGCGCAATAAATATAATGTTCTAATAATTGTCCTTTCAATTTTCTGATATAGACTAAATTCCGAAGAAAATTCAGGAAAAAAGTTATAAAGAAAAGAAAAATGTTTTTGGACCTAACTCGCTAAGTGTATATTATACGGTAAAATATAATCCTACCTATACTAGGTAAGGAAAGTATTGAAATCGGATCAAATTTCCGGCATGCGGTTTTCGACGGATCTATACATTTCAGATCCCCCTGAGTCCGAAAAACACATTTTTAGCCATTGGTCTGTCTGTCTGTGCCAAGATTTTCTCGAGAACAGAGAACCGATTTTGTTGCTTCTTTGTTCATTTTGTAGGGTTTTTACTACAGATGCCTGTGACAGAAATTCGGTTTTCCATACGCTATAGCTTGCGCGCAATAAATATAATGTTCTAATAATTGTCCTTTCAATTTTCTGATATGGACTAAATTCCGAAGAAAATTCAGGAAAAAAGTTATAAAGAAAAGAAAAATGTTTTTGTACCTAACTCGCTAAGTGTATATTATACGGTAAAATATAATAAAAATTTTGAAATATAATTAAATTACCAAAAAAAAAAAGTTATCGGAATCGAACCAGTATTAACGATGATACAGTTTTTTTCTATTTTCTACGAATGTTTTAATTTATAACTTTGCTACCTATATTAGGTAAGAAAAGTATTAAGATCGGGTCAAATTTCCGATATGACTTTTTCGACGGATCTATACGTTTCAGAGCCCCTGAGAAACACCGTTTAGCCTGTTTTTTTGAAAGGCATTGAAATTCCCTACACAAGTATATAAAAATCGTTCATTTTAGACTATTATTAACGATGTTACAGCTATTCAATTTCCAATGTAAGGTTACGGGTACATATCCTGGTGCCAGAAAGGGGTGAATGAGAGAAAAAAGATGACTAAGGGAAAGTAAGAAAATCTGTTGCCCGCATCACACAAGCTTCACTATTTCCTCTACTTTTAACAGAAATTATTGTTCAACAATACTAAGCTATGGCAAAAAGTTTTTGATCAGCAATATTAAGTAGTATTGAAATTTTTACACTGACCTACCTGAAGCCGGTTTACATTGCTTTAGTTTATCAAATAAATCGTACTCAAAACTTTTCTGAAATATGTAAGAAAGCCGTGTGAGTGGACACACCAGATTTTTTTTTTTTTGTAAAACAAATCTTGTTACAATTACTGATAGCTTACACTACAGCAAGATCTCGTTGTCTTAGTAAATTACAGTAGATTATAGATCGCAAGTTTCTGTGAGGTGTGGAGATACCCGCTGATCCATGCATTTCCAACACGCAACCTATCTTTGGCATCTCAGCGCTTCTCCAAGAGTGAAATGTATATGGACAAAGTGGAGGTTAGATATAATTGATATGTACTAATAATGTTTCTATATACCTATTATTCAATAACAAAATATATAGGTCGTTACCTCTGAAACCCTAATAATTTTTTTTTTAATCTAAAAGTCGTATTAAAATTTTCAAACCAGTAACCTTTTTAAACTTTCTTATTAAATATTATTTGACAGTCGTACAAAAATGTGTTTATTTAATTATATAAAAATATATATAAAACGTACGCTCCAAAAACTAAACATTTTTGAAATATTAATATCGAACATATTAATATAGGTTTATTGCGAAAAGTCACTATAAATTTTACTGAAAATATTTACCAATTTTCTTTTATCGATTATTATTTTTTTATTTGTTTATGTATAAATGGATGCTGCTAGAATAATCCCATATTTTAATTTTATAACAGTTAAACGAAATAAGCATTAATTGAAAGGTACTATAGGTAGAAATCACAGTGAGAGATAATTTGATGTGGAAATTCATTATAATTTTACAAATCAATTGAACTTTTGAATTTCTTTTATAATTTTTTGCCGTATCTATGATGAAAATAATAGTTGAATCCTCCAAAAACTACTTCACAAACACCAATTAAATTATCATACAAATTACCAAGCCACCAAATTAAATTTAGGAAATCTGTAAAGGTGCACAAAAACCCCCCAAAAAAAGAAAAGAAAAAAAAAACGAAATTCGTAAGGTAAAATGGTAGAGGTCTAAGAAAACGGTACTGTGGAGATTGTAAAAAAGAAAAATAGATGTATTTTCTCGCATACATATTTGCTACATACATCCACAGAACATCAACGTAAAAATTACATAAAATTTTTTTAAAAAGCTTCTTCTACAGTTCACTTTTATTTATTTGGAATAATTAATCACCTCTCATTTTTAGTGAACCTACAAATTGATAAATGTAAAGTATGAAATAATTTGATAGCTAATAAGAAGACATTAGAAAATTATTTCCCCAGATAGAAAACAAATTTCAGGAATGAGGAATACACATATTATGTATTATTATTACATGTATATTATGCAATTGGAAATTTTTTTTCATTTTCTTCACACCCCCTTTATGTCCACTATTTCTAATTATTTTTCCTTTTGCTTTCAATATTTCCTGATGATCTGTAGGATTCTATTCATAAATACGTGTATTATTTATCATCTTTTTTACATTCAATGTTTGCTCATCTGCGACAATTGCTACCATTTATTTACTTCAGTTTAGGATCTTGTTACTTAGTCATACTTCGTTTATATATTTTATTTTTCTTAATATTTATATGTAATTTCTGTTTATAATTTTAATGAGTTCATTCACATTGTTTATTTATTTTTGTCGTCTTGAAATAAAATAGTTTTTTCTCACTATTTTAGTCTTTTTTATGACAGCCACCTCAGGCTTCTTATAAAATATACAACGGTGAACTATCAAGTATTTAATTTTAATAAATAAATACTGACTACTTCAACTTGTCAAATATTCATTTCTATTTAAAATGGGCTGACAAGAGAATATTCAGTTACGGGCGCCATTTTTTTTAATACTGTACTGAAGTTAAACAAAGGCTATTGAATTTTATTATGCATATAATGGCATGTTTTTTTGTATTCACCAAGCAATACATGAACATCATTAAATTAAAAAAAAAAACGTTTAGTTATAAAGTTATTATATTTAGTTCTGGCCTATTTTAAGGGACATGCCGTATAAATGTGTGATAAAGAGTATAATTTATATTTTTAATAAAACTACTGAGTGCCCCATAATAGCGACGAATATCAAAATTGAAAGATAACCGATCGTGAAAACTTTATGAGTTTAATAACGGACTGGTTGTGTGGGATCTGGGAAGAGGTCAAAACAGATAAAACGCGTTCTGCATTTTAATAACTGTAGTAATGCATGCAACTGGAATATCCAATACAGGTCAGAGGCCTATACGATTATATGCATTTTACATCCGTATTGCAAGTTTCGATAATGTTGATGAATATTTATATATCAAGCCGTCAGATACATATTGTTAATGCAATTTTCTCTTTAAATAATTGATACGACCAAATCCAAAACAGGTAGATCTGTTGATACGATATATTATTATTTAGAGAGGGAGAGAGAGAGAGAGGCACATAATTTATTTAATGATATCGAGAAAATTCAGTTATTTGTGAATGCTTAAATTTTACAGGAATTATTTAAAAATATGCTAAAAGTATTCATTTGTATTTGTTTATGTATAAATAAATACTGTTCGAATACTGGCGATATTTTAATTATTAACAGTGTCAAGAATTAATTATTGATTAAAAGGCAGTTAGAGATTGCTAGATGAAGTTTAATAAAATTTAAAAATCAATCGAATCAATAAATTCACCTAATTTAAAAAAAAAATTTAACTTCAATTACCATACAAATTTTCAACCCTCTAACGCAATATCTAAAAGAGGGAGGGGTGATTAAGGCAGTGTGGTCCAATTCACTAGGTCCCGGATTCGAATCTGGTTGTGTCAGGTAATTATTTATTGTTAAAAATCAGCCGTGGATTGGCTCTGTGGTTAAGAAATCTTTCTAGGGTACACCCAGCTTATATAAAATGGTTTAATTAAGTAGGAAAACCTGGGGATTGAGCGCTCGGAACGGAACAAGTTCAGTATTGAACTATAAAATGGTTATTTTAATTCCTTATTATGCATCGTATTAAAGGACGAGTTCCTAAAAATCTTTAAGCAATCATGGATAAATGGAATGTGATAACTATACTAAACCAAGCCCACGTATATGTAGGCGATATTGTTCTCATAGCATTCTCAGCACAAGGATTATAGCAAGTTTTTATCAATGAAAGAGATGATCATAAATGAAGAAAGAGTAAAATTATGTTTAGTAGGTGGATTGATAAGTTGAAGACCTTTAAATAATCTTATGGGGTAAGATGCTCAAGTTGGAAGTGGGATGTTTGTACCCTAGAACATTTGTTAAAAAAATGATAAAACTAAATAAGTCAAGATATATCAAATAGAATAAAAAACGAATGATATCTATTCTCTAATCTGTAACTAGTGTTGCCCAAATGCGAGTCCAAGCTCGAGAAAGTAGTCACGAGTCTTGCTCACTCAGTCTTGGTCTTGCACAATGATCTCGAAATAGTCTTTCAGTTACCTGTTAGCTTATTAATATAGACATATTACTGTAATTTTGTAGATAGGAGAAACCTAACTAAGCCCAAATGAAAAATTAGAAGAGTTAAATACATATAGTAACTAAAATTGACTTACATTCGTGACTATTTTTTCTTGTAACACGGTCGCAGGGAAATGTTAGGTCAAAAATGTGACAAAAATAAATATATATATATAACACGCTCTACCTTCCGACCCAAGATAGTGAGAGATGGGTCCTTAATAGACAGGCATAAGTGCACACTGACCGAAGCTGAAATGAAATACCTAAGGAGAGTTACTGCTGAACTAGCTAAGATCCCATCCGAAATTAACGAATTAGAAAATATATCAAAGTGCCACCGATGTTGGAAACCGAAGAAAAGAAAATACTCGAATGGTTCGGCCATGTTATGGGGTTGAACGGAAATGGAGAAGCTATGAAATTTCTTGAGACAAAACTCACTGAAATGAGGCCAAGAGGCGACTCCGTAAAACATCAATGGAGAACATAACATATTTGAGAGAAAGAAGAGGCAAGCAGTTGCTGGTGAAGGAACGCGATCAATCGTCGTGGTCTATCCACGCTTAAATGTACTAAGGAGGTAGAAAAAGAAGTTGTTATAACAAGTTGAAGGAAACATGGCGTTTAGGAAGCAACTGTCTGCAAAATTATCATTCGCTCCTGATTCAAATGGTTTTATTATTATAGTATTATAATTTAAATCTATATGTTCAGAAAAGTTGTCGAGAGTTTTGAAAACTGGAGGTTGACTATTAGCTTCATGAAAACAGAGCAACTTGACACTTCATCAGATGAAACGCCAATTGAAGGATAGAAATTTAAATACCTAGGATCAATATATAATAGAGAAGGATTACATCCACCAATGATATTGACAGAAGAATTGGTGAAGGAAGAAAGGTCACAACAATATTCAACAACTTTGGAGCTCGAATATACAGGCCTGTACTAAGAGGCTAATATAAATTCGAAAAATATATATTTGAGCCAATTACGACATACGCCTCGGAGACTTGGGTAATCAATGATCAGTAGAGATGGACTTTGCAAAAAAAGATGGAGAAGAGCAGCGAAAAAATCCAGAAGGGAAAGGATCGAAAATGAAAGAATTCTGGAAATGATGGAGGTGGAAAAAAACATTTTAGCAAATATTGAAAAGAAAAGGTTATGCTGGATATGTGAAAAGAATGACGCCTGAAAGATTGTAAGGAAAAAGGGAAGACCAGGGGTAAAATGGAAAGGCGCGGTGGAAGAAAGCCTGGTGGGCCATGGCACCATAGAAGAACAAGCTTTGAATAGAGAAGAATGGAAATATATCTTAAAAAATATTTAGGTCAAGGACAACCACAGTAATGGAGAAGTCCTTAAAAAATATATATGTATATAAAGCTAACTTTCTAGGATGCTCTACACTCTATTCAACGTTGGAGACACTTCGTAATTACAAAAATAAAAAGGAGTTTACTCACGCTTACGTGTACCCCCGGAAGGGGGAAGAGCTGTGCAGGAGGATTGTCCCTAGGAACGAATCGGTAGAACTCATGGCCATCCTTGTACCACTTGACGGAGTACAGCGATTCCCCTTCCAGGTCATACCTGCACTGGAGGATGGTACTGTTCCCTCTGATCGTGTGCTCTTCGATCTTCACCTCCATCAGCCGTAGTCCTTCCCCACCTGCCAACAAAAATAACAACACAACTGTACATTAAAACTGTTTGAGGCATCAGGCCTTCTCTAATCCTGAAGTAGGGGGAATCAAACCTGGATGCTGAGTACTTGGTCAGAAGGGGGTGTCTTTGTGGAAAGCAAAATAATGTTAACATAAAAATATATATTGATGAATAAAACATATTTAATGGGGGATACCAAAATATTATTGTGTTAGTAAACTATTTGCTAATATGGGCTGACCGAGTAAATGTAGATTCTGGCTGGTAGAAGGGTTCCATCGATGTACTGGCTTCTTTGCCATTTGGGTCGAATACTGTTTTGTCATGTGCTGGTATCCATGCTACCTCTTCCGGCCATTTCTTTATGTTGGTCTAGCTAGACATTATTTGAGCATGCATGGTCATTGAGACCATTTTGGAGACTCTCAGATTCAGACTGGAACAGGTCTTGTACTTCGGCCCTTCTGGTTCTAGGTAACCAGGCAGGGCTAGTTGCATATTTTCGATACCAATCGATGGCGCAACTGTTATGCGCTTTTGACGTAATTATAATTATGGCTAATAGTGAGTGGCCTTGACAAAAACGGTATTTGTAATTTTATAATTTAATTTTAAGTTTTTTCTTTTCTCCCATATCTCGCCTTTACGGCTATACGGATTTTTTTTCGGGCCAGGGGAGAAGGAAGAGTATTAATGCCAAAAATTCTAGATCTAGTAATGAAACTTCTTTCAAATCTGTAAGGTTTTTTTTTTTTTAGTTTTATTCGCTTTTAGCACCAATAGAGTTCTGCTTTTCCTTTTATAGTTGGAGGGAGAAGCCTGGCTTGTATATATTGTATATAGATATGTGTTTTTATGTTTTTAATCTACTTATCTTTGGTTATTTTATTTTTTTATTGTATATAGTTTTCGATTATTGCTTTGCTTTGTTAATTTTATATTTTCTGTATTTATGGTGTGAATGTGTTCATATGTCACTATATTTACTGTCCACGTGGCAGATTATTGTATTTCTAGACAAATAAATTTTTAAAAAATGTATTCAATTTTTGTTAATATTTTTATAATTTTAGTGAGATTAGACTACATCCACACTATATTGACAAAAATTTTAAAATAAACAGAAGCTAAACAAAAACTAAATAATAATAAAAAAGTATACACAATAAATAAAATAAAATAACTTAAAGATACTTAAATTAAAAATCAACAGCACAGGCATACCTGGAGTAGTAATTATTTTTTTATTAAATAAAATCAAGGAGAAATTATTGACTAGTAAAAATTCAAGCTCAATTTTTTACCAAAATACCAGGCCTTTGCGAGCACCTTAAGAAAAAATATTTCATCAAAATTTTGAGTAGTGAAGAGAATGCCATGCAAGCTTCAATTAATGTTGTCCAAACTTTGACTTTCAATCCACAGTTTCTACTATTTATTTACGATACAATTTCTTCAATTTAATATTAATTTTATTCGAATTCGTCTAAAAGTTTTTAATTTCGAACTGTAATACGATCCTCAGTAAAATCAAAATGGAGCTACTTGTGGTAAACAAGCTCCGATCACTGAACGAATATTTGATCTTAGGGCCAAAGGAAGGAGGTGAGGGAGGGAGAGAGAGAGCAGAAAATTAACTCCTGTTTGGCGAAGGCGTAGGAGTGAGGATAAATTGAAAATAAAAAGAAGGGCCTTCATTATTGAAGTGGAACTATTGTTATAGACCACTGACAAGGAAATAGCCCTTTGGGTCCCGGCATCGTGGGCGTCCATTCAACGAATAGGAATCAACTGGACGTATTTTTGTTAAGGAAAAACTTGAGCAGTTTTCAAAAGCAGCAGACCTGGATAGCACTTCTGGAGATTTTGTTTTTCCTCCATTTTCTCTGGAAAACAAGCAACGGTTCTGACAATGGTTTTCGTCATTATCTTTTCATATTATTGTTCTTCTTCCTCCTAGGGTTAAGGAAGGTTGTAAACCAGTTTAGGAATATAAACATATATATATATATGTTTACAAATATCAAAACTTATCATCGATTTTCGAGAATATATTTTTTTCTTAATTATTAGGAGAGACGGGATGACCAGGCGGGCTAACGCGTGTGCGCACAGTACTGTGCGTTGCCTGGCAACTTGATAACCTAAGTTATAAAACGATAAAATAATTGCGAGCTCTCGTCGCCTGGTACAAGGGCGTCTTTTAACTTGGCATTAATCCCCCGCCCTCACCCCATGGTTCGGGAAAACCCCAGTACAGTCTAAAAGGCAAGGAATGGGAGGAAAAAAAAAAGGTTAGCTTACAATGATTATTAAACTTACGCATTTTAAATTGATTTATTTAAAAAAAAAAATAATAAAGTCTTCATATTTTTTTCGTGGTTGTTCATGAAGGATCATTATTGAAAGTATTTTTTTTTAAAACTTTTATTATGATATTTACAACTGTATTAGTATGAATACATCAAGTAAATGTGTACAGTGGAATATAATCACATGAAAAACGCTTGTTGAGAAACTAACCATTGGTAGCACTCTAATAATTTGTCTACATGAGGAGATCACGAGGCCATCTTCTTTTCAGACGCCTCGGAGGGTTATCAGGAATCGAAGAGGAAGGAAGGTTAGAAACAAGAGGATTCGGATGGCTATGAAGTTTATTATGGAAGAATAGGTATCTGGATTATGCCAAATCGGAAACATATGGAACATTGAGGTCTATTGAAAGTATTAAACCAAAATATATTTGTTATTGTTTAATTTATTAATTATCCACAAATTCATTGAATTCTTCCCGTATTTAATCCCTACAATCCAAAACCTCCTTACGATTCTTAATGCTCTTTATTATGTCTCAAATAAAATTAGTTATTAAGACCTCAGTATACCATTTATTGTAGATGTTTTTCCGAAATACATATTACTCGTTTAATTCCGAACTATTCTGCCACTAAAACTCTATAGTTTATAACCTTTCATCCAAAACTATGTTTAGCTATCCTTTGAGGTGTCTGAAAAGCAGATGGTTAACGGACTTCCGAAATTAAAATAATAATTGAAGTGCTACCAATGGGTAGTTTCTTCACAAACTACTTTCATCTTTTGTGTTCTTATAGCAGATTTACTTATTATATATTATTTATTAAGATATAAATTTAAATAAATGATTAAAAAAAGGAACAGAATTTGATATTAAGATCTAAAGCTAAAATATAATCCTTTGTTTATGAAATATTATTTTTTAAAATTTTTAATTTATTTTAAATTTGTTATTATTAAATATATTTCATGTTTAGCTGTTGCATTGAAGCATGTTTAGTTAGGAATAACATAATAACCTGATTTAATATGAAAATATTCCCGGCCTGATAAGGGATAAAGGTATCGACAGAACGTTTGGATAGCTTCCCGATCCCAATCGTATTTCTCAAACTGATTTATATTCCATTTTATTTTTCTACAAAACTCTGCCAATGACAATATGATTAATTATAGGAGGCAGGGCCGACATTTTACCGTACAATAGTTCTCGATATTTATAACCTTCACTCCTCGTTTTTCTTTTTAATGGCTCTATTAAACTTAGTATTTTAAAATCATATAATTAAGTTCTTATTTTCGAAAAGGGGAATATATTCATCGACGTACTGCGTTTTTGAGTGTGTAAAGACGCTAGGAAGAATTTTATTGAAAAGTTGAGAGGTATCCATTGTCCGCCTATCGGCGGACCAATTCCCGTTTTACAAATTATACAGATGAAAAAGGTGTGTGAAAGGTAGATATTGTCAAAGAAGATAATACTAGAAAACTTGCATCCTGAACAGTTAAAAAAAATGTTATCTGGATGATAGAATTAGGGCGGAGTATTCGGAAACCCGCACGACCGTGGTGCTCTGCGGGCATTCCATTGAACTTATAAAATAAAAACTACTTTATATAATAGTCCCTAATACAGACCCCTTTTCATCGAGTTATTAACATCCACCTGAGACTTCGTAAATAGTTTCATCTCATCATAACCTACAAACATTGTATTTACGAAAATTCTTGGAATTTGGGCGTTTTCAATCTGGAGGGAGGCAAACTTTTTCTATTTAATTAGGTACTAAAACTCGTAAATACCAATTAGCTTTCCACCTGAATCGAAAGATAATTTGATCACAAAATCGAAAATATTGGACCGTTTGTCCGAAATAACCTCGTTATTTTTACAATTTGGGGATGTAAGTAACGCCAAACGGTTCAATATTTTTGAAGGCCACATTTCTTCTCGATTTTGTGATCAAATTATCTTTTGGTTCAGGTGGAAAGTAAATGGGCATTTAAAATCTGATAAAGAATTGTTTTTTAAACTAAAGTTACCTCACTTGGATAAATTTCACGACTACTACAATTTTTTGGAAATTCGACTAAACAACGATAAATTGAAAAATATTACATTTATCCAAATAAATACCTGCCCTCAATTTATATTAGTCCGTGGTACAGACCACTTTTTATAAAGTTATAATTATCCGGCTGAAACTTCGTAAATATCTTCATTTCATCGTAACCTACAAATATTTTATTTACAAAAATTCTCGAAATTGGCGCGTTTTTAATCTGGAGGACGGTAAACTTTATCTGTTTAATCAGGTACTAAAAACACGTAAATACCCATATGCTTTTCACTTGGATCGTAAAATAATATGATCACAAAATCGACAAAAAATGTGGCCTATAAACATATTGGGATGTTTGGGCTATATAACCGCATTGTTTTGACAATTTCGGGATGTAGCTCACGTCAAACGGCTCAATATTTTTGAAGGTTTTTTTTTCCCCTTTTTCTCTCGATTTTTTTATTAAATTATCTTTCGATTCAGGTGGAAAGCAAATGTATATTTATGAGTTTTTAGTATTAATTAACTATGCAATGTTTTCCCCCCTCCAGATTGAAAACGGCTCAATTCCGAGAATTTTCGTAAATATAATATTTGTACTTTATGATGAGATGAAGTTATTTACAAAGTTTCTGGCGGATGTTAATAATTTGATAAAAAGGGGTCTGTACCATTAGGAGAGAAATAACTTGTATACAGAAATACCTTTATTTTTTCAAATATTAGACAATTTTTGTCTTTTATAAACATTTTACAAGTCCTAACTTCTAGGATGCAAGCCTAACATAGGGGGAGGGGAGGACACCCAGGATATCACATTTTTTGTTTTGTCGCTTATATCAGGGAAACCATCCATCCTAGCGATAATGTTTGATATATATATATATATATATATATATATTATACAATATAAATAGTGGGCGGAGTGGACGAATGGGCTAACGCGTGTGCAACAGCACCACCTTTAACATAAATGATATAAAAATAGTGACAAGTTCGTGTACCGTTGCCAAGGCGTCTTTTAAATCCCCGCCCATACCCTCTGGCCCGGAAAACCCCGTATAGCCTTAACGGCGAGGAAGGGGAGGACCTAACGATAAAGCAATATTTTATTACTTGTATAAAATACTTGAATAATTGTCATCTTCATAATAATTAATTAATAATTATTATTACTTTAATTATTATTACTTGTATAAAATACTTGAATAATTATCATCTTAATAATAATTAATTAATTATTATTATTAATTATAATTAATTAATAATTAATAATAATAGTGACAAGTTCGTGTACCGTTGCCAAGGCGTCTTTTAAATCCCCGCCCATACCCTCTGGCCCGGGAAACCCCGTATAGCCTTAACGGCGAGGAAGGGGAGGATCTAACGATAAAGTAATATTTTATTACTTGTATAAAATACTTGAATAATTATCATCTTCATAATCAACAAAAAATATGACTCACTTAAAAAAAAAACATACAAATCTTGAATTTATTATTTTTCTGCTGGATATTGGGTCATTAAATAAGAAAAAATTAAAACCTTTTATATATTTTCCTCTACCTACAGGACTCTCTGTATATACACATACATACAATATTGCATATTATTGGATTTTTATGGTTAAAATATAATATAGCGAACACTTGATGATAATAAAGTGCCGGGAGACATAAGGCCCAGCTAACGACTTGGATGAAAGCGAAGTCCCGAGGCCGGACAGGGCCTGGAAGGGGCTTTGCTAAATGATCTGGCCCTTCCAGTAGGTTAGTCATGGCGTCTATTGTGTCCTTATTTCACTTATCTTGTCTTTGTCATCTTCTCTTCCATTATAACATTTATTGGTAACTGTGATTTATAAGATGGGTGTGATATTCTTTCGTGTTAACATTTTTCAAATTGGCAAACGAGTTTTTCTCTCATTAAAATCGGTGAAAATTATTCAACTATTCAAGCTCTGATTTTCCATTCGCAAGAGGAGTATTCATAATTTCTCAGGATCTTAGAAAGGAAGGCACAAATTCGGGTCACCGATTTCAATGTAATTTTTTTTGCTGATAATAGGTCGCAATATATATATACATATATATTTTTTATTTATTGAAAAATATTACAATCTGTCTCAAGGACATTTATAATAGAATTAAGAGATCACATTCGCACTCTATGTACAATAAATAAAATAAATTATACAGAAAAATAATATATATACAATAAATAAGAATAAAATAACATAAAGATATGTAAATTAAAAACATGTGAACACATTGTATATACCTATATACAATATATACAATCTGGCGAGAGAAATGCAAACCAGACTTGTTCCTCCAATCGTGGAGGGAAAAGCATGACTCCAGGTGGAGATTGAGCGAGAATGTTTTAGCCACATACACTCATGTCGTGAGTGGAGAATCTGGCCATTGCTAGAACTCCAATATTTACAAACTATAAAAGGTCGCGTTTTAACCTTCTTTGAGGATTATAGGGATGGGTGGTGCTGGATAGGAATTGTGCAAGAGGATTTGGATGATGGGTAAGATTCTGGTGAAATTCGAAGAATTTTGCTGGGATAAGGTCTAGGACAAATGGAATATTAAGGTCATGGTGTAGGGTTTTGTTGGTTACATAGAAAGGAGCATCGACTATTGTTCGAAGAACTTTGAATTGGAAGGATTGGATGCGTTTAATGTTAAAAAATTTTGCTGTTCCCCACAGTTCAAGTCCGAAAGTTAAGTAGATTTCAGTATTGTCTTATAGATAAGTATTTTATTTTTCATTAGAGAGTTTAGATTTTCTACTGAATAGTTGGCCGTATCGTCGGTTAAGTTCCTGTCTTTTAAGTCTAGTATAAGGGTCCCACTTTAGTCGTGTCCCACCGGACTGCGTCTGAAAAAGGAAGCTGGATGGAATTAAAGAGTACTGGTGGACAAAAACTGCGTCAGAGCGTGAAGGTGGTGTGTTGGCATTTGGATTCGTTAAAAATATTTGACTCATGTTTCAGTAAAGTAGACTAAGTCATGAAATATAAATTCGGGTTCGTTTCTAGCGTGCTTTAAAATATTTAAGTACTAGTCCGTGGTACAGATCTGTTCTTATCAAATTGTTCACATCCGCCTAAAACTTCGTAAATAGCTTTATCTCAGCGTATCCTACAACTATTTTTTTTTACGAAAACTCTTGGAATTGGCAAGCATTTACTATTTAATTAGGTTCTAAAAACTCGTAAATACCCATTTGCTTTCCACTTTGATCGTAAGATAATTTGATTAACAAGACAATACTGAAACCTTTTTGGA
Organism: Nezara viridula; assembly: GCA_928085145.1. Lineage (NCBI taxonomy): Eukaryota > Metazoa > Arthropoda > Insecta > Hemiptera > Pentatomidae > Nezara > Nezara viridula. Next base: position 51,231,600 of record OV725083.1, read on the forward strand.
CTTACGGACTAGAACTGTGGGGAACAGCAACATTTTCTAACATCAAGCGCATCCAATCCTTCCAGTCAAAAGTCCTTCGAACAATAGTCGATGCTCTTTTCTATGTAACTAAGAAAACCGAACATCACGACCTCAACATCCCATTAGTCCTAGACCTCATCACAGAAAAATTCTCCAAATTTCACCAGGACCTTACGAATCATCCAAATCCTCTTGCTCAATCCCTATCGAGCACCACTTCTCCCTATAATCCTCCAAGAAAGTTGAAACGGCAGTGGTTTCGCGACCTTTTGTAGATTGTATATATTGGAGTTCTGGCAATGGCGAGATTCTCCACTCAAGACATGAGTGTATGTGGCTAAAGTGCTCTCGCTCAATGTCCGCTGACTTTAGTACCAGTGGTGTGGTTGAGAGAGTAACGCAGGTTTCTTCTCGTGTGATTGTATATAGATATGCATGTGGTTTTTGCTAGTTTTAATTCTCTTATTTTTAGGTTATTTTATTTTATTTTTTGTATATACATTTTGATTATTATTTGTTGTTATTTTGCTTCTGTTTATTTTATATTTTTTTTTTACATATAGTGTGAATGTTATCCTACCTCACTATAACTAACGTCCATGTGACAGATTGTTGTAATACTCAATAAATAAAACGATCGCGAAAAACTGGGGCATTTAAACATATTGACCATTATATAGGTCAAATGGTCCAATATTTTTGTAGGCCACCAAAAAACTAAAAGTGGAGTAACTATAGTATAGTTAGATGATGATAAAAAAAATCTCGAATAACTTACGATTTTTTTAAAAGCAGAACTTGGCTTAGTTTAGTCTCTCAAATGTCCGCTTTAAATTGTTCCAATAATGACAAACTTTCTTTTCAACTACAGTAAATTTTATCTAGTTTACATTGAAGTAATTGTTAATTACTTAAATTAAATATTTCTATAGGTTTCGCTTCTTCTTCAACAAAAAGCACTCTCTTTAAAAAAATTAAACACAAAATTAGGATTTCCTACTTTTATGCTAAAAATTGGTCCATTGTTTATATGAAGTTTTTTGTAAGACTTGATGTCAACTATCACTCTTATCAAAACTATACTTACGGGACTCGCTGTATAATGACCCTTACAGTTATCTCTACATAAGAACAAAAAAAATAAAAAAATAAAAACCTAAATAAAAACGAAAATAAAGATAAATTAATGACTTGAAAACATGGTTTAACGATATAACCCTCAGAGATTAACCGGAGCTTAATCCATCTCACTAAAGGCGAAGTAGCCGAGTCCAAACCTCGTTTAGAGTTAAATCTAATTATCCGTGTTAGCTGAATTTGCGAGCACCTTTTCCCTCGGCCGGCCAACTTAAATCGTCCATTTCAACACTTTACTGCTACTTACCTTAATTTAAGCCCCATTTCCCGGGGTTATATTACTTGACATTTGCTATGGTTTGTGCAGGGTTGGAACGCATTAAGGTCTACGCGTTTAAAAAGAGCCTACATCTACTTAAATTTTTGTTGTAAAAAAAAGATCTTTTTTTCGAGGAATTTAAATTTCGTTTGTTAAAACAAATTAAAAGATTCTGTTAAGCTCCCTCTCAGTTTTAATCGAACTTCGAATGAAGCCTAACTACATGTTTTTACGTATAGATTAAAATATCTCAGAAACTAAAAATCGGGCCTGCATACTGTAAAAGAAGCAAATTATTCAGCAATTCATCCTCTCTGTGATACACTTTAATTTGAAATTGTATCTTAACATGACGCCGTGTTAGTGAGCCGAAAAAAAAAATGTCGAAAACCAAATGATAACGAGTTTTATTGAAGATATGGATTAAAATATCTCAGAAAATAAAATTCGAAGCTTCATACTGTAAGCTAGGGAAAAGTTCTGTATTTCATACTCTTTATTCTCTGTTTTTGGCAATAATAACTTCCAATTAAATAACAATTGATGTATTTGTTGTATTTCCAAGTTTACATGTTGACGTTTCGGGACATTTACTCCCATCTTCAGAACTACAATCTCATGTTTCTTTGTTGATTCATGATTCATCTGCTCCATTGTCAGGTCCTAAATTCATGTTATAACAATTTAAATTATATATATATATATATATATATATATATATATATATATATATATATATATATATATATTCAGAGCATCATCATGCCTTTAGATCAATTATTGGGTGTCTGCCCAAAGTCTAAAGGCATGATGATGCTCTGGATATTTATAATTTAAATTGTTATAACATGAATTTAGGACCTGACAATGGAGCATTAGATTTAAGCCATGAATTAAAAAAGAAACATGAGATTGTAGTTCTGAAAATGGGAGTAAATTTCCCGAAACGTCGACATGTAAACTTCGAAATACAACAAATATATCAATTGTTGTATAATTCATCTCAAAGTTTATTTTATGTAAGCATTGTTTTTTTTATATTTATAAACTTGACATTATGCATAAAAAATACTATATCCTATCCTCCGTCCTTGATCATTTTTTTTTTTCCCAAAATCCTACTAGTTAAAACCTTTTATCCCTTACTCCCACATTTCTCTACCCAATTATTCCTTCCTACTATTGTAATAGTATAGAAAAGTAAAATTGTTAATAGTTACTACTGTGAATATGTATATAAATTATTAGAGCGTTCTTCATTATTTTTATTTCATGTTTATTTTCAATTTTTTTGTTTTTTATTTTTAACTGATCTAAATTAGTAAGCAACTTATAATTTTTTCTATTATTTTTTTAATTTTGACTATTTAATTACTGTATATTTTTGTTTATGTATCTCTAAGGCTCCTTAGTCCATATTATTGTCTTTTTATATTATTCTAAAAGGACTCGTCCCAGAATAAATAAAGCATTATTATTATTATTATTTTCTCTTTATTTTTCACATATACAATGGTGTTTAAATTATGTAATAGTTGGGGACCTATTAGGTCAGCCAAAAATTACATTTGTATATTTTCTTAATTATTTTATATTTGTGAACTTCCTGACAATATTTGCCGTTCCCAACAACACCGCTTGTTGCATTCTTTCGATCGTCTGAGATGGTAGTTCTAGTAGTCGCAGAGAAGATACAGTTTCTTCCGGTATCAGTCCGTTGCACGAGATTACAATTGGCAGAATTCGGGTTTCCTTCAAATGATATAATTGTTTGACCTCTTCAGCCAATTCTACGTACTTTCTCTTTTTTTCCGCTACTACCTTGTGCAGGTTATCATCAGAAGGAACTCCAATCTCTATGATAAACGCAGATTGCTTACTTTTATCTATTATAAGAATGTCTGGTCTATTGTGGGGGATGGTGTGATCCGTCAGGATCGGTTGATCCCAGAACACCTTGACATTGTGCATGGAGTTAATTGGTTCTGGATGGTATTTATAATACGGACAATACTTATCGACGAGTTCCATTTTCTGAGCCATAGCTTGATGCACTACCTTAGCTGCATTGTTGTGTCTCTGCAAGTATTCCTTACCCGCAAGTATTGTGCATCCCGATGTTACATGTTGAATTGATTCAACTGCCTTTTTGCATAAGCGACATAAGTCATCGATGGCCTCTCCACATATATGTTTTCTGTATGCTTTTGTGGCTATTACCTGTTCTTGAATAGCAAACAAGAATCCTTCTGTTTCCGGAAAGATACTTCCACTCTTCAGCCATTGTATATACAATATTATTATTATTATTATTATTATTATTATTATTATTATAATTGGAAGTCATTATTGCCAAAAACAGACAACGGACGATTAACATAAAGAGAATAGCATACAAATTCCCAGCAAAAAGAAAAAAAGACGAATCCTTGTTAATATGTTTTAAATTCTCGTGTGATCTTAAGCATACACCTTACTTTTTATTATTATTTATTTTATTTTTTGTGATGATTATATTTGGATGTAAACTACCGAAAAATCTCTCTCACTTTACATTCTCAAGAAAAATGAGTTTTATTTCTATATCTACGTTTTACATTTCTCTTAGAAATTAAAATATTGCATGCAAATTTAATTTCTGTAAACCGATACAACATTTATGAGTTCATATAGATTAAATAATACAGGTACGCGTAAATTTTATTAAAAAATGAATGCAACTAAACCCAATTACTATATTGATTTATATTGTTTGGTAAAATATAAAATAGTGTTTGATAAACTTCATTTTTTTTTATGATTTATAAACACCATTGAGGGATCATTTTATTAAAGATTCTGTAGAAATAATTAATAGAAATACTTGACAATATACCTTAAGTTCATTAATAACAAATATTAGTTGATTTCTCAAAAATTAAAATTTCATCCTAATCAAAATCAATAAGTGCAATCCTAGTTGACTTAAAATAGAAATAAATATTATTACAAATAATGAATGTGTATATATATATATATATATATATATATATATATATACTGTGAGTGGCGGCCTTTTCAGAAGGACAGATCTTAGACGATAAGAAAGGCAAGACCGTAAACACAGCTGCGTGTAAACATCCATTGCGCATAATAATAATAATTAGTAATAATTAATTAGTATACAACCGCACGGTTGAGAAAGCATTTACCGTGCCCGCCAGCCATTCGATCCGATCCTAGATACAGGCAACCAGGTGTGACTGAAGGGTTGTATGCGTCATGTCTGAGTCATTCAAGGTAGCAAAATAATGCAACGATGCGGCTATGCGGCTCATGCTAACATACCGTTCGTAAACGATTTTTTTTTTGGACCTAACGGTCGAAGAAATCTGATAAAGAATTATTTTTTAAACTAAAGTTACATCACTTGGATAAATAACAAGACTAGTATAAATTATGGGAAATTCGACTAGACATATTGCATTTATCCGCCGAAAATAAATACTCATACACTTTTCAATAAGATCGTAAGATAATATGATCACAAAATCGAGAAAAAAATGTGGCCTACAAACTTATTGGCCTATATAACCTCGTTATTTTGAACAAATTAGGGGTGTAGGTCACACCAAACGCTTTAATATTTTTAAAGGCCATCTTCTTGTTCGACTTTTTGCTCAAATTATCTTACAATTCCAGTGGAAAGCAAATGAGTATTTATAAGTTTTTAGTACCTAATTAAGTAGACAAAGTCCACGGAATACAAGTCAACTCTTCTCAGACCAGATTCGAACCCTTGTCGCTAGGCACCAGCATGCAATAATGGGCAACGCTCTAGCACGAACTTTTCGTGTTTACTAACATACTAATAAGAGACATAGCGTCAGCTGACATGCTCATTAATACGAGGCTAAAAAGGCGCTGGATGAGAGACCTCCTTCCTTAAGAAACCATTGCAATCGAATCAATCCAGGGAAGAGAGACTGATGAGTGCTATCCTTCCTCTTGCCTAAAATATCAGTTTCTTTATTTTATTTTTTATCAGACCATCTGCTGATTGTCAACTGTCCGTCGACAGGTACGGATTAATATTAATAAAAAATGACTTTAATCAAATCAAAAAATTTGATATTAACGAATAAAAACAAAAATTGTATTTCTACCAATCATTATTTATAGAAAATGTAAGTATTGTTTACGCTATCAATCTTTCGCTTATTTCTCTACTCTTTTTTTTTCCTCTCTTTTTCCCGCCTCTACCCTTAAGGGTCATTGGCTTTTTCTGTAATTTATATTCTATTATAGAAATTTGCAATCTAAAAATTTAAACACGATAGAGACTCGCTCTTCGTTATCTTGAAGAATATCGTTTAGTGTTTTTCCCAGATTTTTCTATGGATTTCGAATTGGGGACATTCTACTAGAAGGTGTTTCACAGCTTGAGGTGTATTATTGCATTTTTCGCAAGTAGGAGCTTCTAGGGCTCTTAAAAGGTAGCTATGGGTGAACTGGCAGTGCCCAATCCTAAGGCGGCACAATATAATGTCTCTATTCTTATTATATACACTACTATAATTTCTCAGGAGATTCTCTACTCTTATTATATTTAGTTTTTACATTATTTTATTGTTTCCTTAAACATGCCCTTCTGTAGGTCTTTTGACTTCACATCCGGCCTTATCCATCTCAGCCTATCTTATTTCTTACCAGTTATTTGCATGTAGCTTTACATCATCTTTGTCGAACCGATTTATCCATAAGATTTTTGGCTTTTCAAGTGGGTTCTTGCCTACTGTTGTGGTATTCATTGTTGTGTAGAGGCTTCTTGAGGGATAATTCCGAACTACGTTCTCCACCAATCTTAACCCTTTGCCTTCATTTCATGAGATACTGATTGACCCCTCTCCTTCATAGATTAGTACTCTGATCTCAGGTAGCTGAGAGCAGGTAGCTCCTATTATCGTGCGGAGGTCCTTTCTCTGAAATGATTCAATACTTTTTTCTAGGGTGCTGGTTATTGTCCAAGTTTCGCAGCCGTATATCAGAACTAGCTTTACCATTGTACATCCTTTATTTGAGATTTATAGAAGCTAGGCTAGACGTTACCCTATATTTCTGATATTTTATTTATTTTTTTATAATTTAACATATGTCTATTTTAGGCCATAGGTCACCAAAAAAACACAGTTTTTTTATTACCTGTATGTTTTATTCAACGTTTCGGCTTCAGGAGCCATTTTCAAGAACCTGCAAAACATGCACCGCGCCATAAAATTTTTAAATTTTGTCATTACGATGGATCCTGAAGCCGAAACGTTGAATAAAACATACAGGTAATAAAAAAAATGTGTTTTTTTGGTGACCTATGGCCTAAACGCGTAACTGAGTGAATAAGATTACTCAGAGTGAATATTATTCTTTTCATTATAAAGATTCTCATTATACTGTCAAGTATATTTTCCCTTGTACAATCCCATCTTCCCCTTTCCTTCCCCTCCCAAAAAAAAATTACTGGATTTATAATTAAAAACAATACAGTTCTTACAAATGGACCCTAGTGGTACTGTTTTAAGTAGGATCGGTTGAAGTGGAGGGGACTTGCTGTAGAGATGTAGGGAGGCTGACAGGACCAGGATGGTGGGAGGGGCTAGGAGATTTGTGCTCCTAAACCCCCCCCCCGTTTTAGGGGGGTCTGGTTATCCCCCCTTATCTACAGTTAGGGGAAGATAGCCGTAAATTTAACTAATCCTCGCTTGAACAGGTAGCCTCTCGAAGAAATTACTCTTTCCTATCCCTTTTCTTTTCATTTTCTCTCCTTTTTTCTATCTTTTGTTTTTTCCTTCGAAGGGGGAAACGCGTTACACATCGTCACCAAGGTAGGATAAAAAATAAAGCAATCCAATCGTATTGAAAAAAAAAAGAAGCTGTTTCAATCCTATAAATGAAATGGTTTCAAATCCTTTTTGAACTCAACCTACTGATCTGTTTCAAGAGGTTTCTTTTCAAAAGAAATGGATAAATAAAATACTTATATAATAATAAGTAGTATAAAATTTAATATTAATTTATTTCCAGAACGTTTCTGGTATTAAGTGACCAAACCTATATTTAATTTCGATATCTAAAATTATTCGGTGAGTTGTCGTAAGTGTTTTGAGACATTTAAAATAACAATGTTAGTGTATAATGCGAGGCTAGATTAACAGAGGTTTCCCAAATAATTTATTTATTTAGTAAATATTTTTGCTAAATCATATCCCATGATAATATATGTTTGGACATAGCACAACTGTACAAAAAATAAAAAGAGAAAGAAGAGAAAGACTACAACACGAAGTCGTTCCTTTGAGCACTGTCTATTATTCAAGACAGCCTCGATCCCGGGACCCCACTGCAACGTTTTGAAATATTTAAAAGGGCCTATGCTGGTAAATTTTGCAGGCGGGCTGTTGAGAACTTGTCCGACAGAGATTTGAGATAAATTTTCAGATACTTTTTAGGAAGACGTATTTATTTTAATGTCACCGAATTTGGTATTTACGAACTTGATTTTTATAATTACATGAAGTAACTTCGCAAAAGGATCAAAATAATACATTTATTCATGACTGGGATCGAAACTGTAATAATGCAAGAACGGAACAATCGCGTTTAACAATATGCTAACGTATAGTAAACCGTAGGTAAAATAAGTATATGGTAGGTAGTTTCTGTTTTAATATAATTGCCTGAATGGAGATCTTTATCAGGACTAAGAAGAACAAGATAAAATAATAATTGTAAAGAGAATGATCAATATTCTATGAATTCGGGGAAAAAAAATGTTTAAGATAGAAAATGCTCTCAAAAAATGTCTATATATTTTTTTTTGTCTTCATATTTCCATCCACACCTGCCATAAGCTTGACAATAAGCAGATGTACGGTAAATAATAAGAATATTGACATTTAAGGCATTAGGAAAAAATAGTACCCAGCAGCACTTCTTGTTGGTCTTGGTTTATTTCCTCAATTCAGGAAAGGAGATCTCTCATCCAGCTCCTCTTTAGATCTCTCATCAGTCCCCTGATGGCATGTCAGCTGTGGTCACGTTGCTAATAAGTCCGTTGTGATCTCCGTGTAGTTGGACGATGGTTGCCGTAAGTCGTTATGTAATGTTTTGTTCTTTAGTTACCATGGAACTCCTGTTATAAAAATAATTTTGATTGAAATGTAAATTTGTGAGGCTTATGTAGGATTCAGTAGATAAGTGTTTGTATTAAGTTATAATTAACTAAATATTTAAGAAATTTTATTTCTTTCCATCCAAGCCTGCCACCACATTTGTTATTTTCTTTTCCATTTCTTATTGGGCCATTCTCAAACAGAAATCATCGTTTGGCCGTATCCGATAATAAATACCTTTGTACACTTAAAAGGCATCTCTATTTTTCGTTTTCTCTCAATATTCTACTATTCTCACACATTGTTAAAATTTAGAATAACTCCTTTATTACCTTGTTTTTCGTAAATAGGAAGAAACTAGAAAAATTTATTAAAAATTCAGAACTGTTACTTGTACAATTTTTTTGTCAAACGTTTTTAATTTTTGATAAATGAAATTTAGAAAAAATGTGTACTAATGGCATTTATAATAAATAATCATCCTCGATATGACATCTCAAGATTTAAAAAAAAACGCGAAACAATGAAAATTTTTTATATTGAATACTTAATAGTTGACCGTTGTATTTTCGTCGAAGGAGATGGTCCGGGGTTGCGGTAATAAATAGCTTGAAATATTGACAAAACTGTTATTTCGACTTAAGCCAACGTTTTGATCGGACTTTGCATGTCTTCTTCAGGGCTAGAACGGACAAGATATAAAAAGATATAGAAAATTGTGAAAGTTACATATTATTTAGATAAAAATTATAAACTTATTGAAATTATAAACAGTAAGTACATTGGAATATTAAGAACAATAAACTAAGTAACAAGATTCTATGATCCATAGTTTACTCTGTTTATATAGTTTATTGTTCTTAATATTTCTATGTACTTACTATTTATAATTTCAATACGTTTATTCACCTTGTTTATAACTTTTATCTAAATATTAAGTAACTTCAACAATTTTAATATGCTTTTTTTTGTATCGTGTCCTTTTTAGCCCTGAAGAAGACCTACAAAGTCGGTTTGAAACGTTGGCTTGAAATAAAACAGTTTTGCCACTATTTTAGTCTATTTATGACAGCCACCCCGCACACTCTCCTTCCTCTAATATTATTTATAATGCATATTATAAATTATTCAGTATAAAGGTTTGCATCATTATCTCCTATTAGAAACATTTGATCCCACAATAGCATGGAAAAAATAATTTAAAATTATACAATAAATTACAATAGTATTGTTATTTTAGGTAATTAATGTTTTTGTGATAAATTATCAATGGTGGAGATAGGTATTAGGTAGGTATTAGGTGGAGATAAGGGTTTTAGGTAGATCATTACGCTCTTCTATGGTGGAATTTAAAGAAAAAAAAAATTGTCTTTAATATTTTATTTTGCTAGTAATAGTTATTAAACCATAAACTAGTGATAATGAGGTTAATACCATGAGTGTTATCAATCAGCATAGTTAACTCAAATTTCGTAATCTTCATGACTTTAGATATCAATCAATCTAAACTTCAAATTAGGAAAAAAAGTTAAAAATTCGTATGTGAACCGAAGGGATACTATTCGGGGATGTCAACTTAGTTTGTTCTATCCCCCGATTTTTATTTCTACTTTTTTCTCCGTTTTTTAAAGGTTTTACGCACCTTTTTCAAATTGAAATTGAATTTCGAATATTTTATTACGAATTGAGGTGGGGTAAGATAAATCCCTTTGAAATTCCCAACTTTTTATATTTCATTCAACTTTGAGATGACTAATAATGAAATTATAAATAAAAAGAAAATTAATTATATTACAGTTCCACTTTGTGATAGAGCTTTGACCAAATGTTTGTGAACGAATACAGATATAATGATGTATTTATGCCATGGTATATTTTTGTCAACCTAAAGAAAGGAAAATATAGGTCAAACGAGCATCAATGCTCTGAACAATCTGAATTCTCGGTATCGAAGGCATTTTCGGAGCCAATTATTTACAGCGAAATGACTCCTGGAGAAAGACCCATCTTATTGGTCGGCTGGAGAAGGAACTGGAGCAGAAATACTTGTATTACTGGCCCGAGATCTTGTCCCGTCAGTCCGATATTGAATCATCTATCACATTAAAAAGAAAAATGGTCTGTCGCGGGATTTCAAACTCGATAAATAACGCCGAGTCCTGACACACCATTCTATACCCTAGCCTTCTTACAGTTCCAGGATAAAAGAGAATAAGTTTCTATTATAACAATCTCCGTTTTTATAGTTTTATTAAAACCCTTCCTTCATTGTTGTATTAAAAAAAAAAATAGTGGTTTTATCAGTCACGGTATCTTGAATTAATTAACAAGTCGTCGGTGAAGTTTGTTAGGTGGATATATCAGTTTAGCATTTATTGATTATTTTATAGGACACAGAAGTTAATATGTAAAAATAAAAATACACATTAGATCCAATACCTGATTTTTATTTTACATTCTAATTTTAGCCCTGAGGCCATATTCAAGAGAGGAAACCTTTTAACAAACGACAACATCACAGCCTTATTACATTTTCTCTTTTATTATTTCCATAATAATTTTATATTTTCATGCCTTATTTTATTTATTTATTTGTGTTTATTTTTGCCTCTCACTCCAAATGTCTCTTCCACCTAAAGCCTTTCATCCTTCAGAAATATCCGACATCATTCAAAGGTTACCTTCCCGAAAAGCTCCTGGACACGACCTAATTACATCCCAGATCCTAAAACTCCTTCCTCGGAAAGCCATTCTATTTCTTACTTATATATATAATGCTGTACTGCGATCAACATACTTTCCTGACCCTTGGAAATTCTCTATTATCAAAATGATACATAAACCCAAAAAGCCACCAGAAAACCCATCCTCTTATCGCCCTATCTCCCTTTTACCCATCCTAGGCAAAATCCTGGAAAAGCTCATCCTAAAACGCCTGTACCCCATCCTAGATTCTAATCACATTATCCCAGATCATCAATTTGGATTCCGCAGATCCCATTCCACTATCCAGCAATGCCATCGTGTGGTGGATGTTGTCTCCTCTGCATTGGAGCGCGGAATGTACTGCACGGGAGTCTTTCTCGATGTAGAACAGGCTTTTGATCGAGTCTGACACCCAGGACTGCTTTACAAACTCCGTAAATTCCTACACCCTACATACTTCCTCATTATCCGTTCCTATCTTACTGATAGATCCTTCAAAGTAAATCATAATAATGCCTATTCATCCCTTTTTTCCCAGTCCGCTGGTGTTCCTCAAGGTAGTATCCTAGGTCCTATCCTTTACACAGTTTATACAGCTGATATCCCAACCCATCCTAACACAGTCATTACCACGTACGCCGATGATACATGTGTCCTATCAGTTAATAACGACCCAACAATTGCATCCCAAACCCTTCAATCACACATCACAAACCTTGAAGAATGGTGTCAAAACTGGAGAATAAAAATAAATTCCAATAAATCCCATCAAATCACCTTTACCCTTCGTCGTAAACCTATGTCCTCTTGTCCTACAGTATCCTTTAATAATACCCCACTTATTCCTGTTGAACAAATTCGATATCTTGGACTCCACTTAGACAAACGTCTAACTTGGAATCCTCATACCAGACTGAAACGACAAGAAACAGCTCGACGTTTCCGACTACTCCAGCACTTACTAGATAAACGCTCTAACCTCCCAGTCAATTACAAAAGACTCATATACATGACTACAATAAGACCTATTTGGACTTACGGAGTTGAGCTCTGGGGCTCCACTAAGCCATCGAATTCCTCTCGTATTCGATCCTTACAATCGAAAATCCTTCGTAAAATCCTCACTGCTCCTTACTTTGTCACAAACAAAATCATCCATAACGACCTTAATGTTCCTTATGTTTCCGACTTGGCCCAATCCAGATACCTATCCTTCCATAACAAACTTCAGAACCATCCAAATCCTCTCGTTTCTAACCTTGCTTCCTCTTCGATCCCTGACAACCCTCAGAGGCGTCTGAAAAGAAGATGGCCTCGAGATCTCCTTTTGTAAATACATTTTTAGAGTGCTACCAATGGGTAGTTTCTCAACATGTGATTTCATGCTATTTTATTCCTTGTTCACATTTACTGAATGTATTTTTACTTGTAATACAGTTGTAAATATCACCAATAAAAAAAAATAAAAAAAAAAAAATAATAAAAAAAAAAAAATTTTTTGCCTCTGTCCTTTGGGGTTATTGCCAACACCTTTTGCTTATACTCTGTTGTAGAATTTCATATTTTTTAACAATTTAAAGATGTTTTAAACTGCTTTTTGATTGTCAATCAGGATTTCTTTTAGGGCTCTGAGCCATATCCAATATTTTTCTTATGTTTTTAAATATTCGGCAGTTTTGGATGATGTGTTATACTGTTCTTTACACCTTACAGCTGTAGCAAGTCGGTGGGTCTAGTCCTCTTAGTAAATAGGCATCTGAAAATTCACAATGCCCAATTCTTAATCGACAGAGGACTGTCTCTTCTTCTCTACATGGTTGGTTACGACAGTGGCTTTTTATTTATTTTAATTTAGCTTCTTGTTGTTGCCATCTGTTCTGCCACATTTTCCTCAATTCTTCCTTTTTATGTTGAATAAAAATTGATGGAGATTTTATTGATTATAACAGCCTCGACTTCTAGCCATATTGGCTGCTTTATCTATCTTATTTTAATATAAAATTACATGGATTGAATTACCCTTGTCTGAATACTTAATACTCTTTTACTAAAATCACCACACATAAGGTTATGTTTATTTAAACATTTTCCAATTTAACTTTAATTCATTTCATTCTAATTCGGTAAAACTAAATTTATACCTGTGTATTGCTGAACTAATTAAAAACTCTATATTGTAAATAATGATATTTTATTCGCAGCCACCGAATTTATTTTTAATTTTAAACTTAAATTTAGTTACAATCAATAACAATTTTTCACAACAAACATTTATTATAACAAAAATTATATATTTATCAAGTATTCATAATTTAACATGTTTTTTTTTTTAAAGGATATCTAAAACCTGCACAAAACTCATTATTTTTGTATATCAATTTATTTACAAATTAATTTCACTAATTATTTCTGCATAATTGCCTCGAATCCGTTTTGAAATGTACAGTGTAATTTATTTTTTCAATTAAATACAATGCTTCAAATACTTTTTTCTGAAACCACCCCAAAAATGGTAAAATATAACCATGTCCTTAAAAAAAAAAAAAAATGAATAATTACCTCTAAAAGTATTATTGTAGGTGTAATTACATTTACTGATAAGTAAAGAATCACTTAAACTCTATTTCATGTAGGTAGTTCCTTTCCTTTTCTTCCTACGTAATTATCTTTATATAATTTAAAAAAAAAAAAGTCTATCGGGTAGAAGCCCTCAAAACTAAATCCTGGATCTGTTTTTGGTCTTTGGATACCTATTATTGAAAGCGGATCTTAAAATCATTATTACAAAAGATTATAGCAAACATGACGATATAGTCATGAAGTTTCCAATAAAGAATTGACGCTGTAATTCAATGTCATTAGCTGTCCCTATCGATTCAAGGTCCTAAAAAGAAAATTGAAAAATAGACAAAAATATAGTCCGTGGTACAGACCCCTTTTTATCAAATTATTAACATCCGCCTGAAACTTCGTTAATAATAGCTTCACTTCAACTCTCGGAGTTGGGAACTTTTCAATCTGGAGATCGGCGAACTATATTTATTTAATTAGGTACTAAAAACTCGTAATTAGTAATTTCTTTCCACTAGAAAACGACTCACTCAATTCTCATACCAGACTGAAACGACAAGAAACCGCTAGAAGTTTTCGACTACTCCAGCACTTACTAGACAAACGCTCTAAACTTCCAATTACTTACAAAAGAATCATATATATGACTATAATTAGGACTCTTTGGACTTACGGAATCGAGCTTTGGGGCTCTACTAAACCATCGGATTCCTCTCGTATTTAATCCCTACAATCCAAAATCCTTCGTAAAATCCTCAATGCACCTTACTATGTCACAAATAAAATCATCCATAACGACCTTAACGTACCATATGTTTCCGATTTTGCCCAATCCAGATACCTATCCTTTCATAATAAACTTCTGAACCACCCGAACCCTCTTGTTTCCAATCTTCGTTCCTCTTCTATTCCTGATAACCCTCCGAGGCGTCTGAAAAGAAGATCGCCTCAGGATCTTCTAGTATAGAACTTCTGTTTCTCTTCATGTTGTGCATGTCATGTTACCTATGTCACATTTACGTGTTGTATTTTTCATGTAAATTTCATTAAACAAAAAAATAAAATAAAAAAAACTTTCCCCTAGCATCATAAGGTAATTTGATAATGAAATCGGTAAAAAAAGTGGCCTACAAAAATATTGAGATGTTTAACCTATACAACCTCGTTATTTTGACATTTTGTGAGTGTAGGTCACGCCAAACGTCCCAATATATTTTAAGAACATATTTTTTCTTTACTTTGTGCTGAAATTATATTACGATTGAAGTGGAAAGCAAATGGGTATTTACTAGTTTTGAGTATCTAATTAAATAGACAAAGTTAGCCGACTTCCAGATTGAAACGCCCCAATTCCAAGAGTTTTCGTAAATAAAATAGTTTTAGGTTATGATGAGATGAAGATATTCCTGAAGTTTCAGACGGGTGTTAATAATTTGATAAAAAGGGGTCTGTTCCAAGGACTAATATACTTGTAGACGGTAACACATATTCATGTTCAAACGGCAGTTTGATACTCTTCACAATCATTTAAAAAATGCCAATTTGTTTATTTAGGCGTCAAGGTCATCAAAGCCTGTGAGTCGGTTATATTTGTAAACTCTTTAGAGGATAAATAGAAAAAAAGAACGAGCAATAAAAAATTAATAGATAGATAGAGTAATAAATGAAAAGGATATTTAAAAACATATAAAAAATAAAATATATTAAAAAAATAAAGAACAATAAAATAAATATTATATTTATCTTTATATTTCATTTAATATTGTATGGATTTTAAGAAATTTTATCACTGTTTTTATGTTTGATTCGTTGCTGCTTAATGCTGCCGATATATCCGGTTTTAGGGATAATCGATTTAGGCTTGAAGTATAATAAGTGCATTCTTGGAAAATATGATTGACTGTGAGAGGGCTATTGCAGTGTTCACAATTTGGTGGTGGCTGCTTAGTGATGAGATGTACATGAGTTAGGTTCAAGTAAATGGCAATTTGTTTATTATTATTTGTTTTCAATAAGTCTTTCAACAAGGTTTTAGGAAAAGGGATTTTGACAATTGGGAAAAATGCCTCTTGTGTGGAAAACCGAAACGTATGAGTATATAAATTTGAAAAAAATGCCCTAAACTAATGTTGCAGCGAGGTATTTCAACGCTCCATTATTAATTTAATTAATTACTAAAACTTTATTACTCCGACTGAAGAAAAATTAGCAATGAAGCGGCCGCAAGAACAAACGCTCATCTAGGGCAGCGGTAGATGAGTCTCCAGCTTAAAAGTCCTCCGGGGATATTATGGAAATTAAAATGGTTTTGTGTTTAAAATTGGAATTGCAAAAATTCAACTACCGGGGAAGCTTAATTCATTCCGACGATGGTATAAATTAGCGGAGGAGAAGGTTCTGTTTTGAATTTCCACCGGCCGCTGTCTTTGTGCTCTTGGAAGGGAAGGGGGGAGGGGAGACTGCCCCCGCGAGCCCCCCTCATTTCTGGCCGCACCCGCCCGTGAAATGATCACGGTGGCCCTCCATTTGTACCAGGTGTTAAATAGTCCCATCCCTCACCGGATTCCTGAAATAATGGATAAAAGCTTTTATACTCCGGTGACAGAAAGGAATCACTTATATTCAAATTGAATTGCTGCCCCTTGTAACGGGATAGCATACCTATCGTGTTAAAGGTGGATCTAGGTTTATATAAATAGCAACAATAAATAAAAAACCGTTTCGCAAAGCATACCGATATCGAAATGGAGTATATCAGCGGAAAATTAAATTAATTGTAGAATTTAATTTGATTAATTTAAACTAGTAGAATAGTGAGAATAGAAGACAAATTGGATATAGAATTAGAAAAACATCAAGCCGGGTTTAGGAAGAATTACTCTACTGTACATCACATATTTGTGATTAAAAAGTTAATTAAGAAAGCTAATGACTATAATCTGTCAGTGAGCCTCCTTTTTCTGGATTACGAAAAAGCATTTGACTCCCTAAAAACCGATTCTATCATAAATATGCTGAAAAAGAGAAACATTAGTTCAAGAATATGCAAGATACTGGAAGATATGTATTCGCGATCCAATGCAGAATACAAATCAGGAAATACAACAGTAAAAATAAAAATTAGAAAAGGTGTACGACAAGGTGATACCCTTTCTCCTAAAATATTTATATCAGTTCTCCATGATTTGATGCAAACTATGAATTGGAAGAACAAAGGGATGAAAATTTTTGCAGAGTGGCTGAACCATTTAGAGTTTGCTGATGATCAAGTCCTAATAGGTAAAAATATAGAAGAATTCCTAACGATGGCAAACCAATTAATAAAGGCTGGAGAAAACATGGGACTGAAAATAAATTATAAAAAATGCAATTATATGTCAGTGAACGTTGAGGGAGATATAAAAATAGGCGAACACCATTTAGAGAAAGTAGATACATTTCTATATCTTGGGCACCTTATCTCAATTAAAGGACAAAATGAAGAAATAATCAGGCAATGTATCCAGGGATGGCGCGCACTTCAAATTTAAGGATATATATAGATCCTCGGTGAGCTCAGAGGTCAAGAGAAAACTTTGGGTGAGCACAGTACTTCCTGTCATGTCATATGGTTGTGAAACATGGGCAATTGACCAGAGGACTTGCCACAAATTGAGGATAACCGTCAGAGGAATGGAGCGATATCTTCTGAGGATAACTCGAAGGGATAGAAAAACAAACAAATGGATCAGAGCTAAGACTGACCTTCCAGATATTGTGGAAAAAGTGCTCATCAGGAAGTGGAACTGGACTGGACATGTAATCAGGAGGAATGAATTAACATGGACCAGGCTGTTTATGGATTGCTATCTAAGAGTACACGTGAGGAAGAGAGGACGCCCGCCGACAGACTGGGACAAGGAGATGAAGAAGACCTGCGGGGGAGCAGCCTGGAAGAGAGTAGCATTAGAGAGGAAAGGATGGGACTGGTTTATTACCTAGTGTGGTTACAAGAAAGTTAAATAAAAAAATAAAAAAATAATAAAATAAAAAAAATCGAACTCAAAACCTCAACTAAGTTGATTTTGTACATATAAGAGATTTTGTATATGTTTATACATTGTTTTTTCATTGTATGCACAAATAAAGGTTATTATTATATTATTATTATTATAGTAGAATATTGAAACGAGGGTGTAAAGTACCTAACAAGTTCAAAGTAAATGGTATGAAATCGATTTTTTCTGTCTTTCAAGTGCAATGGATTTTGATAAATGAAGTATAAAAGTAAGGAGAATTGAGAAATGCAAATTAAAAACTTAAAATGTTACTACAACTGCAATTAAAGTCAATGAAAAATTGGAAGGTTTCAAAACTGAGATGGTTTCAAACATAGACAGCATAGATTATGTTTTAAGGCTCCTACACACAGAATGAGATATGTCCCAGGCATACATTACCCTTAGTGGGTATCGCTGCGTATTATTGTTTGACTGCTATAACGCAATAGATAGTTATCACTATACTACCTTTACTATACTATGTTACTACATCTATCTCATTTCATACTTCCGTAAAAAAATCTTGGTGTTACCTTTGATCAAACACTCTCCTGGAAACCACACATCTCCGAAATTTCCCGTCGTACTATCTCTACCCTGAAACAGTTTAACCGTCTCCGCTATCTCCTTCCATATAAACCTCGAACAACTCCCGGTTTCCTCCCTTGTGTTCCCCCACTTCGACTGTCTGGTGTACGGCGGACTCTCGGAAAAATTCGGGGCCAAACTTAAACGCCTAATGAATTGCGCTATACGTTTTGTTTTCGGAATCCCAAGAGATACGCATATAACACAGTATTACACCAAGTTGAAGTGGCTCTATCCATCCAACCGCCGTCTGTACTTCCTTACTACATTTCTATACCAAGCCATCAGAACTCAGCGACCTTCCTATATTTTTCACAGCCCACTATTTATATATTCCAATCAATCCCGTTCCTCTAGATCCTGTACTTATAACCTCTATCCACCTCCTCACCGAACTGCTGCGTTTGACTAATCCTTTATAATTCAATCCGTCTCCATCTGGAATACCATCCCTCCCGATGTCCGATATCGCGCAATCAGTTTCCTCATTTAAATCTCTACTCTTCATTAATGAAATCATTTAGTTTTGGTATTTTTGATTACTCTTGAAGTACTGACGTTTTAACTGTTTTGTATGACTCGCTAACTATTTTTCTTAAAATTCCATTTTGGAATGATTGCAGCCGTTTTTCTGAGATATTTGTTATATATGAAAACGAAGAGCTGCCATAAAGTAGTATTGGTCATATTAATGTTTTATAAATTAAAACCTTTAGACTCTTTCAAATGCTTGTGGAATATAATAGATTTGTTAGTCTGTAAGTTTTCTGTCTGACGTTTTTAATTTTTTTTACTAATGTTTGATGAAAAGTGTGTCAAATGTATTGCCTAAATAAACGATGTGTTAAGAAAGTTTGTTTTCACTGTTTTCTATTTTAAATATTAATTGGATTTACCTCGATGTTCAATTTACCCAAACGATTTTTTGAGAAACATTCTGTGCGTTCTTCATTGCCTTCTTAGCATTTAAAGAAGGCCATAAAATTAAAATAGAAAAATTTAGATATATCTGTTTTGAGAAGCACTTATTTAGTAGGTTTGTAAATAACATTAAGGATGATTTGCATTTGTACATAAATTATGGCAAACGTTTGCTAATATCGAACCAACCTCGATGACAAACGATACGAGCTGCTCAAGGGACACACCTGACCCTTCCACTACTGCCTAGGGCACGACTGTCTCTGGAGCACAATGATCTATCTCCTAGTTCGGGGAGGAATATAAATAGTTTAAATATTTTAACATAAAAACATAAATAATAGTTTTTATCAAAAACTACGCCTCCGAAAATATAAAAATGAAAACATATATCACAGAAAAGCGAAAAGTTAAAATAAATGGATAAGGAATTGTGTAATAAAAATAAAAATTTGACTATCGTAAAACCGATATTTTTTTAGAATTTTTATTTTTAGAGCTTTTATATTGAGAAATAATACAACCTGTCTCAGAGGAGATTTATAATAGTGTTAATTCAGCACAACAATAAAATTAACTAATAGAAATTAATTTTAACAAAACCTAAAAAGAAAGGTACCTCATTGGTAAATCAGGTTTTAAAAATGTTAATACTTTTAATTCAATAGTTCATGGGAACTAATTGTTTAATTTTTTTTTCTCTCTCTTTTTTTTTCTTTACTCTCATACAGTAACTCAATAAAAGGGCCGTTTATTGTTAAATTTTAAATGATATTGTTAGTTATAGTTATGCATAATGCATGTATATATATGATGAAACATTACATACTTCTTGTATCGGTTATGGTAAAGTTCATATTTTCCTCATTGAACACATGAGAAAAAAGAAAAAAAAAACAAATATAACTATACATAAAACAAAAAAAGAGATTAAAATAAAAATAAATACTAAGGATAACTATAATAAAATTTCCTATAATAGTATTTCCTTATTACATTTTTTTTACTTATAAATATTTTTTTCTCTTTGGTTTATAATGGAAGTGTTAATTATTTTCACAGGGACCAGTCATTATCAATTCACTTAAATTAAATAAAAATTGTGGACTTAAAAGAAGTCTTTTTGTTTATAAACGTTAATCATATATTGATTAGATCCTGCCAATACTCTGACCGTGAATTACGCAGACGATACAACAATCTTCACAAGACATCAAAATTCAACATACGCCTCACAGACTCTACAATATCACCTAAACAAATTCTACGACTGGCACAAACTCTAGAAAATTCGACTCAAACTAGACAAATCACTACATATCACTTTTACACTTCGACGTGAAACTTGCCCTGCTATTTACCTTGACAATATCCAAATTCCTCAGACAGAAAAGTTCAATATCTGGTACTGATCTTTGACAGAAGAATTACATGGGGTTCACATATCAAAGACAAAACAAAAACTCTAAACCTAAGACTACGACTATTGTACTCAATCCTTGCAAGAAATTCGAAATTAAAACTTAGAGAGAAATTGAATACGTATACTTACCTACTTTAGTCTATTTGGACCTGCGCTTCACAGATATATGGGACAGCCAAAAAGACTCGCATACGTAAATTACAGACTTTTCAATCTAAAACTTTCAGGACTATCACCAAGGCTCACATTACTCTACATAAAGACTCTCAGATGCCAACAGTTAACGACCACATACGAACACACTACAAAAGATTTCATAATAACTTACACGGACATACCAACACATTGTTTCAAGGCATGGCCACAACTAACCTCCCCGACAGCACTCGAAGGAGGCTTAAAAGAAGCTGGATGAGGGATCTCCTCCACTAACTATAAATATTACACTCAAGACAGGAAGGACGCCGCAGGGTACTCCTCTCCCTCACACCTATTCCAAGATCAATTTTCTACATCTTAACATCACACAAAAGTTAAAAAAAATAAATAAAACAAATATATATATATATATATATATATATATATATATATATATTCCCTATATATATATATTGATTAGATATAAAAATTATGCGATATAAGTAAACATTGCTTTATTGTTTAATAAAAATTCTATTGATTGCTAGAGCAGTCTAGATTGTGTTTTAAATTTTTTTTGTAAATTTTCAATAAATAAACGGAAAAAAAGTTTATACCTTTCCAGCCGCATTTCATCCTACCGAGCTGTCACAGACACTAGACCAAAACAAGCCGGCTCCGGGGACGTCAAGCCGTGATACATGGATAAATAAGGCACTAGGGCAGAGGCAATTTATATCGGGGAGAGGGGGGGGAAGGACACCTGGTGTCGTGCAGCTGTTCGGACCCCCACAAATTAACGGAAAAAATCGCCAGATCCGAACCGTGCCAATAATTCTGCTGTCGTCGCATTTCGTCATCCCCGCCTGGCAGCCCTGCAGAACACCCACGAGTGATAAATCGTCCCGACAGATGGAGTGCTGCTGTTCGGAATCGTTATGTTGTCTCCTGTCACGGTGTGGCACTTCCACTTCGCTGATGAAGAGTGTTGTTCGTTCGGTTTTGACTGAGGCATCATCTATGAACCTTCGTTTCTTAATTATTATTGATTCATTTCGTAGTTCATACATACATACTTATTAAAAAGAGAAACACTATATTTTCATATGAAATATTGCTGCCCAATTATATTGGGTTGCTATATACACAGCATACTCGTTAATCCGTAGGACAACAAATAAACTTATATATAAATATACAGAGGTGGTTAGTTTATATGAGGATAATAAATATATATAAATTTTTTTTTCCTTTCGTTGTTCATGCTTTTTTTTCCTTTTTTTAAAACATTTAATTTCCCTTTATCTCTCTTCATACATCTCTCCTATACAAAATATTAAGATGGTTAAAATTATAATAGAACAATAACCAAAAAAAAAAAAGCGCATACATCTAGAATTTTTTTTTTAATTTCTTAATGACATTTACAACTGTACTAAATAAATACATCTAGTAAACTGGGACATAATTGACATAATGACATGAAAACACTTGCTGAGTAACTACCCAATGGTAGAACTCTAATGATATGACTACATTAGGAGATCACAGGGCCATCTTCTTTTCAGACGCCTCGGAGGATTATCAGGAATTGAAGAGGAAGCAAGGTTAGATAGAAGAGAGTTGGGATGGTTATGAAGTTTATTATGGAAGGATAGATATCTGAATTGGACCAAATCTGATACATAAGGAATATTAAGGTCATTTTGGATGATGTTATTTGTAACAGAGTAAGGAGTATCGAGGATTTTACGAAGGATTTTGGATTGTAAGAATTGGATACGAGACGAATTTGAAGGTTTGGTGGAGTCCCATAGCTCAACTTCGTAAGTCCAAATAGGCCTTATTATAATCATGTATATAAGTCTTTTGTAATTAATTGGAAGATAAAAGCGTTTGTCTAGTAAGTGTTGAGGTAGTCGGAAACGTCTAGCGGTATTAAGTTACCAACTATGTATTTATATTTACGTGGGACTCCATGCAGGGGAGCATAATTAATATAACTTATAAATAAGAAACATGTTAGAGAAGTGAAATGAGTGGAACGTTAATCTACACATACTGTGTTCTTAGATCACAAATAGGTCTATGACAGTTTAGCAATATATGAGATCTATGAAAATGTAAAGATCTTAGGTTTCTTCATAAAACTTACTTGTCTGGATGAATCAGGTTGACTCTGGAAAACAGTATAAGTTTTATAGAAGTCCAGGCAGAAATGTCTAGAGACTTTGTCATTGAGTCAAACAGAGGGATCCCTTATCACCATTGTTATTTAACATGCTGCTTGATAATATTTGGTTGGCAAATAAGTCCTTTAGGTATTCCTGTTTATTTTTATGTCACTATGATGCACTTCTTATCTGATGAATTAATTTGTGGATTGTTTATTATGATTGTAATATGTCAACATCTTTATCTGTTAACTCTTGTTGATACAAGCTTAGTATTGTGTTTGATATTGCACTGTGAGTATGAAAGAAAATATCATTCATTATCGGCATATTTCGTTATATTATTTTAAAAAAAGGTAAACGTGCTGCAGAGGCTCATAGAAAAATTTGCAGTGTTGTCTAAACAAACTACAAATGGGGATAAATCATAAAAATGTGTAAGGAATTTTTTATTTCTTTATTCCTTACGTAAGCATTAAATCAAAAAAACATTCAAACTTCTTTGAAAAGCAATAATTCAGCTTTCCGACGGATATAGTAACATCGAATTTCGAAAACATCCTGAAGAGTTATGAATGATCGGAAGGGTGTTGTGTTCCACCAAGACAACGCTAGAACCCACACCTCATTGGTCGTTCGTAATAAATTATTGTGCCTTGGACGGGACCTTTTGCTCTACCCTACCTATTCACCAGATCCAGCTCCAAGTGACTACCACTTATTCCGGTCTCTGCAGAACTCTATGAATGGAAAGAAATCCCAAAAGGAAGAGGATATCAAATAGCACTTGGATCAGTTTTTTAACAATAAATTCTATGAACATGACATTATACAGTTAGTGGAAAGTTGGGAAAAAGTCACATTAAATAATGGTCAATATATTGTTGATTAAAATAAATTTTATGTCTATAATTTGAGTATTATTTCACCCTGAAATACCTAAAGGACTTATTTTCCAACCAATATTTAGAGTGCAGCTAAAATAAAGGCTGTATCAAAGCAATATGCCGTAGTGTATGCTGACGGTGTGGTCGTCACATGAACGAAAGAATCAAGATTCATATTCCCATGGGAAAACAAATTTAATTTTATTACTGTTACTCTCCTGTTTTTTGTAGACAGTTTATGGAAAAAATAAACGGGTTTCAAAAATTCTTCTGTTATCGGCACTAAATAAAACAATAAATATTTTTATATTTCCTGTTTTGATGTCTGACAACATATGGGTGATATCACTTGACCAAAGACTCCGCCTACTAAAGAGAAACTTCCTGCAAACTACCTACAACTCAAACTCACAGAACTCAGGTACGTGGAATGAGTAAGTCTGCAACTGAATCCCAACTAGTGTGCTACCCGATAGAGGGTAATGCCATGTTTTACATAACCGCATCAGCTACTGGCAGAACCAGAGGGGGGAGGTCTCCCCTCCCCACTTAAGAAAAAAATAATATTAAACCTCCACTTATTTTCCTGCGTGGAATCGGATTAGGTTCTTTATGAACTTTTTTATTTCTATTGAGGCTTATATAAAATTTATAAATTTTTCATGTCATTTCCAAGATAAAAAAAAAAAAAAAAAAAATCCTGTACCACTACAACCCATGAAGGGTCCTGGGTGCAGAACTATGTGAGGAAGTACTGTTTCAAGGCCAACGGTTGTGCAGGGAGGTGATGGGGCCGATATCTAGCTCAACCGCCAGGTTTCCTCCTTAATTATTTTTTATTATTAAGAGTACCCACTTTATATAGGCTGGGTGTGCCCCAGGAGGGTATCCCCATCCCAGGGTCGATCCACTGCTAATGAAAATTTACTAGTCATTAGCCGAATTCGAACCCAGGATCTTGAGCTCTGGAAGTCAGTGCTCACCCACTGAGCTATCCCGCTCCCTATGGTGTCCCGTAAGTAGAGGAAAATTTTTATAGGGGTAATAGCATGCCTTAAGAGCTAAAATGGGCCAAACGATGTGTGATGATCAACAATGAGCGAAATATCAGCAGAAAAATAGGAAATCCAATTTTTGTGTTTTTTTAATATATATATATATATATATATATATATATATATATATATATTGCTATGATAATTTCATCCTATTATTCTTGCTTACTTCAGATTTGCTAAATCGTGTAAATAAAATATAAATGAGATGATATTAAACTGTACTTATGACACTGGAGAGAAAATGTAAAAGAAAAAAAAAAGAGGCCTGATTTAAAAGACAATGGAAAATACAATAATTTTCATTTATGTGACAGTGCCTTGAATATAATGCCCACGAGAGAATTTTTAGTGCCTTATTTTATTTTTTAAGGATATTTTTCCTTCGCAGGTTCTGAAGAAATAATCGTATCAAAACATCGTACGGTTGTAAACCCATAAAATAAATATTTTTTTGGTTATAAAAAAAAATTATTTGCACCAGTCAACTTAGCAATCAGCTAATGTGAAGTGAATATTAGATATGAATGATATTTCAGGTATGGGGAAGGAAAGTACTCAACAGCATCTTTTTCCTGACAAGTTTCAATTACTTGATGAGGAAGATCTCTCATACAACGCCTTTTTAGTATTCTTCTCCTTCTAAAATAAATATTAATTTTAATGTATTAAATTAACAGTAAATGTTCAATTTAATTTGTTTCTTTTCATACAACAGTATCTTCGTGAATGCAATGATATATTTGAATCACGGTATGTTTTACACGCAGTTGTAAAAAATCAATAAATCGTCCTAAATTCTTTCATCAGAATACAGATCTGTATTTTTAATATTTAATTTTAAACTATATGCAATAAATAAATCGTTTCAAGTTCCGCTGAAAAATAACATTTGACGTATGAATGACAAAATACTGCGACTTCAGTTATTTCAAGACAAGTTAAATTAAAGCTTGTGCAGAAATTGAATTCTTACTTTTTCTGATTTGAAACCCTTACACTTATACAAGACCAGAAAAAATTCCCGGATATGTAGACTAAGAACAATGAATATAACAGAAGTGTTGTGAGGAATAGCTGAGATTTTATGGGCGTATAGATTTTGACGACGGGGAAGTGAGCATTTCTAATTTATGCCACTGTATGCAGCTCTTCAGAATGTTTGTTAATCCTAAACATCCATCTAATTTTTGGTACACTAGATGGCCTCTTAGCTGTTATTAAGGCATTCATTGCTGTGTCAGGGGTTGCTCAGTGGATGAGCACTGACTTACTTCGAATCCGGCCGATGACTAGTAATTTTTCCTCAGCTGTGGATCAACCTTGGGGTCTGGAGACCCTACTGGGGCACACCCAACCTCTATAAAGTGGGTACTCTTAATTAAATAATTAATTAAGCAGAAAACCAAGTGGTTGAGCGGGATATTGACCCGTTAACTCCCTGCACAACCGTTGGCCTTGTAACAGTACTTCCTCTCATTCTACTGAACCCAAGACCCTTCATGGGTTGTTAGTGGTGCAGTTTTTTTTTTTTTTGTTTTGTTTTTGTAGTATTAAAGAAACTAAATTTATTATGAGAATATTATTACATTAATATTAGAATCCTCCGTAGCTAACTTTATTTTATTATAGATAAAATCAGAGCTTTATATGCCAAGGATCAATTTTTACCTCTTCTCAGTTTATGAATAAAAGCGAAACAAATAAATTATTAAAAGTTTAGTTTTCTAAAACAGAAAATCCAAACCAAATTTAAAAAAAAAAAAAATGCTTCCTCTAAAACATTATATTTGTTATTTAAAATACTGATTGTTTTAGTTCATTTTGTAGTTAGTTTCCTTCCATGTATAATAAATAATTGTGGTTATAAATTATATATTTTTAGTATTTGTGTCTCAAGACATATTGGTCAGAGAAAACTGTCATCAAATAGAGAAATGTCAGGGAATTTTACTTTAACTGTCTGGTAGCCACGCTGACATGTGACAAAAGAATTTTAACTCCCTTTTCCTCATTGACGTTCCTGGATCTTTGACGCTTCTCCACAATTTTTTATTATTTTTAGGTCAGTACTCATATCCAACCTTTCTTCGTCTATGGATATACTTTAGTGTCTTCCTCTCTGTTTTTATTAGCTTTTCGGTACTAGTAAATCTTATTGTCTCCATTGATTATATAGGTTTGATTATTTCTTCAATGTGTCTTTTCTGTAAAGAATCATACCTTGTTATAGAGGTTTTTAACTAGATATCTAATTCTTTCTAACTTCCTCATTGAATGTAAATCATTTCTATTGTACTTCACGAGTTTTATTTATAAAAAAACACCTTATGTATATAAATTCGTTTTATTATTCCTTAATAAGGACGGAGATGGTCGGGAATGGCGGTCATAAATAGACTAAACAGTGACAAAACTATTTTATTAAAATCCAACGTTTCGACCGGAATTTCTTCAGAGAGGTGTGTTCAGCAAGGTGTTTCACTTAGAACTGGAGTTCGCAGACGAAGAAGACCTGCAAAATAGGGTGAGAAACGTTGGCTTTCAATAAATTAGTTTTGCCACTCTTTAATCTATTTATGACCGCCACCCCCGACCATCTCCTTTCTTTATAATGCAACGATCAACTATTAAGTATTCAGTATTATTCATTACGTAAAAAATAATACCTGGGAGCTACAATAACAGAAAAGGTAGTAGAGGAAGCTGAAATAAGATGCTGATTAGCAGCAGCCAACAGCATATTTATCCCTATGCGAAACATTGACGTTCAAGAAATCAGTTGCATAAAGGCTTGATCGCTTCGAGAGGAAGATCTTAGAGAAGCATCTTTGGACCAGTCAAAGAAAACGAAGCTTAGCGTTTGCGCCGAAATATTTAATTGTAAGGTGAGTACTAGTACATGAGTGACTTTAACTTCGCTCGGTTGTAGAGAATAAAATGGATTGGTCATATCATAAGGATGGAAGACTATAGGTGTCCTCTGGAAGCATATAGAAACACTCCAGGTGGGACAAGACCCCGGAGGAAGACCCAGATCACGCTGGCAGGATGGCGTCGTAACATACATAAGACAAGCAGGAATGATCATATCAAACGCTTAAAATAGGATTGCTTGGGACAAAATGATGGAGCAGGCCAAGGACAGCTTCATGCGTCTGTCGTGCCATTAAAGAAAGAGAAAGTAAAAAATAGTCATTAATGACTGAAACATGAGTGTCTGTGTAGCGCCCTTACTCAGCCTCCGTTGACTTTTAATACCAGTGAAGTGGTTGAGGGAGAAGCGCAGGGATCTCCAGAATCCTCGCTTTTCCCTCCACAAGTGGGAAGACAAGTCAGGTTCGGAGTTCCCATGGCCGATTGTAAATAGTGTAAATAGATATGCCTGCGTCTAAGATGTTTATGTTTATTACTTTTTTTAAAGAACATTTTAATTTAATTTTATTTATTTATTTTTATTTTATTATTACTATTATTTATATTTTCTTCCATCATTACGATATTTCTTTTTGTTCCTATTTCGCTGTATATTATTTTGAAATTACCTTATTTATTTTTTGATTTTGTAAATACGGTGTGAATGTGCCCTCTGAACTCTATTATAAGTGTCCTTTATTGAGACAGATTGTAATATTTATCAATAAACAAGTAATCTATAATAAATTATTGAAAATGGGTAAAGTGTCTTTAACTTAGAAACAACTCCAAAATTTCAAAACATGTATAGCTACAACATTTTTAGTTTTAATTAAAGACTAGAAAAAGAAATAGACTAATTTTTTTTTTTTTCAAAAAACCTCTTCTTGCTTCATACATACCTTTCTTCTTTTGCGTAGCGATTCGGATCCCATCCGGATGTAATTCAGTTGCCTAAACGCCCGTACCTCTTCAACCGATCAGGGAGATGTAAGAGTTCATCACCCCATTCCAATAAGGCTGCTCGAGTAGAAGAAGAACAGAGGGGAGACATCGGGTATGTGTAAGTTGAGCGAGTTGAGCAAATAGAAAGTTTTAACTAACCCTTCCCCTTCGCTGAGGAACAAAGGGAACAGATGATAGCCCTTATCCACCAATCAGGAGGGGCCTTTCATAGTCGTCAGGAACAAATTACACTTCCCCAGATCTATATTCTGATAGTCGGTATTTTCGTAAGCTCTTTGGCTATTGGCCAACTTGTTAATCTCTTGTATTGTACATCGAGCCCTTCAGAAACATTTGTTTTGTTCTTTAATTTTAAAATGTTCCAAAAGTTGTTATATGTATTATTAGCTATGTTGGCATTTTTTATACATTTATTTTCAAAAGTAATAACTTGGTATATTATTCCGTGGTACAGGCTTATTTTTAGCAAATTATTAACATCCGCCTGAAACTTCGCAAATTTTTATTTACAAACATTATCGGAAATTGGGCCGTTTTCAATCTGGAGATAGACAAACTTTGTCTATTCATTTAGGTACTAAAAAGTTATGAACACCCATTGATTTTCCACTTCCATTCGTTAGGTAATTTGATCACAAATCGATAATTTGATCGAGAAAAAAGATGGCCTACAAAAATATTAGTATGACCTCCACCCAAACATGTCAAAATAAGTCGGTTGTATAGGTTAAATGGCCCAATATTTTTGCAGGGCACTTTTTTTTTTTTTGCGATTTTCGATCAAAATTCTCGTAGATAAAACATTTTTGGTTACGATAAGATGAAGCCACCACTACGTTTATAAAATAAGCCTTCTTCATCGCTGGTACTCTTAAATTAATAAATAAATAAATTTTGTGGCATTTACTTATTTATTGTGTACTTTTTTTTTATAAGGAGTTTCCACTAATAGTGGGTTTCCTTAACCTAAAGTGCTTGGATGGCTTCTTTCCATTATGTCCTTTGTAAGGTCCATTCTTCCCGTAGACCATGACCCATCATGAATTCCTCCACTTCCTTGGTCTTCTTCTTTCCCTAGTTTTCCATAAGTGGACTTCTTTGGTTATCCTTCCTTCAGGCATTCTTTTCAAATGTCCTCACCACTTCCTGCGTTTTTCCTCAATCTCTTCGAGAATGGTTCTTTTAGCCTCCATCTTTTCTACGATGGTCTGATTTCTCACTTTATCCAGATATTCCCGCCGCTAGTCTCCAGTAGGCCTTTCGGCCTTCTTAAAGGCATTTCGGTGGCATTAAGTTTCTTCCTGAGTTTGCTTTTTATGGTCCAAGTTTCTGACCCATATGTCATAACGCTCAGTACTATACTATTATAGATTTTTTTTTGTTATGGTTTATTGGTATTATTTTGTATTTGCTGTATTTTGTATTGTGTACTTAATTGTTGAATAACTAATGAAAATTTACAGTCATAAAAGAAAATGGTTATTAAAAAAGAATACATAAGAAGACCGGGATAAAGCACATAGTACTTCATTGTTTTAAATGATATGTTGTACCACCTGTAATTTTTTTTTCACTTCCCATGTATTAAAATACCTATAGATGATAAGTTAAAGTTGTGTGATTCGCGCATCGCACCAGGTTTTTTGACCAAAATTAGATGTCTACACAAAATGCTAATATTATCCCTCTTGACACTGCATAGCGCACGTTGTATGGTCGTTGTACTTATTAATAATTACTTATTACTGGTTACAATATGGTAGCAATAAGCTCATGGCTTGAGAACTTAGTGTTACAAGCTGCACCTTGGAACTACACGGCAATATCAGAACGTGACACATTAATAACACAACACCTGTTCCATTGCACCTTCATACGACCCATTGATCTTACACATTGTTGCAATTACAATCCTCCTCCCCTCCCCCCTGTGAACTAATACTACTTTTTTGTATAATTAAAAAAATATATTCATAATTCATAACCTTTATTTATCAAAAAAAATTTAACGATGGAAGATTCTTTGATTGACTTATATTCCCCTTTACTCCAACTATTTCACATCTAGACTTGTCTGAAACGTATACTTTAACATTTTATTATGGAATTTTCAGAATTGAAAATTGGAAAATTGGGCAGGCAAAAATTGCGAATTTAACATTTATTTAAAATCTGTTTTATTGGTACTGCCAAATTTGCTGCCTGGATTAATCAGTGATAAACAGTAAAAAGTAAAAAAAAAAAAAATGTCATCGAGTGGACAAGTTCCAGCATTTACGTTATTACTAAACTCTTCAAAATCGAATGTCATGGACAAAAAAAAGTTTGACTGATTTTTAAGTCAAATCGTTCAAAATATTGAGTGAGATTTCTTGAAGCGTTTTGAGACAAAAAAAAAAAAAACACAGAAAAAAATTTATTTATATACTTTCAGTATTTTCTTTTTTTTTTTATTTTTTATGACATTTACAACTGTATTACATAAATACATCAAGTAAATTTGGACATAATTGATATAATGACATGAATACACTTGCTGAGTAACTACCCAATGGTAGCACTCTAATGATATGACTACATTAGGAGATCACGGGGCCATCTTCTTTTCAGACGCCTCGGAGGGTTATCAGGAATTGAAGAGGAAGCAAGGTTAGAAACGAGAGGATTGGGATGATTCTGAAGTTTATTATGGAAGGATAGGTATCTGGATTGGGCCAGATCTGAAACATAAGGAACATTAAGATCTTTATGGATAATTTTATTAGTGACAAAGTAAGGAGCATTGAGGATTTTACGAAGGATTTTTGATTGTAAGGATTGGATGCGAGAGGAATTCGGTGGTTTAGTGGAGCCCCATAGCTCAACTCCGTAAGTCCAAATAGGTCTTATTATAGTCATGTATATGAGACTTTTGTAATTAATGGGAAGTTTAGAGCGTTTGTCTAGTAAGTGCTGAAGTAATCGGAAACGTCGAGCGGTTTCTTGTCGTTTCAGTCTAGTATGAGGATTCCAAGTTAGTCGGTTGTCCAGGTGGAGTCCTAGGTATCGGATTTGCTCAACAGGGATGAGTGGAGTATTGTTAAAGGAAACTGTAGGACAGGAAGTCGTTGGTTTACGACGAAGGGTAAAGGTAATTTGGTGGGATTTATTGGAGTTTATTTTAATTCTCCAGTTTTGACACCATTCTTCTAGATTTATGATGTGTGATTGAAGCATTTGGGATGCAATTGCTGGGTCATTGTTTACTGATAGGATTAATGTGTCATCGGCATATGTTCAGTATTTTCAAAATTTTCGTTAGTCTTATATCATATCATGTGTAAGTTTGAGGTCGTTTGATATAAATTGTTAATAATTGTAAAACTTTAAAGGTAAAAAAAAAAAAAAAATTACTACAGAATTCAGGTAAATCTCTCTCTCTCTCTCTCTCTCTCTCTCTCTCTCTATATATATATATATATATATATATATATATATATATATATACATATCCTAAGGGAATATTTACTTGCATATATATTAAAATACCTTGGCAGATTTATAGGAAAATTATCGTCGAAGAATATTTAAAATTAGTGTCTTAGTTGGTTATTTCATCTAAATATTACGACTTCTTCGATATCTGTCGTGTATTTTTATTTTAATTGTAATATTCGTTTTAATACAGCAAAAGTTAACCTGAAAACTAAAGAAGTTCTCATCTCGGTGATAACATGAATTAACAAGATAACGAATAGGAGGTATCCAAATATAATATGAAGTTAACAAAAAAAGTAATGTATTCTACATACCATACCCTAAAAACATTTGAAATTTTCTTTTAATTAATGAAAACCCAATGTTCGATAAAATAAAAAAAAAAAAAAGGTCCCGACTTTTGAAATTTGAATGATTATTTTTAATTATATTATTAAAAGGAATCTAAAATAAATTATATTAAAAGTTAAAATATGTTGTCTCATGATTTAACTTTATTATTAAGGTAAGGATTTCTATGTTTTAGATATTTTTGTTAAAAACCTTTTCAAGCAATTTGAAGTAAAATAGAATACTTTTCGAGTAAGGAGATGATCCGGAGTGGCGGTCATAAAAAGCATAAAATAGTAATAAAAACTATTATTATATATGTATTATTATTAAATAATATTTTACTTAGTTACTGTTACATCAATGTTATACTGTTATGGATTAACTGGAATGGGAGGAGGTGGATAGAAGCGCTTATTTGGATTTTGTCTATAAAACAAGTCGAAGTTTTGAATTTTTTTTATTGATTATCGGTCTTAAAGTTTTTTTCCAAACACTATCCAGATTAACCGGTTCTTCCGCTTAAAGCTAATGTCTCGATCACAACCAAGCCCTGGTTTTCATCAGCTACATCAGCTTCTCAGTTTTTTTTTTTCGAAAATAACTACCTCTAGTACTGTATTTCGCTTCTTCATAATTATGACTTATTTGAAACGGTTCCGTCAAGTCCAGTTATCCTCTGACTGGTAGATTCGGGAAGGTTTCTGGAAGTAGAGGAACTGTAGGGTATCGGTAAGTGATTAGGAGGCCACGCTACATTTAGCCGATAGTGTCTTTCGGGATCCCAGCCAGGAATCGCTATCTTGTACCTTACACTCAACATCTCACCGTTGTCTCAAATCTTCGATATTCCTCCAAGAAAAAAGGAATCGATTATTGGCAAGTCGTGAAGTCAGGATGAATACTCAATTTTAAAATTTCTATGAACGGGAAATGTATGGTAATATCACTAGCGGATCCAGGATTTAATTTTGGGGGGACTTCAGCCCGAAACCTTTTTTTTTCATAAAAACAACGATAATTACTTTGGGAAAAAAGAAAGAAACTAACTACCTATATGAAATGGTGTTTAAGTTATTCCTTAAGTACTTTTAAATATAATTACACGAACAATAATACTTTAAGAGGTATTTTTAAAATTTTTTTTCCCATAACACATGGTTATATTTTTCGATTTTGGGGGGAGGCTTCAGCCCGAAAGCCCCCCCCGTAGATCCGCCCGTGGGTAATATAAAAGAATACATATAAAATACCTCAGTTTATTTAAAAATTCCTACATAATGTTTTGTATACTATAGCCCATGGAAGACATACATTCCTTCTCAATCAATTCATTATAGTTAGAGCTTCGAATTGAACCATTACCTCCCAAATAGGAAATCATTATTTTTAATTGATCAATTTTTTTAAAAAATGGATTGCTCTTGGCCAAATACTATAACAATCACAGTAGCTTAAATACGTTTGAAATAACTCTATTGGCATTAATTTAGTTTCTAGACATTTTTAATTTGTATATATTTTTTTACTAGTTATAACCTATTTAATCGAGGATTCAAAACAATTTTAAAGGCTCACGCTTATTTTTTTGTGGCCGTTTTCAATTTCATTTTCAATTGAAAAAAAAAACCATTAGTCTCCCTTTATGGTAATTTTAATGCTTTTTTTCAACCACTTTCTTTCTCTCTTAGGTAATATATTGAATGAAAAAAAATGTAAAATAAATCCTAATCATTATTTTATTTTGGTTTGATAACTACAAAATTATCATTATTTTGATAACTACAAAATTATCATTATTTTGATAACTACAAAATTATCATTATTTTGATAACTACAAAATTATCATTATTTTGATAACTACAAAATTATCATTATTTTGATAACTACAAAATTATCATTATTTTGATAACTACAAAATTATCATTATTTTGATAACTACAAAATTATCATTATTTTGATAACTACAAAATTATCATTATTTTGATATCTACATAATTAGAGTTAGAGGTGTTTTTCCAAAACATGTTTTTAATGGAAAAAAAAATTCAAAAATGTCGCCATAAGAAAATTGTGAGCCTTAAAAAAATTAGGTATACTTCGGAACTTTCCATTAAATAAAGAATAACTGGTAAAAAATAGATAAATATTTATCTTCCAACTTTCTATGTTTATAAAGAACGGTGACTTAATACTTTCATGAAAAATTAATGTCTAAAACAATGTCGTTGTATTTTATATAAATGTAAATATATATGCCCATATTATTAAAAACAAAGATTTCTGTGGGGAAAAAAATGTGTTTCTGTGATGTTGATAAAAATATAACAATAAATAATATATATATAATGGTTTTATAATAATAAAACACATGTATGATTTATTAGGATTATTTTGTTCTGATTCATCTTCATTTGATGAAGATCATTACACATTTTCTCGTTATGTATTATTAATTTTTGTTGAAGTATTTAAAATTATTTCGTTTAATCATTGTAAATAGTTATATATAAATCCACTAAAATCAATTTCAAATAATAATGTTTGGAGAATACTTATAATAAATTATCATTTCGAATGCTTAAATAAAGGTTATTAAATTACTTAAATTACGGTTAATAAAAAATATTACGAAAAAGGAATATATTATTTTTTCTGAAGAGTGTTGATTGATTACTTTATACTCTGGTTGTAAGAATATAGTCAATTTAGAATTATAATAATTATAAAGAATTATTATAGAATTATAAAGTCTACAAATACTGTTGACTCGTACTGTACATTGATTATGTCAAATAATTTATTTATGGGATAATGTTATGCGGTTAAATGATCAAACATATCTTGTTAATTTAAATAGTTGATGTTAATATTAATTGGTTATATTATTTTATAACATGCATTACTAATTATAACAATATTTTAAAACGAATTTGAACTTTTGACCCGAACTGTAATTCTCTACATCAGTGTGATCCAAAAGATGCGCTTCGCATTAATTATTATATGCAGCTATTGCTTATATCGGATGTTGATTTCGTCTAAACACAATTGAATATTTTTTAAATGACACAATAGTTTCTTTGCAATTTTAAATAAGTTAGTGATTAAATTATAATATAAATGTTTCTTGTTGTTTAATCAAGCAATTTCCAATTTCTATGCATACATACATATACGTGCATGTATCTTTAACAATTGTCATATTCTGTTAAATTTAAAAAAATAAATCTTTTTTTTTTTGCATATATAGGTTTGTCTCATGAATATATGTCATGGGTTTGCTTTTTAATTTACTTATCTTTAAGTTGTTTCATTTGTATTTGTTGTATATATATTTTTTGTACAAATAGTGTGA
The DNA here is from genome assembly GCA_928085145.1 of Nezara viridula. NCBI lineage: Eukaryota > Metazoa > Arthropoda > Insecta > Hemiptera > Pentatomidae > Nezara > Nezara viridula. Next base: position 51,267,712 of record OV725083.1, read on the forward strand.
ACGTAGTGTTACCTTAAAGTGACAGAATATTTTATATTATTTATAAAGAAAAACAAACTTTTTTAAAAATAAACCGCCTCACTTTGAACAATGGCAGTTCGAATATAGTGTAAGTTCATTAACTCAGTGCTAATTTAATCAATTAATATAGTAGTGTTGAAGAATCAATTATTCGATTGAATCAAGCAACGGACAGCTATTAATGCTGAGTTTAGCAACGATCAGCTGGATTTCAGCGGAAGGTTAACAATCCTGGAAGGTTACAAAACATATGATAAAAATATTTAAACAGATACGAATATTTAAGGAAAAATTTACCTACTGAATTTTTTGTATTTTAAAATAGAAATAAATATAATTAGAAAATTAACTTAATATAAATACATAAAGAATATTGAGTAATAACAATTGAGGTTATAGTGAGATATAAGTAAAATAAATATTACTGCCTGACAAATTAACATATATTTATTTTACGAACGTAAAATAATGTTTATAGATTTTTTAATAGTTGTTCTATTGTTTGGAGATTTTTATTTTAATATACATTACTATTACTTCGAATTTCGGAAACCAGCTGTTTATGGAAGTTCGTACATTTTACTTCGCCTTCAGTCTAGTAGCAGCTCTGTATCAGTGAACATCGCAATAACTATTACAGTTATTTGTTATAACAGAAGTTTATATATATATCTTTATTGATATTTAAACAATATGAGAAAGTAAATCGATAGTTTTTCGCCAATACGAAATAAGGTACTGATAATTTTATAAAATAAATTAACCAATTATTAATGCAAGGACATAACAGAATGACGCATGCGTTAATATTCAAAAGTTTCGTTGTTATTATTTTTAATTTTAATACCGAAATGTGTATTATTACAATGTTTGGCTCATACTTTGCACTCAGTGTACTTCGAACTTTTTCTAGTTCCACACTCTGTAACGATGCACTTAAAAATAATTATTGTAAGTTATTGCTTATATCAGGACTTTATATCATCTAAATACAATTGAATAATTATTTAGATGAGAACCGCACGGGTTACGCGTGGTTCACAATCACTTCGGTCACACTTGTCCATGCAGTGCCGAACGCATCCGGTATTAGCCGAAAGAATGTTTCGGCTTTTCATGTGTGAACCAAAGGATTGTGAATTATGTATATAATTATTACGATCTTAGAATATTATATAATAATTCTTCGTCAAATATAAAATAAGGTACTGATGATATTTCAATATATTTTAAAATAGATTGTAATTTAATATAAATATTTTATATTAAAATTATCAATTATAATATTGTTTTGGTAATTATTTAGATAAGGATCGAAGGGATTACGAGTAGTTCACAATCACTTCGGTCACACTTGTTCATGGAGTGCGGAATGCATTCCGGTATATTCGAAAGACTATTTTAATCGTGCGCTCCTCATCTACTAAATAATAACCGTCATTTTTTTTAAAAGAACACCATACTTCTTATAATATAACATATTTATGGATTGTACCATATAATCATAAAAGTTAATTTTATTTTTAAATGAATAAATATTTTTTAATTATCTAAGAAAATAATGCTCATTTTTTATCATAACTTTATAAAAATAACGTACCGAATATATTTCAAATTAAATACAATTGCCTATTGAATTATCAAGTCATATATAAATATATGTCATAATACGTAAAAACATGTAAAACTATTGAGTTTATACTATACATAATTTTAAATGGTAATTATTTAGGTGAGGATCGCACGGGTTACACATAGTTCACAATCACTTCGATCATACTTGTTCATGAAACGCGAAAACATTCTTTCGGATAAACCCGGGTGCATTCGGCACTCCATGAACAAGTGTGACCGAAGTGATTGTGAACCACGAGTAATCCGTGCGGTCCTCATCTAAATAATTACATTATAAATTAAAATTTTTTAATTTTATTTTCGAATGATCTCGCTACTTCGAAGTTAAAACGCTTGTGGTCGAGATTCCTTCATGGTGTGTGCAATGTTTAATTAATATTAAATTTGATATATCTTAAAGTGGACCACTTCATATTAAACTTGCAAAAAATGCAACAAATTCATGGTTTGGACATTTTAAAAATATAACAAAATGTATGTAAAATGGAGTATTTAAAATATTTATGAAGTTCGAAAAATATACTTCTTCCTTAGTATAGTCTCAACAGTTAACCAATGAACTACTTGCTATGTGAAGTTAATAATTATTAATACTTTTTTGAATTTGTATTTATTTATTTTTATATCAGGCAAAGAAACACAATCATCTTATTATACCTTACAAAATGGATAAATTATTTTTTTTAACATATTTTAACTACGTTAAACATTAGATCGTACATATTCCTATCTTTTCATTCAGTGTAAGGATTACATCGCCACTTTTAGAGCACAAGATTTTATGTAATAATTTTACATGTTTATTAACAATGCCCTAAAGGTGAAATTTTGTAGTCAGCAACTGATATAAGTAGTCGGCTTAATAGGAAAATAAAATATGAAATTATGCTAATAAATCATAAATAAATAATTGCTCTCTTCAGTAAAAAAGCTCAATTTTTACATACATTTTGCACTAACAGTAACGACTTGTGTAATATGTGATTGTTCTTTAGGATTATTTTGTGGTTGTTTTAATTGTTGTTCTTTTTCTGGTGAAAAAAATATGAACCCTATTTATAAAAATACAAATAAAATAAAATATTCTTTATAAAATTATAAGGTCCTACGTTTCCATCTATCTAGCCTTGTTCTTTTATTTCAAAATAAATTTTGACTATAATATATCAAGCATCTGTTTTATAATAAGAGTTCATAATTATGTATAACTATTTAATTACATCAACTTTTCTCAAAGTGATTATTTATGGTAGGTAATTATTTAATTATTATTTTTTTATCTTTTGCAGGTTCTTGACATCTCAGCAGTACGAATCTACTTCCTTTTGCTAACCCTCCGAAGATAGAAGCTTCCAGACAGCCTGTACCATAGAGGGTGTGATATTCTGTTGAGGACCATCGAGAAGATCCTGCGATCCACTCGACGGTGGAAGATTGCTCTCAGCACACGAGACGATCCGCTCTCCGGAGGACCTGGCAGGCCACCTTCTGAGGTTCTTCTCGTTCCCTCCTGAGCGGTGAGCCGGCCCCGCTCTTGCAGGGCGGTCGGGGGGTTCGAGTCCGGCCCTTCTGTGCTCTGCTCAGCTCGGGCAGGGTCCACGGTCCTCGGCGTTCTTCGGGTCCTCTACCTCCTCCGGACCCTCCGCTCCGGCACTTCTCTCCTTCTCCCGGATCTTCTCTTCTCCATACCGAGTCTATCTCTCGAGGTCACTTTTACTCGATCAAATGTTGCGCTCTAGCGGGAGGGTCGAAGGAAGAAAAGATTGAAGTGTTCCGCGGTCCGTCGTGTTTGGGAGTTCGAATCGCATCTTCGAAGTGATGTTCCGACTGGGCTGTTTTTGTATTACGGTTGTACAAGGAGGAAAACATCGCTCAACTTGCAGAAGTCGACAACTGAAATTTTTTTTCGGTGGTTGCATTTCTAACCTTTATTATTTTTGATTGATATAATTTCTCTAGCGATCGGTAGGGCAACTCCGTCTGAGACAATTGTTTAAACCCGTCTAAACAATTTTATGCTTTAATAATACCAAAATTGTTAGCAACCACCACATTTATTTACAAAAAAATTGAAATTGGATCTACTAAAAAAATAAGAACAAATATTTACTTTAGCAGATGTCCTTTTTAAATCAAGTTTTGGAAAACTACAGACATTTTATTTCCACACATCCTAAATCATTAGCAGTTTATTAAAGCTTTATTCCCGACCCAACACAGGCTTTTGGTTCAAAATTCCTTTTTCAGGTACTAAAAAAAATCAATCCAAGCTAGATATTGTAGAGAGGTATTTAATTCAAAGGATAACTTGGTTTGATATTTTACTGGCGCCTGAGGATTGGTCTGAGTTATAAATTTACTCATATTTAAAAAGCCATTGATTAAAAAAATTCTTGGTAATAATTTATCTACTTCAGGTTGCAACCTATTTTCTTTTTATATTCACATTTTTGGTTCAGATTTTTTAAAAAAAGAAGACTATATATGGTTGATTAAAACTGTACTGCTGACCCCCCAAATTGGTTTTTATTAGTCATAATTCTACGCTCCTATTTTTCAGGTGCTAAAGAAAATCAAACCAAGTTAGATATAGTAGAGAGGTATTAAATTCGAGGGATAGCTTGGTTTGATATTTTACAAGCACCTGGGGATGGACTAGAAAATCATAGTAATTATATATATATATTTAACTATTTGTATGTTTTATCCCAGCAGACACCAAACTATAAAGGGCTCATTAGAGCTCTATCAGCGACCCAACATTACCTTTTATTAGTCTTGGTTTAAACTTTAACTTTTCAGGTGCTAAAGGAAATCAAATCAAGTTAGATATAAAAGAGAGGTAAAAAAATTGAGAGATAGCTTGGTTCGATATTGCTTTGGCTCCTGAGAATGTGGTTGAGGACTAAAGATATTAATAATTAAGAATTTTCTTGTGTATATTTATATCATATAATAAGCAACCTTTCAGTAGATCTAATCCGTTATGTTTATTTAAATGTCAAGCCACGGAATCAATTTTTTATAAGCGCAAAATTAGAGAATGACTTATTTTAATCCTTGACTTCATTTAATCAAGGAAGTGACGTATTGCGTCAAATTTAATTTTTACATCCCTTATTTCAGTTTCAACCTCTGTTAATTGTGCCATGTACTTCTTCTTATACAACTGTGACACGAAAATCGCTCAGCTAGTTACATCATTTCGATGGTGCGGTTCGGATTCCCTACCCGACGGATCGTAGAATACTCCAATCTCTTCTTCCTTCGACTTTTCTGTTAGAACGCAACCTCTGTTCGAGTCGGAGTAGCTTCGAGAGGAAGGGTCGGTTTGTAGAGGAGAAGATCCGAGAGAAGGGAAAAAATGGCGGAACGGAGTGTTCAGAGGTGGTCGAGGACTCGGAGGACATCGATGAACATGGATCCTCTCCCTGCATGGGACGAGTGCCGAAGAGTCGGATTCGAATCCTCCCGACCATCCTGCAAGAGCGAGGACCACTCTCTGCTCAAGTGGGACGAGATGGGCTTCAGAAGATGGCTTGTCCGGTCCTCCAGAGTGTGAATCGTTTCGTCTGCCAAGAAGAGTTTTCTGGCGTCAAGTGGATCGCAGGATCTTTTTGAGGAATCTCCACAGAACATCCCCTCCTTCGTGGTACAGAAAGAAAGAAGAAGACATCAGGCAAGAAGAAGATGCAGGAAGAAGTCAGATTAAACCATTAGCCATAATAGTGGATGCAACGTGAATACGGTAAGTTTTCTGACAATATACTCATAAACTAACTATCTTATTATATTATCATTTGTAAATAATATTTTATAATATGATGCAGTTTTAACTTCTGGACTTTTTTACTAAGTGTTACATTCTAAATGAATTCTCATTATTTTGAATCAGACTATTGATTTAAAAAGAGTTCTATCATATGTGATGAAAAATCATTTTGAAGGCATCGTTAGACAGATAGATTGGAAATTTACTTTATTCTGGGACAAAGTCCCTTTTAATAACAAAATCGTACGAAAAGAAAAGATTACTTCTGGCCTAAAGGTTCGATACAATAAATAAAAAAATAAAACAAAAAGATCATTATAAAAAAAAAATCTTTTTCTACAAAAATATTTACAGTTATTTTAGACATTGATAAAATTTAAAGATTTTTTAAACATGTTTAGCTTTGCATCAAATCTATGAGTTAGATTTTTCCTACTGGAAAATATTATTATTTTTTTAAAATAAAATTTAAATAGAAAGATAATAAAAAGAAATATAAATATTATAGGAAATTTTATTTTTGAAATGATAAGGAAACATAAGGATTTTACGTCGATATTATAGAATGGGCTAAGGGATATAATAATAAAAATAAAATAATCGATGTATATACAGAATTATTTGTACAATATGTGTATAATGTATAATTATTGTTTTATTTTAATTATTGTTTGTATTACAGAGGTGAAGGACATATGGAGATACCCGGAGATACCAGCAAGCTATTCCTCGTAGATCTTCTGGACTTGAGAACCATCCACTTCTTGCAGATCTTCCGTGCTCTGATACACCCACCTCTAATGGTGCAAGGTTAGTGGAATATTATTCTAAGCATGCACTATGGTCCTACACTCAAACAGTATTAAAATATCGAATATTCTTACAGAAAATTATTTTAAATACATGCTGATTTATATATTTCACTATGCATACATTTGGCTGTTTTATTATTATTATTTAATAATTACAACTTATAAAATTAAGTTTGATTCGGACCATAGTCCTGCCCACTTTGGACGTTGCATGTGTGGGATTTTTAGGAGCAGGATACCACCAAAGTTTTATAAAATATTTCAAACAAAAACCTCTATTGTCGAATTATTTACATGTTTTATCTTTGCAGTCCATTTTTACTGTTTTGTTAAAAAATAGTCATTTTATTAATTTTGAAACAAATTCAGTTACAATATATATTATTCTCTAAATGCTTTAAAGTTTCTTTACATTTTTCCATACACATTATTGCTGTTCATTAGGATAAAATTAAATTCAAGATGTAATAAAATAATTAAAAATTCATAAATAAAAATTTAAAATTCGTGGGTAACATATGACATAGTTGTCACAAAATTGGTAGTTTACATATTCCATAGTGGGCAGTGTTTTTTGCATGGAGCATGCGCATGTATATTTTTTTTTGTATCTTCTTCGACGGACCTCCTCTCACATATTATTAGGTTTATTTTATCATTAGTATTTTTAATTCCTTATTTAAAAAAAATAGGTACTATTAAAATTAAATAATTTAATTTATATTTAATTATTATATTGAAAATTCTTAAGTATTTGAAAAAAAAGCTAACTTTAATTTTCAATCAATTTTAAAATATATCAAACCATGTACATTCATAAAATAGATTTGGAATTTATGGTTAGTTAAAGTAATTTCTGTATATAGATGAAATATTGAAAGAACTTGAGATGATTAGATTTTATTAAATATATCTTAATTAATTAATGTTATATAATGAAAACTCATTTTTACTAAATTTAATTAAATCATTTTATTACTTATCAAATTTATTATTTCAATGTGAGAGTTGAGGATCTTTAGGTTCTACGATCAACAGCAGCTGGCTCCTCTCATCTCGAAATACACGAATTTTCTTATAGATAAAAATAAATTTTCATTAATTTAATTTATAAGATTTTTAATAAATACTTTATATTTTAAGAATATTTTTAAATGTATCAAAAGTTATTTTTTTTATTTGAATATTTTCTCGAAAATTAAAATTCAAGTAAAGTTATTATAAAATTACATATTTATCAGAAGAACTTATAAGAATTTATCAATAATTATATTTAAATCAAATCATATTTTTATTAGTATTATTAAAAAAAACAATAAAATTTGACATATTAGGTATACATGAGAGTTGAGAGCGAAATCTTCATTTTATGCGAAACAAAAAGTGAGTACCAGTATTGCATGCTATCTTGTAGTATTTTTCATATATCTTGTAATTCATAAATGATTAAATATATAAAACATTCGATATACTTAGGAAAGGGGGCATTTTTATAATAATAATTTAGTTATTATACCCGAACTCCGTTAATAGTTGAAGAACGCTTAAAAGTTATTTGGGTGTGCTTTTATTATTATATCATAATATATAGACAATTTAATATTCTGGCAGTAGAATTTAGTTATGACGGATCCAAAATTTATTTTCATTTACACATTTCTACAATATGAGAATAAAGTAAGTAGAATAAAAAAAAAAAAAGAAATGGAAATAATTTTATTAATTTTAATTAATTTGCATTATTCCTTATGGGGAATTATATCTTACTTCCTGCTGAAGAAATACCACGCTAAGATATCGTTTAAAACAACACCTCGCTGTTTCCAGCACACAAATAATTAACTATGATTTCTACACACATGTTAAAATTTTCATTGAAAATAAATGAATGAATTTTCTTCATGGAATTTAATGTTAAAAATAGAAGTCCTTTAAATATTTAAAAAAATAATTTGTGGGTTCGTTGTAGAATTTTAAATTTTATTTAATTATTTTTTAAAAAATGATGTTAAATACGCATTAATTGGGCTTAGGTTAAAGATATATCTTGAGTAAATTGTCTGATTCTCATTTAACAATATACGGCAACATTTAGTTTTTTAAATATTAATGATACTGGAACCCGGAACTGATTAAAAATAAAAAATAAATTTTAGTTTCAAGTAAAATATCTTTCTATCTTCTGATTTCAGTAATATCGATTAAAATTTATATATATATATATATATATATATATATATATATATATATATATATATATATATATATTATATATATATATATATATATATATATATATATATATATATATATATATATATATATATATATATATATATATATATATATATATATAGTTATCGGTATAAAATATTATTATACTGATTTCAGCTATTTTCAAGATAGAAACCAATCTTAGGATGTTAAAAGATTGCTTCGCTGAGTTGCCCCTCAAAAACAAAATATACCTCTCTACTATATCCAACTCAGTCTGGTATCTTTTGCTCCTGAGATTAGTCGTGTGTATTGAAAATGGTTTTGGTCTGTTTAAGTCTGTAGCATTCGAACTAAGTAACTTTAGATGTAGTCTCGCGGACAAATAAAAAATATATTTATTGGACATTATTATTAAGTTTAGAATCCAGTAACTATTTGTAGGTGGGGTGTAGAGATAGCATTATTTTTTTATTTTATAAACATTCTTATTTCTTGGGCATTTGCGAATTGATATTTTAAGAATAATAATTAAAACATATTTCTCGTAAAATATATTGGTTACAATTCTCTATATATTGTTAAATAATATAATTTATAAATATTTTCTTATTTTCAAGACTTATAGCCAACCTTAGATTGTAGATGGGATGCTTCGCTGAGTTGACAAAAAAAAATATATATATATATATATACCTCTCTACCCAACTCAGTTTAGTTTTAATTTTACATCTAAGATTGAACGTAGGTCTTCAAAATGTTTTTGATCGAAAGAAGTAATTCTATAGCGTTCAAGCTATTTTCATGGGCGATTAAAGGAGACTTGATTTATTTTTTAAAATATCTTTTTGATATTCATATCAACTTTTACAAATTTTGTATGCTATTAACAAACGGTAGGGTAACGCTATATTTTTGGAATTCCATTACTACTTGGGTTATTGTACATTGATAGTTTTAAAATTAATAATAAAAATAATTGAGTATTGTTCATACATTAAAAATTTACATTTTTCTTCATTTTTGATCGATGATTTCATTCGTTTTCTGACTTAAGTATATTTCACGGTCCGCTAATATAATTTTAAAAATATCGGTTAAAATTCACTCTGCCATTTTTAAGACATGGTACCATTCTCAAGATGTAGAAGGAATGCTTCTCTGAGTTGTCCATAAAAAAACAAAAAAAACAAATACCTCTCTACTATATCCAACTCAGTCTAGTATATTTGTGCACTTGAGATTGGCTCTATGCCTTCAAAGTGGACTCGGTCGAAATATTTAAGTTTATAACGTCCAAATTATGTTACTTTTGGTTTATATTCTTGGAAAATTGAGGAAACTTTTAACTTTTTTAACTTTTATTATGATATTGACAACTGTATTAGTATGAATACATCAAGTAAATGTGTACATAGGAATATGATCACATGAAACACGCTTTTTGAGAAACTACCCATTGGTAGCACTCTAAGAAAACTTAATTCATTTTTTTAAATTTTATGTTTGACATTCGTATTAACTTTAGAATCGGGTAATTATTTGTGTACTTGGAACATACAATATAGCATAATTTTATTTTTGGGTAGCATAATTACATTATTACTTAGAAAATTTGGCTTATATATACACACACACACATATATATTATATATTATATATATATATATATATATATATATATATATATATATATATATATATATATATATATATATATATATGTATGCATATGTATACTTTTTTCTTGATTTTAGTAAAAATCCTATTTTGCTGGTTTTATATTTTTAAAATAAAAATGAAGCAAACATCAATAAAAATTGAATTTCATATATAATTTTTAAAATGTTCATTTTTATTTATTTTCAAAGATTGTTTTACTTTTTTCTTTTTGTACAATAATTTATGCTTCTGAAATGTAATTTAAAAAAAATATCGGTTACAATTTATATATATCGTTAATTGTTCAATTTTTAGACATGGTACCATTCACAGAATGTTAAAGGAATGCTTCGCTGAGTTGTCTCTCAAAAAATATATACCTCTCTATTATATCCAACTCAGTCTGGTTTCCTTTTGCTCCTGAAATTGGGCCAATGCCTTTAAATTAGCTTTGGACAAACGATTTGTCGATATTACTCAATCAATGTAACTTAAGATGTAATCTCGTATATTAAGAAAACATATTTGCTTTTAAATGCTTGTTTGAAACTTTTTTCTAACTTAAAATCCGGCAAATAGGGATTGAACTATGATACTTTCAATTATTAATAATTATTACAGTTAGATATTTGAAATTAAGCGATATCTTATAATATATATATATATATATATATATATATATATATATATATATATATTATAATATAATGTACATCTTTATACGGTTTACATTATTTTTGGCAACATCGTGTGTTGATAAATATTATAAAAAGGACTTCTACACAGTTGGTTCCATGTATTATGTTAGAAAAAATAAATAAGAGTTTATATAAAATCTTCGACTCTGTTCCTACGGGTATATAATTCTTCTTTACGTCGAATTTATGCTTTCTTATACATAACCTGCATTTTATTTGTACATCGAATGCTACTATGTTGGATCCGATATATTATTTTTCTTTTGAACTCTTATGTTATATGAACAGAAAATATAATTTTTTGAATATTACACATTGTGGACTAGGCCTATTGGGGAAACCACATTAAAAAAAAACGCACACTAAGCACTCTACCCCTGCGGTGGTGTGGAAAAGAGTGCATTAATGATTTGGGTGCATTTTAAAAAAAATATATTATTAAATTACAAAAGCGGCTAATTTCTGTGTTTTATCCTATTCCAAATAAGGAGTAGCCATCGGATTAAAAGATATTATTATCTGAATAATCTGTTTTTATGCGTTTAGTTTGGGTCTGACGGTAGGATCAAAATCCTGAGTGTACATTCGTATAACGCTCATAGTACTTTTTCGATATTTTCTTTACCAAGAATATTTGAAGCGAGGTACCTCTATTGGGTCGAAAATCTGGTTGTTCGTAAGGATCGTTTCAGGATAAACCTTAAATGTATCTATGAAGAGCATAGATCAAATTTTATGTTATTCATTCAATATGGTGGATTCACATATAAATTGGCATTGCGTCTCTCGACCCTCTTCTTATAAAATCGGTATTACCAGTCGACAACACCATTTGGAAAGCTTTTGGACAAGTTCCAAATCCAATCTAACCAAAACTCAGCGCTAATTCATCGAAGGATTGATAAATAGATTGATGCGCTTGAGAGCTATTTATGCAGAGCTAAGGAACGATCTGGTGGATTCCAGTGAAAAGTTAACAAAAAACAAATTATATGTTACGAAATAATTACTTATTTGAATTCCAAAACAAAAATAAATGTGGATGCAGTTTATCTATCGACCCCATAAGCCGATGAAACCGTGGTGATTTAATCGATGAATAAAAGTTGTATCTTTCAACAACCTTTTTTATTGTCATTTCAGACTTTATAGATGTTTTTCCGCCTTGTTCATCTCTGAACATCATGGGCTATTTCTTTTGAGCTCTGCATGAAGTCCTATTGTACCTATCTTTTTTCTATCTATTCATCTGTTTTTTGGCCTTCCACATTGTCTTTTGCCTACTATTGAGGCATGAATTGTTGTGTAGAGGATTCCGAATGCATTTCTCCATGCTGCGTGTCTCAGCTATCTTAACCTCCTTGCCTACATATCTTCTGATATTGATTCATCAGTTTCTTTATGCAGCTCTCCATTTGTCTCTCTCCTCCATGCGTTAGTATTCTGATTCCATATTCGGTTAGATAGTCTTATGACAACATATATAATGTATGTATTTATATATTTAGGCGTATCGCCTTTCTCTACCTCCTGTGGTGTCTTCCTTATGAAGTCATTCCTGTATCACTCGAATTCAAGAGCTAATTTAGGGGTCGAGGTTGGAGAATGAGGCTGAAGCCACTCCTCTAAAATTGGAAAATATAACCATGTCTTATGAAAAAAAAATATCTCCAAAAGTATCGTTGCTCGTGTAATTAAATTTTAATCAGATTTCAAGAATCACTTAAATACCATTTCATGTAGATAGTTTCTTTCTTTTTCTTTTACATTATTTATCATATTATCTTTAAAAAAAAATTTGGACTGAAGAACTCCCCCCCTCCCCCCCCCAAAAAAAAATAAATCCAGGATCCACTAATGCTCGAATCTTATTAATTTTTGTCTTGATTTTAATAATTATTGATAAGAGTTAAGTAATTAACAGGTTAACATTTTTTAGCACTATCAAGCCTAGCATGGACCTAAAACAATCTGTCTCTTCATGAAACACCAATCGATTTTTTTTTAGTTCGATTATCTCGTAGAGGAATCGCTATTACTTAATACAAACCACACATAAAAATGTAAAGAAACCTTCAGAAAAGGAGTGTAAACAACCCGTTTGTTGACTCTGATTAAAGTGGAGATAATTGATTTCCGTGACGTCTCGCCCACGAGGAGATACGAGCACAAAAAAAAATCTTTTGTTTTTTATTCAATCAATAGAAGGTTATTGTTAACTACTACGTGTTTCTATTGATTCGAGCGCTGGAGGTAATCTTGCTCCCCATTAAGTTGGATATTGCCCCTGCTCTCCGAGTCTTAAATCCAATTTCCGAATAGAGCACTTTGTGCCAGTTGGCTTGCCTTACTTATCCCTATGTGCCATTGCCGCCACAACTATTATGAAAATCGTGACTCGAATCGCCTATAGTGTCTTTAAGTTATTTATTAAACATTTTAGTTGATATCAGGTTATTATTATTGTGACATTTGAGGCTATGTGTGGCGAGGTGGGGTAATATTGTTACGGTCTTTAATTTAGAAAAAAATCGTTTCCGCAACAAACTTGCCGGATGCTAAGTGGAGACGGCAGGGTTCGCAAAAAAAAAAATAAATAAAAAAAAATTAATCAAGGGTCAATTAATTATTACTAACTATCTAACGAGCGCCACGCTATTTAATTGGAAAATAGCGAAAACCATAAAAATAACTTCGATATAATTTCAATTACAACTGCTTCTATAGACGTATTTGTAGGTACTTATTTTCTAAAACAGGAAATTACCTAAAGTTCAATATCTGGTTTCGAAAAGTAAAGACAGCAAATCAATTATGACCCTTTTGAAACTCTCTTCCTTCTTCCATACGTCAATCATTGTCTAAAAACTCGTGAATACCCATTTGCTTTCCACTTGAATCGTAAGATATGAACACAAAATCGAAAAAAAAAAAAAAAAAAATGTGAACTACAATAATATTGGTCGTTGGCCAATATAATCTCGTTATTTTAACTTTTTCGGGGTGCAGGACACACCAAATGGATAAATATTTTGGTAGACCACCTTCTTACAAGTTGAAAGCAGACGATCATTCATTATAATTAAATAGACAAATTTTGCCGAGTTTTAGATTGAAAACGCCCATATTCTGAGAATTTTCGTAAATAAAATATTTGTAGGTTAGGATCTGCTATTGAAGCTATTTACAAAGTTTCAGGTGGGTGTTATTAATTTGATAAAAGTGGATCTGCACCACAGACTATGTATATATAATACATATTAAAACTACTTCCTTCAGCAAATCCTTCGTCATTCGTGCTACCTCCGTTTGGAACTCTCTTCCTACTTCTATACGTTAAACCACGTCCACAAATTGCTTCAAACTCCTATTCCACCACCTATTTCCAGGATTTGAAACCGATCATTATATTTCCAAAAAATCATGCCTGATTTTATATATAAAAATTTAAATCGATCTTTGATGTTTACTTATTCGTTTAAAAATGATGATCACTCATTGACTAATACGGTTTTACATAAATAATAATGATTACATTGCGGTCCAAAAAATTTTCATCAGAAAATAAAAATCACCTTATGCATACAAGTTAAATTGAATACTATTATTTATACTTTTTTCAATACTAATATTATTATATAATAATATACATTATTAAAGTAATTTTTTTTGTCATCAAACAAAGACCTTGTAGATCTATTGTTCTATTGAATATTTTATTTATTCTTCCTACCATGCTCTTGTTCAAAGCGGGTGTCTGGCAACTTTTGCAGGGTATGCAAATGTTGCCAATTAACATCCAGCGGTCATTTTAAATCGGCGTCATCAGCTCCAGATGGCTTCCATCTTCTTCTTCGTCTCCTCTGCCCGGCGGTCGTCCAGCAAATGATCCTCTTTCTAGAATATTAAAATGAGCAGAGCCAACTGCGGTTTCTCACCCGTAAATAAAGGTCTTGAAGGTCTCAGAGAGGACGAAGAGTCTAGTTTCCCTCAGAAGTTTAGCTTTAAGTGCCTAAAAGCTAAAACAATAATATTGTTCGGAACTCCGCAACTGGCTCATAGGTGATCGGCGTCATTTCCAAAGCCTTTTCTACTTTGGATGCGTCGGTGTAAATGACCTTATAACCATTATACCTTTCCAGTAATCGAAAGGAATAAGATTGGATTTCTAGTGGGTGATTTTTGGAATATCGAGTCATCGATATGTCTACAGACGGTCTGCATTTCTTCCAGTAATGAAATTTGAGATCAGGAATGGGCCTTATTGTGTTCTGATCCATGTTGGTGTCACCGTTTGATAAACCGTTAATTTAAATTTGTTTTCCTCTGTGACTTTAAGGCCGCGCTTTTCGGATTCCTCAACACTTCACCATTCCTCGATATCCCTCGATACCCCTAAAATCGTGGTTAACAGGTATAAGATTGTTTGCGCAAGACTATTCATTTATGATTTTTTTGGGAGGATGGCAACCTCTGGTAAAAAATAATAAAAATGAAACAGAGATGAAGTAAAGATTAACGATTTTATTTTCGAGATGCTAGGTGTTTTTCGGACGGCTACCTCGGGTGGAGGTATGGCCGAAATAAAAGAGGAAAGATAGCATTGAACCGGCAGCAAAGACATAATACCCCGTGGAAGAGGTTAGTTTCAGATAAGTCGGAACGTATTGTGTCCCGAGCTTTATCCTCAAAGAGCTGTGCCTTCCGCACCCACACTACTTATTTTGTCCCCTAGGACCTTTTTATTCTCTATATATTTCCTTTCTTAAACCCAATACTCGTTTACAAATAGATATCTCTAATATGTAATTGTTTTTCAAAAAAAAAAAAATCTACTTTTGATAAATGAATGAGGGATAATTTTATCTGGAGACTAAAGTCCTCTAAGAATAGTAACAGAGTTCAAAAACTATGTTCATCATTGTGGAATGTAAAAATAAAACAAATATACAAAAATAAAAATAAAATCGAAGATGTTTGGATGTGAAGTAGGTAGGGTTTGAAATCGATAGTTAAAAAAAATCAAAATCAAATCTATTTTTTTTTTTAAATCGTTTGATGATTTGTACAAAGGACGATTTTTATTTTTGATCAAGAGTGATAAAAAGTATATCCTGATTATTATTTTTAAACAACATTTTTTGCATTAAAAAATAATAACAATAATTGATGAGTAAAACCTTTTTAAATCAGCAATATAATTGTTTTGTAACGATATATTTTGAGTCGGGAGTACTAGGTGGAGAATTGTTAATGTCAAATATCAGCAACTGTGCGATAAAGCTAGTTCGTATAAATAGCTCTGAGTCCTGGACGAACCAGAACCCTAGAAACAATAATTGAAAGATTTGAGAGGAAAGTCATCCGCCGGGACAATCTGGGGTCAGAATAATAATACATGGAGAAGAAATACCCATAAAGAGCTGCTTACAGAAAATGGTCAATCATCCCATGATATAAAGCCACGGAGGTTAAGATGGGCGGGGCATGTAGCAATGAATGCCTCAAAGAAGGCAAAAGACCATATGGAAGACAAAAAAGCAGATAGATAGAATCAACAAATATTCAGCTTGGCGTCGATTCAGCGGACGGCTCTGCTGCGAGTCACTAAGTCGTATCGGAGTTTGTATCAAGAGGCGGTGCAAATTTTAGCAGGAGGGATACCTATTGACCTTCTCCTGCATGAAGATTCCTTAAAATATGTTTTTTGAAAAGAAGGCTCAACAGGTCTGTCAGAACATATATGAATGAGGATTTGCGAGAACCCTCGAAAATGGAAAAAAATAATCCAACAAGATACAATAGATGAGTGGAATCGGCGGTGGGTGACTATGGCGAAAGGTTCTACTTTGAGAAAATATTTCCTCACCGTCCAGTCACGATCAGAAGCCAAATGGATTATCCCGGACAATTAGGTCTCGCAATTTCTCACACGGAATTCCGTGCTAAGTTGCAAGCGCGGCCTTAAAGTCACAGAGGAAAACAAATTTAAATTAACGGTTTATCAAACGGTGACACCAACGTGGATCAGAACACAATAAGGCCCATTCCTGATCTCAAATTTCATTACTGGAAGAAATGCAGACCGTCTGTAGACATATCGATGACTCGATATTCCAAAAATCACCCACTAGAAATCCAATCTTATTCCTTTCGATTACTGGAAAGGTATAATGGTTATAAGGTCATTTACACCGGCGCCTCCAAAGTAGAAAATAACGTTGATTGCGCTGTCTATACAACCAAAAACCAGCTACTATTCAACTTACCAAGAGAGAGCTCCATATTCAGTGGAGAAGCGATTGCGATAATGAATAGAATAGAATAGAATAGAAAATAATTTTATTCTGGGACGAAGTCCCTTCAGAATAACAAAAAAGTGCAGAAATTAAAATTTTACATCTGGCCAGATAAAAACAAACATAAAAAGTAAAGATAAAGATAAATCAGTAAAAAAACAAAACAAAATATTAGTTATACATAATATATACAAAATAAAATAAAATAATCTATATACAAAACTCTCGAAACCATACTAAGATACTTAAAACTATGTACAATGGTAAAATATAAATAAACCCTTTTAGAAAAAATACAAAAAAAAATAAATGTAAATTCTTCTTAACAGTAAAATCTGTGTTTCTGTTGAAAAAAAAAAATATTAAAAATAAAAAAATATGTAATTTTACATAAAAGGTTAGCTATTATCTGACTGTTTTTGGAACAGGAATTGGAATAGGAGGGTTTTGAATGTAGATAGGGATAAAGAATATCGGATTTTGATAGGAAGGGAATTCCAAAAATTAACAGAGCGAGCAATAAAGGAGTTTTGGAACGAGGCGGATCTGTGAGAAGGAATGTAAAGGTCGGAAGGTCGAGATCTTGTGGAGAGGGAGTGGATTGAGGACTTGAATTGGAGAAGATTGTAGGCGTAGGAAGGACGATGATTATTGATGATATGATAGAGGAATGTACCTAGGAAATATTGTCTTCGAATGGAGGGGGAAGAGCCACTCTAACTCTAACTGGTGAGAGACATGGTAGTATCTCGGGGCACCAATTACAAATCTCACGCAACTGTTCATTAGTCTTTTCAGTCTGTCGCGGAGCTCCACCGAGAGTCCATCATACACCACACAGCTGTAGTCAAAGTGGGGGAAGATGAGAGAGGAAACGAGGAGTCTACGCGTATGTTGAGGTAGGAGACGGCGAAAGCGATGGAATAGTTTGAGGGTAGAAACTGTCCGTTGGGAGATGTGAGAAATATGGTGATTCCAGGAGAGGCTTTGATCAATAAATAGTCCTAATTTTTTTACAGAGGAGTAGAAGGAGATTGGCTGGTCACCAAGGTTTAGTATGGGAAAGTCGGTACAGGATCTAAGGAGGGGCTTGGAACCAATGACAATGGCCTGAGTTTTTGAAGCATTTAACGTTAATCCGTTTAAGTCTGCCCAGGCACAGATTCGATCTAGGTCTGCTTGAATCTTAGTAAATGCCACCAATAGCTAAGGAGGAGAAAAGGATAGGTATATTTGAGAATCGTCTGCATAATGAAGACCCTTTATTGGATATCGAATTCTAAAGATAAAAACTGGATCATAGCAACAGACTCCAAAAGACTCGTGGCAGCCATTGGTAATCCAGGGCCAGGCAACTCTCTCATTTTAAAAATAATAAACGTATGGCGGGAGATGAGAAAAAGATCATCGAGTGTGGTCTTTGTCTGGGTTCCTTCCCGTAGTGGCATAATGGACAATGAAAAAGCAGTCCAAGCTGCTCATTGGCGAGGAAGAGAGAGGTAACACCAATGAATTGCATAACCGTTGAAGATTGGATTTATGAAACAAGAAAAAAGTCTATTAAAGAATTGGGAAATCCAATGGAAAATACAACGAGCCAATTTAACAGAAATAAAAACCGAGTGCAACACCTGGGCGACCAGCTCCAGAAAATCGAGAAGGGAAGAAAAAAATTGTACCGTATGCGAATTGGACACTGTCTTTTCTTGTGTCAAGGATACCTTTTTAGATGTTTCGAAGCGCCAATCTGCCGAAAGCGTGACAACACACCTCTTCTTCGTCTTAATAGTTTTCTCTTCTATCGCTGAGCGGTGTGAGGAGCCTTCTTGTAGAGCGGAATCCATAACTGTCGATCCTGAGTTTTCTGTCTAAGAGGCTTCTGTCAAAGGCCTCCTTGACACCGATCTCCCAGGTCTTCATGGGCCTTCTCTAAGGTCTTCCTCTCTCAACTCTATTTCCAGCTATCCTGGCCACTCGATTCTCGGGCGTTCGAGAGACTTGGCCAAACCATTTCAAACGATTTTCCTCCATCACAGTTTCGGCTGGTCTTACATTTAGATTTTTACGTATTGTGGAGTTCCTTATGCGACCTCTCTTTGTTTTTCCTTCGATCATGTCGTATCTCCATTGCCTGAATCTGACTGATGTGTTTTTTGGTGAGGGTCCATGACTCGCAGTAGTAGGTCATTATCGGGAGGAAAGTATTTTTGAACACTGTAGGTTTGGTCTCTTTACTCACTTCTCTCTTGTTCAAGAATCCCTTCTTGATGGCGTTGAAGCACCTTCCAGCAGACTTCACTCTTTCCTTTATTTCTCCGTCGATCCATCCATTTTCATTGATGTGGGCACCGAGGTATTTAAATTTTTCGACTTGTTCCAATGGAACTCCACTCAAGTGCACTATTCTGTGTCCTCTTCCTTGTTTTCTGCCAATCCTCAAAGATTTAGTTTTTTCCACATTTATTTGCATGTTTATCTTATTTAATTCTTCCTGAAGAATGCGGAGGTTGAATTCCAGGTTTCGTCCATTGCTTCAGAAAACCACCAAATCCTCTGCCTAAGCGAACAGAGAAAAAAATACATGCCGTAGGTTTCTGTATCCCATTTGATATGATCTCATATTTTGTTTTGCTACTTTTATTGCATTATCTAACACTATTGTAAATAGCAGAGAACTTAGATTATTAACTGTCGAAAAGCTTTTATTTCTTGTTTTTTCGTGATATGGGGTGTATCGTAATAAAAATAATTGCCTATGAACACGTTTTATTAAAAACTCTCGTTTAAAGAAAATTTTGTCTCGTTTACTATGGAGCGATGTTTAATTACTTAAATCAAATATTTTTTGAGTTATCGATTCATATTGAACAAAAAACCTGATTCGCTTAAAAAAATCTGAAGTGTGTCCACTCACACGACTTTCCTACTTATTCCAGAAAAGATTTTATATATTTACATATGTCCATCAATAAACAAATACAATTTAAATTAAATTTATTTTCCTGGAAATTAATCAAAGAAAAGATTTGAGCACGATTTATTCGGTCAACTAAAGTAATATAAACCGGCTTAAGGTAGATCAGTATAAAAATTTCAATACCCTCTAATATTGCTGTCTAATAATTCTGTTAGAAGTAGAGGAAATCTTGAAACTTGTGTGATGCGGGTAACAGATTTACTTACTTTGACTTAGTTATGTGTTTTTTTCTCATTCACCTCTGGTTCGATTCCGATGATTTTTTTTTTGTTAGTATTTTAATTACCTTTTAGAAGTTTTATTATAATTTTTACCAGATAATATATACTTGGTGAGTTAGGCCCCAAAACATTTTTCTTTTCTTCGTAACCTTTTTTTCCTGAATTTTCTCGGGAATTTAGTCCACATCCGAAAATTGAAAGGACAATGGTTGGAATATTATAGGATAGTTTCATCAAAATCGTTAGAGCCGTTTTTGCGCTACAGTCTATAGAAACACATGTTTTTCATTTATTGCGCAGCAGGTATTGCGCACGGAGCATCCAATTTGTGTCACAGGCATCGGTAGTCAAAAAACGATTGTAATACTTTCCTTACCTAGTATTTAGGGAAGTAATTACCTGTTCTCCTAGTATAGGTATGAAAGTAGAAAACACAAATTTTAAATTTTCTACTTTTCTGGTGGAAATTGGACAATTGTTTATATGAACTTTTTTGTCGATCTTGATTTCTACTATCTATCCAACAAAAATCCCCCCCCTACTTATTGGACACCCTGTATAACATAAAGGTAACAGTTAAGAAATTATGAATGAAATGATAACAGTAACATATAACTATGAAATAAATAATGATGTAGAGATGGTTGACCGTTGATATGATATGAGAAGGAGTTATCATATATTCCGTTATATTAAATTGCTATTTAACTTAATCTATTTTTAATTTGTGTCTTTCTTCCAATAACAGATAACTTGATAGATTTATTATTTTTGGTGTGGATGGATGTTGAATTTCCTTTCCTAACCCGCATCATTCCCACAAACTTAAACCCCTTTCCATCAGATCTTTAAGCATCCCTTCGGGACCAATACCATTCCTCTCTTCCTCTCTCTTCCTCTCTCTCCACTTCACCCTTTCCCCCATGTTCAAAGAATTGATATACTTTTCCAACTCCAGGAATGGCTTTATTTATCTTTCTACACAAATCCACTTATGTTTATTTTTAGCATGGACTGACTTAATATGTATATATTACATACGGCTCCAAAGGATATTTTCCCCGTACTGAATTCTATTACTGGTTACTTATGAGAGGGAAATGAGGGATAAACTGGCGTATAAATAAGTTGATGACAATGATAAGGAAATGACACTCCTCCCCTCCCCCAGGTAATGAAGGCAAACAGAAATTTATCAACTAAAATAGACCGCGAATGAATAGCATTGTTATTAGCGTAACGAATAATTTGATCAAGTCAAATATAATTTATGTCAAATATATACGCAATATCTATGTGCCAAAAGGTTAATAAAGATATGTTTGAAAATGTCCGAAAAGGCCGAACTGTTATGTCCATTGTCTCAGTCAAAATGACACACCTGGATATAAAACATAAACTGGATATTGAAAGAAATTAATGAATAAATAAATAACTCAATTCATATTAAATTGAAAACAATAATTTATTGTAATCAATAAACATCCTGTTAATATGCTCTTTTTCTTATTTTTTTTATGTTATCTTCTGTTTTATATTATTTTCTTAAGTTCTGTTATTAATGTGGGAGTTTATATCATCTTCATGTGTAGGAAAATCTTTACTTTATAGTGGAAATATTCACATGGTATTGTAAACTTTTTTTTTTTTTTTGTTCTTCCCTACCTCGCCTTTTAGGCTATACGGGATTTTCCCGGGCCGGGGGGTGAGGGCGGGGAATTTAAAATCCCCTCCGGCACCGGTACGCGAACTCGTACTTTTTATATCATGTCAAATCTCTGTTATCCGGTTGCCAGGCAACTAGCGGTGCTGTTACACACGCTTTAGCCTATTCGGCCATCCCGCCCCCTTGGTATTGTAAACTTGTATATACAGAGATGAAACTTGTAAAAAATCGAGGGAAAATCTGGGGCTGAAAAACAAAATTAATTTTTATCAGGATAACGACCCCAAACACTCTGAATACCTAATTACCTACTGAATAAAGAATACCTACTTTATAACTGCTCTAAAAATATAACAATTACACTACAGTCAGATCTTAATGTGATAGAAAATCTGGGAAAAATTGGAGGCAGAAATTTGAAAACATGAAATTTCTAGCAAAGGAAACTTAAAAAAAAATATCTCCTCGATGAATGGAACAAGCTAGGCCGAGAATGCACCAAACATTTCATTGATTCCAGTGCGAACTGATTGAAAGAAGTGGTAGTAAATAATTGCTTGCTTACTACATATTGAACTAAATTAATATTATTTAAAAGTTAAGGAGAAGTGAAGTGTATCATTTTGATTTGACATAAACTTGGAGGAAATTTGGAGAAGAGGGTAGAAATTACTTAGTATGAATTTCATTGAATTCGATTTAATAGTTAAAATTAATATAAATAATTGTTAACAATATAACGGCTGTGAAATGTGGAAGGCACTGATCTTATGTAGCGGGACTTAGGTTATCACAAAATTGTTATGGAGTTATAAAATTTTAGGTTTTATTCAAAAAATTAATTTATACAACATTGTTTGCCCGATTCCAAACGTTACTGACACTTACTGCCGTTATTTAGATTTCGTGTAATTTTCAGTAAATTTAAATTAATTTTTACTCTGAATATGTAAAAATAAAAAGGCTTATTTGTGGTTGTGTTTATTTCCATTGAAGTTCAACCAGCTCGCCGTGGTCTCAATTTTCTCCTTGAATATCAGAATTGTGTCAACTTCGCTCATATTTTTATATCCCAGCTTAATTTGTTTTGTTCTGACTGAAGAAAGTTATTGGTCTCGTTAGCTCCGAACGAACACTAAGTTGAAATTTTCCTTGGATTTTTTTAGTTCAATCCATATCATTTCAAGTATATACACTACTGTTAGTGCAATGGTCGTATGTAAAAGTTTTCAATTTTTATTCTATTTTTGACATTATTTAGTCTGAAATTGATACAAGTAGTCTATTATTATGAAAAATAGCAGAGGGCAATAAAATGTAAAATTATACCAATAAATCATAAAGAAATAATTATTTTTATGCTCTCCTATAATACACTCAATTTTTACATACGTAATTCGCACCAAGATTGCCGAGATATATATTCAGTATGCACTGTTTTTTTTTTAATTACGAATTATCAAACATGCAATCTGCAAATACGGAAATTTTTCGCATTTTAGTATTTGCTGATAAACAAAACTCGTGGATATCAAGGACGTATATGTTGAGGGATTACTGAATTTCCGAAAATGGCTTCTTCCAGAGATTTTATTCTCATATGAAAATTTTTAGACCTTCTTAATATAGATGTTTTATAGCAAATGAAAACTGTAAGGAAGCTATACTGACCTTACTTGGCAGACGTTGTTTCAATTTTTCTACGAGGTCTATTAATTTCACTGTGAGCCACTTTATATGGATTAATGAAATTTTTTTTTTAATTGTTGATGCAATGTAATGAAACAGAATTAAAATATTCGGAGTTTTATTTTTTATGTGAAAAAATAGATCTTGGTTGTTGATTATTAATTTACTAACTGTTTATAAATGTACTTAGTTATATCCCATTTTTATGTAATATATAAAAAGGAGCGTTGTAGTTCAGTGGGGATTATGGGGGTTTCTGCTTTATATATAAATAAAATATCCTCAAATTAAGTTCAATATATTTAATTCTTTTGAATTATTACCAAATAAAGATTTAAAAAAGTTGAATTTGTGAAGAATGCATAATAGGTCTTGGATACGATCCCATGTACTCTGTAATTAATAGATGCTTACATGACCCAAATCGCAAGAACCCAATTGGCAAACCAGGGCGTCAACGGAATATTGCAATATGCCCTTGGGTCAACACATGGGCTGATTGGGTATCGTCGTGATTTACAATGTTGAAGGCGTATCTCAACTAATCATTCAATATATAATTTGGAGATTCGAGAACTCCAGAAAAAGAGAATAATTTAATATTTTTTAAAATAATCTATAACAACTTTAAATAAGGTAGAAAAAGATATTCCACTTATAAACGCACACAAAAAAAAGGAGTTATTGGTTAGGAAAATGGAGTCGGAATTGTTACGTTTTTGGAATTAACTGTCGGATTTTTAATTTAGCATTTTGAATGAATGCTTGAAATGATTGATGATTGAAAACGTGTTTATTAAACTTTTTAAAAAATTACACAAAGTTTTATAAAACAAACGTTACAATACATAAACACGACATTGTATCAATAGTTTACTATCTGACTAATTGAGATCTTTGCAATGTGGCCTGCTGTACATAATTGCTTAAGGCTTTCCAGTTAGAACCCTTTAAGAAAACAAATAATTCCGCTGCCCAAAACATTTCTCTCTTAACTCACTGAACATGTGGCGAGTCTCCAAAAAGTGAATGATATCCACTTTTTCTTGAGAGTTACATACCGGACAGCAATCGTTGTCCCCCGCCATCCATGTTTTTACGCTTAAATTTAGCATTTTATTAATTTATTACTTGAATAAATTACTGCTTTGATACGTTAAAAATTTTCCCTTTTACAGACAGAAAATAAATAAAAAAGATTTATTGACCAAACAAACATTGGTAAAACTTCCGTCTCTTTTATAAACCACGATTTCCTGATTATAAAGCTAATATAATTTATTTAAAAACATTTAAATTCCGATAAATTCCTTGACCTATCCTTACAGGATACTCTAATTATGTCTGTTGAACAAATCTGATACATATGACACCATCTGAACAAACATCTAGTTTCCGGCTGCTACAGTAATTATTGGACAAACATTCTAAGCTTTCAATTAATTACGAAATACTCATTTGCATGAATGATTGTTCCTACGGAGTTCAGCTTTGATGTAACACTAAACCATCGGATTCCTTACAATATAAAATCCTTCGTAAATCCTAAATGCTTTTTCATACCATACTTTGTCACAAATAAAATTATCGATAACGAACTTAATGTTCTGTTCGCTTCGGATTTGAAGCAATCCCGATACTTATCCTTCCATAGTAAACTTCAGAACTATCCGAGCCTTCTCGTTTCCAATCTTGCTTCCTCTACGATCTCCGGTGACCCTCTCAAGTGTCTGAAAATGAGATGGTCTCGTAATCTCCTAACGTAGAAGTTTTAGTAGAGTGCTACTGATGGATAGGAGTGCTTCCAGAGCTCACGTTCCCAGTTTCCAGTCCGGCTGATGACTAGTAATTTATCATCAGCCGTGGATCGAGCTGGGGTTCGGAATATAAGATCCTCCTAGGCTACATTCTATAAAGTGGATACTCTTAATTAAATAATTGATTAAAGGGAGAAACCTGGTGGTTGAGCGTGATCTTGGGCCAAACATCTCCCTATACAACCGTTGACTGACTCACGTAGTACTGAACCCACTGAACCCATGCATGGATTGGAGTTGTACAATTTTTTTGAATAGTTTTTTTTTCTTATCTTTTGATGTGTGGTTTTTTCTAAAAATCTATTCATGCCATTATATTTTTCAATTTACATTTATCAGATATTATCAGATACTATAAGAAATTGTTAACGCGCCATGGAATCTTTCAAATAATACGCATGACACATACACATAATAACTTAAACATTTCAACAGGAAAATCTAACAACAAAAAATGCCCAACATTTCACTCTTTAACAAAAAATCACCTCAATCCACTCGTTCTTTCAATTTTCTCAATCCAGTTACCTTTTCAATGTTATTTAAAAAATGACCAAATGTCTCCTTAAACAAGAACTACAATAAAGTCTTTGTCATCAAATTGGACAATTTTCTCTTGGTATTTGTCTTTTCCAAGTCCTCAGAACTAGAAATCCTCCCTAAATCCTAGAACTCTACGTTCCTTTATCCACTATCTTAATAGCAGATATATTTTTAGATATCAGATATATTTTTATTATTAATTAGTGATTTATCCCATGTCCTTCAAAGCTTTATTCCACCTCGTCTTTCCATTTTAATTCTTCCTTGTTTACTTCCAGTTCCACTTCCATACTTGTTTTCGAATGCCATCCCTACTTTACTTATTATGTTTTAAACATCGAGTTGTAAATTTCACGAAATTTCCCGAAAAAAGTGAACTTATAAATTATTGAACCCTAGACTATCTGCAAAAAAAATATACAAGAAAGTCTCGTAACATGAAACTTCTCGAAAACGTCAAACCCAACCAGAGTGCACTGACGAGGTGTCAACGACATTCACTTTGTCACTGACGTGTTTACAATGATTTACCCTTGAGTGCGCTTCGTAGCTTTTAATGGATCCGCCTCTTGATTTTTTCTTTGTAAAGGTAACGTTTAAAAAAAAAAATAATTTCAATAGGAAGTTCTTTGGAAAGTTAACCTTCGATGCAACAAACAAAAGGAACAAAAAAAAAAAAAAAATCTGTACTCAAACTTTACTCAACTAAACGAATGTTCATATCAATAAGTTTAAAATTTTTTTTTTTATTTGACCTGTCTAATTCTTCTATTTGTTAGAAAAGTGCGCAATAGTCTCGAAACTGTCATTGAAGCAACATATTATAATGGCAGCAATTGAAAATTTATTATATGGTTGGGTGGAAAGCCAATTGATATATGCTTTTACCTAAAATTTTCTCTTCTTTTACCCTACAATTAATTTAATGACTATAAAAAAAAGTTTGAAATAGTTCATATATATATATATATATATATATATATATATATATATATATATATATATATATATATATATAATGTAAGAGATAAATCTATATCAATAAATATTGGATATTTAATAGTTGACCGTTGCATTATAAAAGAAGGAGATGGTCCGGGGTGGCGGTCATAAAAAGGCTACATAGTTGCAAAACCATTCTATCAAAGTCCAATGTTTCGACCCGACTTTGCAGGTATTCTTCAGGGCTAGAACGGACAAGATACAAAAAGCTATAGAGAATTGTGGAAGTTGGATAATATTAAGACAGAAAATTATAAACAATGTGAATAAGCTTATTAAAATTATAAACAGTAAGTACATTAAATTATAAACAGAGTAAGCTAAGTAACAAGATCCTAAACTGAAGTAAATAGGTAACAATTACTGTACTTACAATTATGTTACTTACTGTTTATAATTTTAATAAGCTTATTCACATTGTTTATAATTTTTTGCCTTAATATTATGTAACTTCCACAATTTTCTATATCTTCCTATTTTTATTTTATTTTCCTATTTTTGTAATGACTATAAAAAAAAGTTTGAAATAGTTCATATATATATATATATATATATATATATATATATATATATAATGTAAGAGATAAATCTATATCAATAAATATTGGATATTTAATAGTTGACCGTTGCATTATAAAAGAAGGAGATGGTCCGGGGTGGCGGTCATAAAAAGGCTACATAGTTGCAAAACCATTCTATCAAAGTCCAATGTTTCGACCCGACTTTGCAGATATTCTTCAGGGCTAGAACGGACAAGATACAAAAAGCTATAGAGAATTGTGGAAGTTGCATAATATTAAGACAGAAAATTATAAACAATGTGAATAAGCTTATTAAAATTATAAACAGTAAGTACATTAAATTATAAACAGAGTAAGCTAAGTAACAAGATCCTAAACTGAAGTAAATAGGTAACAATTACTGTACTTACAATTATGTTACTTACTGTTTTTAATTTTAATAAGCTTATTCACATTGTTTATAATTTTTGCCTTAATATTATGTAACTTCCACAATTTTCTATATCTTTTTGTATCTTGTCCGTTCTTGCCCTGAAGAAGACCTGCAAAGTCGGGTCGAATCGTTGGCTTTGAATAAAATAGTTTTGCCATTATTTAGCCTTTTTATGACCGCCACCCCGGACCATCTCCTTCCTTCATATAAATAAATCTATTACCCTAATGTATAGGTGGCATTTAATAATCAGTTATCTATAGAATATTTTTTATAGTTCATCAGAACTCATCTATTGTCCATCAAACCATTTCATTGACATCCAAATATATATCATTTACTCTTCGAAAAAACACATGCACTCCAGTTCATATTGGCAACAATCAAATTAAAGTAAGACACTTGACAAACACTCAAACTACTTTATTCTCTTTTTGCTAAATCTTCTAAAACTGAAAGTGAGACAGAACTGAGTAAATATACACAGTTGTTGTAACCCATAAGGAATTACTTATCACAAATATTCGATATCGCTAAAAAGACCCACCTACAAAAACTTCAAACCTCCCAATCAAAATTATTGCGACTCATAACGAAAGCACCTTGGTATGTGACTAACAAAACCCTACATACTGACTTCCACCCTCTAAAAGTTGACATATAACGACCTTTACCAACCCTCTACACTAATTGAAACGGACATTATATCAATAAGAGATATGATCTCAGCTGACATACCCCAGAACATGAGAAGGGGATTAAGAAGGCATTGGATGAGAGATATCCTTTCTTAAACAACTTAAGTAATTGAAACAAGTCAGGAAAAAGGTGCTGCTCAGTATTGTTCTTCTCCATGCTTGTCATGTCATCTTTTTTATCTAGATCATATTTGATTGTCAAAAAAAAAAAAATGTTAGGCATACACTCATTCTCATAGAAAAAAACACTGCAAATTATTTCACAATGGTTTATTATTTCCAAACAATTATACATCTAAAGTAACATTATCTTCCTAGTGAAAAATAAAAATAAATAAAAGATGATTCCAATGAACTAAACATTTTTGTTAATCATTAGTAATATGCTAAAAAAATTAGCATTACTTCAGTATCACATTCAAAAATAAAAACCAAAAGGAAGGATATAACGTTTGCAGTAGAACATATAAAAACATCTAGAGACCATATCTTTGCTCCTAATTGTCCGATTTTGACCATTTATTTTTTTGTTTTATAGGAAACAAAGTGTATACTTTTTGAGTTATTCAGAATTTAATTTTTCTATCCCTCGTATATTTTTTCCAGTTTCTCTTCGTTGAGGTATGTCATATAAATCAATTTAAAGGGCATCGAGAAGAATACTTAAGCGAAGTTTCATTGAAATTGCTGCATTCGTTTAGGCGCTACAGTCCATAGCAACTCAGGTTTTTTGGTCGCCATCTTGAAAGGAAAAGGCGGATAGAAATGTCGATGAAGGAGGATCATCATTGGGTGACCTCTTATTGCATCCAAATTTGAAAAAAATTGTTTCCCTACTAAAGTTTCTCTCTAAGGAAAGCTTTATGTACGATACTTCGGGGGACTCTACTTAGACAACTGACTTAACATACACAAAAATTCAAGAACTGACTTGGCAATATAACCAATTCTCACAACTTCCGGACTACTGATCCTCTCTTAATTTACTAGAAAAGCGACTATTCTAGAACACTATACTAAGACCGTTTTGGTCATACGGTGAGAGTTTTAGGATACAGCAAAACAAAAAAAACATAAACAAAATAAAAATAAGGAAAGACAAAATGCTATAAGAAATTGTTAACCCACTACGGACTCTTTCAAATAACACTATATACACATAATGGCTTAAAAATTTCAACAGTAAAATCTATCAACAAAAATTGCACTAAATTTCACTCTTCAACAAAAAGTCACCTCAATCCACTCGTTCTTTCAATTTTCAATTTTCTCACTCCTGTTATCTACTCAACGTTATTTTAAAAGAATTACCAAGAGGCCTACTCCTTCAACAATAACTACAATAAACTCTTTATCATCAAATTGGGCTATTTCCTCTTGGTGTTTGTATTTTCCAAGTCCTCAGAACCAAAAATCCTAGAATTCCTTACTCTACGTTCGTTTATCCACTTTCTTAATACCAAATATCAACTTATAGATCTGTACATATATCCCTTCATATTAAACCACTTGCTTAAGCAAATCTATCGTCATTCGTGCTATCTCCTTTGGAACTTCTCAGCATCATCATACGTTAAACCACGTCCATGAATTCCTTCAAACAACTCCTATTCCACCGCAGTCAAACTTCCGCAAGCTTGTAAGAATTTTAAGATTATGTAATTACTGTTTTCCACCAGCAGTCTATTCATAAGAGCCATTTTTTTTTCTTTTATTTTCTTAGTATTTTTTGTATATATTTGTATTATATCTACATGCCATACTGATGTATATATTTTTTGAACTCTGCTATTTTTCCAAGAGGACTCTAGTCCCAGAATAAAATTATTTTTCAATTCTTAAATAGATTCATCGAATTTGCTAGACTAGCTAATTTTCGCAGTATAAGATGCATTGCAAACCGAGTATAAGAGAAAATAAAATAAATATGAGAATATAGTGCTACAATCCTAAAGTGAGTTGATAAACGTTATATGTCAAATTTAAAAAAAATTAAAATTTCATTTCTTATTGTACAAAAACAAATATCTACATAACAATGCAAGAAATATACAACAAACATAGAAGAGAATGTGCACTGCAATATTCCCAACAATAAGGAGCATAGTTAATTGAAGACAAGCTAATACAAACCTTACCAAACGCAGTACGGCAATAAAATTCAACATAAAACAGAGGACTCTATTAAGTAGTTTCTTTAATTAAAGGCTGAATTTACGTTATATTTTTTATTTTTATGATACTCTTACTATATTAAAATTCCTCGTAGGAAACCGGATCAATTTTCCTGCATCACGTAAAGAAGTGGATGACGCAGCTGGTGGCTTCTGAACAATTATAATAAAAGACGTTTGTCATATGTATAATTAGTAGTTACGTCATATGTATGATAATGTTATGTCATATGCAAGAGTGCCCATCCTCCCCATGGTCGACGGCGCACAAAAACATACCCCCACTCATCCTCCCAGGATATTTTATTGCTTACCTTTTCTTAAGAAACAGAGCAAGCGAAGGTAGAATTAGAAAAATCGTTGATGATATACAATTACACTGGTTTAGGCCTGTTCCATGTTTTTTTCGTATCCTTAGTCCGAAAATTCATTAGCCCTTCGAAATTTGCCACCCTCAAAAATTCAAAATACGCTCCCCTCAAAAATTTGTATGGTGCAACTTGCTTTATGAAAACACCCTTTTGGGCACCCGTGGTCATATGTATAATTAGTGAAACGGGGCAGCTCAGTGGTTGAGCACTGACTTAAAGAATTCTTCGTCGCATTTTATGCACATTTCGTCTATAGCATGTCAATTCTCGAAACCCAATACTACCGCCTCCTTCTATTGTTTCACTTATTCTATTTAAAATAAATAAAAATTATTTATTTTCGAAAAAAAAAAAAATAAAATAAAGGAAGTGCGAAGGCTACTGTTCGTCCAATCAGCATACCACTATACACTTTTAAAATATACATTGCTGGTGTAAAGTGTTTAATTTTTTTTTTTTTTTTTTTACTTATTTGTTGAAAAATATTACAATCTGGCTCTAGGACATTTATAATAGAGTTCATAGATCGCATTCACACCCTATGTGCAATAAATAAAATAAATTATACAGAAAAGTAATACATATACAATAAATAAGAATAAAATAACCTAAAAATAAATAAATAAAAAGAACACATACTTGCCTATATACAATATGAAAGTGTTTAATTTATGTCTATAATTTTCTTTGTTGTGTTTTGTCAAGTACCACAAAAAATATTGTTTCATTAGATTCATATTTGCAGTCATCAGGTTCTTCCACGTCTCGATTTCGTATTTGTTGAAGGAGCTCAATCCAGTTTTCTGACGGCAATATTTACTAGATGTATTCCATTTCCGAACCTTATCAACCAAAGACCTTTCATACTTCCTTGATTTGTTTACTCTTTGTTCCATTGTCCATTCCTTCGACACAAGATCCCAGCCCATAAACCTGCGTATTCTTTCCCATTGTTGTTGTCGTTGTTTAAAAAATTCTTTGACATGCGTCCTGCCTTATTTGTAATTCCTTACCTTCGTCCATACATAAACTCTCTTCCTTAAACTCATTTTAACACCATTTATTCTCTCATCTCCTCAGAAATCAATCTTCTGAATATATGTAAAGATAATATTTTCTTCTTATTTTTCTTTTTTTATTAGGAAG
This sequence comes from Nezara viridula, assembly GCA_928085145.1. Classification (NCBI taxonomy): domain Eukaryota; kingdom Metazoa; phylum Arthropoda; class Insecta; order Hemiptera; family Pentatomidae; genus Nezara; species Nezara viridula. The sequence goes on from OV725083.1 coordinate 51,300,083, forward strand.
CCTACGTTTATATTTTTTTCACACTTGAGGCAATATTACTTCCAAATTATTTTAATTACATTTGTTATCTCTAACGTTTGGGGACAATTTTCCCATCGTCAGAGCAATGTTTTTCTTCAATTTCTTTTTTGATGTGGCACCATTTGTCAAAAATTAAATATTTGTCACATTTTTTGGTGTTACTCATCTTTTCTTATTCATTGATGCATACTATATTATGATAGATAATATTTTCGTATTTTAGAGTTTCCAATCTCATTTTACTGTTATCTTACCTACACTTATATATTAACTACATTCCTTGATAGTACAAATGTGTGAACACACTCCTATATATTTATCTATAATCCCATATGCTTACTTATCCTCCTTTATTTTAATTTTAGGGATAGATAACTTTTAAAACTTATTTAATTCATGATTAACCTCTAATACCAGAAAAAAATCACTTCCTTGTCATTATCATTATTCTTAGGGAATTAATACTCCAGAATAAAATTAACTTTTCTTTCATTCTTAAAAAAAAAAAAAGGCGTCCAATCATCCCATCTCTCATACCTCCAGTTCAAATACTCTGTCGACTCCCTCAATATCCGCTGCGAATCGCGGATTTCGACAGATCTTGCATAATCCGATCCTCGTCCTCAAGGAATTCCATCCTCTCCTACATTTGGTACTCCTATACCCTACCCACCTTCCAATCCCGCCTATTCAATCACTACCTATCCATCTAGTTCTCATACAATTGTAAATAACTTTTCCTGTAAATATTTGTTTATTTCATTATACTTTTAATAAAACTCTGAGGTTCTAAAGCCCACAATTCCATTATTCTGAAGGAACTTATCTCCGAATATATAAGGCATATTATTAGTAATACATGATGTTTTCCTGGTCGATCATGTCAAAATATATGTTATCCGTAAACATATACGAAGTCTTAGTACTTTCTTATGTAACTTAAGTCCTGAATAAGGGTTTCTAAATATTTACGCCTGCTAAAGGGGGATGGGGATCTATCGTGAGAACTTCCAAGATTGATGCATCATGCAATGCTGCTTCCACTTGCTTTACAACCGGAACCTCAGACAAAGTTGCGTGCTTATTAACTGGCTGAGTGTGCTATGTATCATTAGACCAGCTTGCAAACCGTCATCACTATCTTCAATCGTTAATGAAGCTGAAAATAATAAATGTTTGGAACAGCATTAATGTATCCTTTATCCAGAAAGCTATCAACTAAAAAATGTCATGAGTATTACTATTACTTTCCTATCTATACTAAGTAAGGCAAGTGTTGCAATCGGGTAAAATTTCCGATATGCGGTTTTCGACGGATCTATACGTTTCAGTGCTCCCTAAATATTTCAGGGTCCGAAAAACACATTTTCACTCATAGGTCTGTCTGTGCCAAGATTGTCTCGGTAACTAGTGGACCGATTTTGTTTTTAAAATTGTACTTTCCTACCTGTACTAGCTAAGGAAAGTATTGCGATCGAATCAAATTTCCGATATGCGTTTTTTAATATATACGTTTCAAAGCCTCCTGAGTCTGAAAAAAACATTTTCAGTCATTGGTCTGTCTGTGCCAAGATTGTCTCGGGAACTAGAGGACCAATTTTTTTTACTGATGCCTGTGACACAAATCGAGTGCTTCAGGCTCAATAGCTGCTGCGCTATAAATTAAAAACATGTTTTTAATCGACTGTAGCGCTAATTTTAATAGACTGTAGCGCGAAAACGATTTTGATGAAACTTTCCTATAATGTTTAATAATTGTCCTTTCAATTTTCGTATATAGACTAAATTCCCGAGAAAATTCAGGAAAAATGTTATAAAGAATAGAAAAATATTTTGGGGCCCAACTTGCTAAGTATACATGCTATAGTAAAATTTATAATAAAACTTTTGAAAGGTAATTAAATTACCAACAAAACAAAAATCATCGGAATCGAACCAGTAATAGCGATGATACAGTTTATTCTATTTTACACAAATGTTTTAACTTATTAATTTCCTACCTATACTAGGTACTGTTTAGTCTTTTTTTGAAAGGTAATGAAATATCCTACAAAACTATAGAAAAATTGTCCATTTCGGACTATTAACGAAGTTTCAGCTATTCAATTTCCAATGGAAGATTACGGATTCATATACTGGTGTCAGAAAGGTGTGTGAATGAGAGAAAAAATATAACTAAGTGAAAGTAAGAAAACCTGTTGCCCAGAAACAATTTCGCCGCATAATTTTTTGACAAAATTAGGCTGTGGCAAAAAGTTTTTGATCAGCAATATTAGATAATATTCAAATGTCTATATTGATCTATATTAAGCCGGTTTACATTGCTTTAGTTTATCAAATAGATCGTACTAAAATTTTTTATTTGATCAATTTTCACGAAAATAAATCTAATTAATTTTGTTTTGTTTCATGATGGACATATGTAAAGATATAAAAACTTTTCTGAAGTAGTTAGGAAAGTCGTGTGAGTGGACACACCTGATTTTTTATTTTGTAGAGTTTTGACTACTGATCCATGTAACTCAAATCGGGTGCTCCTTGCGCAATAAGTGGAAATCTATGATACCTTGTTATATGGGATACAATTGTAGATATTAAAAATAAAATATTTTCTATTTTTTCTTAGAAGGTTTGCCAAACTTTTCAAATCCAATTTGTTTTCAAAGGGACCTATAACGTTCGATTATTCTCCCTTTTTTAAAAATATATTTGAATATATTAGAATTTATCAGTTTTTTTTGTCTTGCTAGATGCTCTGATGATTGTCAATTATATATTAATTTTCTAAGCGCTGTTGAGATGTAGACCAGTTGCATTGACTTCTTCCTTCACTCACTCTCTCTCTCTCTAATAGACATAGGAAAAACCCTGAGAGTGGAGAATAGTAGTGTTGACTATCTGTCTGGTGGAGGAAAGCTTATTGACAGCAGAAACCGACTGCCACTTCCTATCTAGCTCTTTGTAATTAATGTTTTCTTCTCTAAGCTCTTTCGACTAAAACAAAATCCTATTTGTTTTTATCGATATATTTAGGGATGTATTATTCATACATGTTTAACTGTTGACGTACGAAGAAAAAAACAAAACAACTTTTATATGTTTATTTGATGTTAAACAATAGAAGTAGGTATTACCGAATTTCTGAAATTGATATGCATTGGACGTCCATTTGTATACAATTTGTATTACAATGAATGAATGAATGAAAAAAATAATTTTATTCTGAGACTACAGTCCCCTAATAATAACAGTTCGAATGTGAATTAATTGGTCGAACAGGAGTCATTTGAAGGAATTTGTGGGCAAGGATTGACGTATGGAAGGAGTAAGAGGGTTCAAAAAGGAGGTAGCATGAATGACGAAGGATTTGCTGAAAGGAGTAGTTTTAATATGTATTATATATACATAGTCTATGGTATACTTTGTAAATAGCTTCATCTGTTACTAAAGTACAAATATTTTATTTATGAAAGTTCTCAGAATTTGGGCGTTTCGAATCTGGAAAACGGCAAAATTTGTCTATTTAATTATAATAAATCGTCTGCTTTTCACTTTTAAGATAATATGATCATAAATTAGAAAAAGAAGGTGGCCTACAAAAATATTAGTCCGTTTGTTGTGTCCTCCACATCGAAAAATAACGAGGTTATATTGGTCATACGCTCCAATATTATTGTAGCTCACGTTTTTTTTGTTTTGTGATCACATTATCAAGTGGAAAGCAAACAGGTATTCATGAGTTATTAGTACCTAATTAAATAGACATAGTTTGCCAGATTGAATCAATCTGTCAATCTCCAGATTGAAAACGCCCCAATTTCCGAGAATTTTCGTAAATAAAGTAATAGTAGGTTATGATGAGATGAAGCTGCTCTCGAAATTTTAGGCTGATGTTAATAATTTGATAAAAAGGGGTCTGTACCACGGACTATAAAACCCTTAAAAAGCGAAAAAGAAAAGCGTTTGTTTTTGGATTTGTAGACCAAAAATATTATTAATATTCGAAATATTGTTTTATATACGGGCTTATGAATCTCAGGCTATACTTTTTTCAAAATAAATATATTTTTTTTACATTTCAGTTGTCACGTTGAAATCTGAAACTTATCCGCCTAGCCCAGATAGGTCTCAACTGATCGATATGACCTAGAATACTATTACATATCAGTATTACATACACCTATCAGTATAAGTTAAAAACAAAAACGGATGATATATTTATTTAAATTTATTATCGTCTTAAGTAAGCCTATTGTTTATGTTTTTAACATAAAAAATCAATGTTTTTTTTTTTTTACATAATTTTGTCATTTTCTTTTCTCCAGTTTTAAATTTTTGTTTCTATATATCATATATATATTTTGTTCTCGTTTCTCACATTACAACTATAACAATTTCTGCAAGGATTTTATTTTATTTTTTAGTTGTTTACATATTATTATTTAAATTACTGGGTATATTGTCAGAATTTTTATTAAGTTAATTATTTGGCCGGATATGTCTTTTTTTTTATTTTTACATAATTTTTATTCTGAGCCGGAACTGTCCCAGAATAAAGTTTAATTTTCTATTCTATTATTTATTTTAATTTTACAAGTAAAAACATTGATATGATTTTGAGATAATCAAGAAATATATTTTTTTTTAATTTATTTAGAAATACAATAATCTGTCACGTGGACAATAATTATAGTGATACATAAACACAGAACAAAAAAATCATTTAAAAAAAAATATATATGGATCTATCTAGATCTTTGGTAACGTTGTTAAAACTTTGACCAATCGACTACTAATTCAAACTGATCTGAAACCGAGAATCCTTCAGTTTCAGAGTTTATTAATTAGAGTTTGAGTCACGAAGGACAATCAACTTGAGAACTTCAAACTTCTAAGTTAGGGAAAGCAGCTCGAAAGAGTCAATGAATTCATCGAATAGTTTCCGAACTGCCCATTCTTTCGATCATCAATTAGCTCTTCTTTTATTTCTTTGATTGTATTTTTTTTATTCTTATCTTCTTTGAAATATATAGCCCCAATACCAACAAATAATTTATAAAATGGAAAAACAATACTAATTGTACTTATTTTCCTCCATTTCTCAAAGAAATGCAAAAGTAACAGTTGATTTTTTATCTTTTTCTATCTTTTCCACATTTCTTTTTACTAGTTTGTTCATGCGAATAATTAGTAGGAAATTTTGTTTTGTGAAGGAATAGCAAAACAATATAGAAATAAATAGATCCTATGTATTATTTGAGTGAGGAATTAATTGTTTTTTCTTGGTCGATTACAACATTCCATTTACCATGATAGGCCAAAATATTTGTAGATATTGCTTTGCTATGACCTATACCTATTTTTAAACTGGAAAGGTAATATTCATAATAAATCCTCGATCATGGGATATTCTAAATTATTAAATAATTTAAAATGTACGATAAAAAAGAAATGCCTTTAAGAATAATAAAGTATATATCAGCCGGGGAAAAAAGGGTAGAAAGGCAGTAAATGCAGTATCTTTACCTACTTATCTACACCTTTTAGAAATAATATATAATATTTATTCGCTCTGCAGTCACGAAAATATTTTAGAAAATATATATATTTTTGATATGCAATATAAAGAGAGTAAACTGTTAAACTATCTTATCGTATTATAGGTGTGTGATTAGAAAGTTATTTTTTTAAATTTATTTATTTATATGATTTTTACAACTGTATACAAAAAATACATCTAGTAAATTCGCACATGGATATAATGACATGAAATACATGTTGAGAAACTACCCATTGGTAGCACTCTAATAATATGTCTATTATTAGGAGATCACGTGGTCATCTTCTTTTCAGACGCCTCGGAGGGTTATCAGAAATTGAATAGGAAGCAAGGTTAGAAACGAGAGGGTTGGGATAGTTATGAAGTTTATTATGGAAGGGCAAATATCTGGATTGGGCCAAATCTGATACATAAGGAACATTAAGGTCATTATGGATGATTTTATTTGTAACCAAGTAAGGAGTATTGAGGATTTTAAGAAGGACTTTGGATTGTAAGGAATGGATACAAGAGGAATTTGAAGGTTTGGTGGAGCCCCATAGCTCAACTCCGTAAGTCCAAATAGGCCTTATTATAGTCATGTAAATGAGTCTTTTGTAATTAATTGGAAGGTTAGAACGTTTGTCTAGCAAGTGTTGAAGTAGTCGGAAACGTCGAGCTGTTTCTTGTCGTTTCAGTCTGGTATGAGGATTCCAAGTTAGACGTTAGTTAAGTAAGTTAAGAAATAAAATAATGCAAATGTGGTGAAAACAAAAAAAAAACTGATGTTATGTTTATTTAATTTTTTTTTAAAATTTGTAATCGCCTCTATTCTAGAGGGTCATTGGCGGCTAATTTTCTATAATCTATTGTAATATTTGGTTTCTATTAAGTGCTGGAATAGGGTGGTGACTCCATCTTCGTTGTCTCTTAATATATCTTTCATTGTTGTTGGTAGTTTCAATTTTTGCCGAATGTTGTTGAACTCGTGGCACTCTACTAACAGATGTTTTACTGACTGCGGTTTGTAGTCACACTTTTGGCACATGGGTGGTTCCAGACCTCTGAGAAGGTAACCGTGAGTAAACAGGCAGTGACCAATTCGTATTCTACACAATATGGTTTCTTCAGTTCTTGATTTTCTTGTGCTAGTAGCCTATTTGTTGCACTCTGTTTTTATTTCTAATAATTTTGACTGTTTCGTGTTTCATCTATTTACCCAGTTTTCCAACAACTTCTTTTTTGTTGCGTGTACCCAGTCCTCTAATGTAGTACAGTTTATTGAAATTATGGTTGGTGCCTCTCCCTTCCTCGCTAAGTTAGCTGCTTGGTCTGCTCTTCCATTGCCTGAGATACCACTATGAGATGGAACCCAGACAAATATCATTCTGACCGTTCTTTTTTTTTTAATTCCCACCATAGATTCAATATATACCTTATTATTGAAATGCCATGGGGTTACCTATTGCCATGACGCTTTTGGAGTCTGATGCTATCATCCATTTATTATCATTGGAATTTGATATCCAATGGAGGGCCTTCATGATCGCAGCAGCTTCTCCAGTAAATATGGAGCTCTCTCCAGGTAAGCTAAAAAGAAGTTGGTGCTGGTTTTTATTAATATATACAGCGCAGCCAACACTATATTCCATTTTGGAGGCATCTGTATATACTACATTAAAATCTTACTTATCTATAATTCAAACAGTAGATTTTAATATTCAGTGGGTATTCTTTGTTACGTCTTGTCATCGATATATCTATAATCGGCCTACTGTTCTTCCAGTTAGATATTTTGAGGTTAGGGATAGGTCTAATTGTGTTTAAATCAATGTTCACATCACATAGCGTTTTATAAATCATCTATTTATGTGTGCTTCCCTCTATCTCCTTAATCCCTCGCCTACCAGATCTTTCATCAAATAGTTTTGAACTCAAGGAGTGTTGAAGACGTGCTTTTAATTTGGATACATATTTTATAAATAAATATATTCGTCTCATCTCTAATAAGGGATCTCCAGGGGTTATTTAAATTCATTATTGTATTAAGTGAGTTTTTATTAATTAAGCCTATTCTTTATGTTTTTAACATCATAAATCAATATTTTTTCTTTAAATGATTTTGTCATTTTTTTTTCTCCAGGTATTGATTTTTCTTTCTCTATATATCATATATATTTTTTGTTTTTGTTTCTCACATTACAACTATAACGGAACTGAAAGGATTTTATTTTATTCCTTAGTTGTTTATATATCATAATTTATTATTTAAAGTGCTATCTATATTGCATGTTTATTATGTTAGATTTTTGGTCGGACATGTCTTTTTTTTTCATAATTTTTCTATTATATTGTTTATTTATTTTTTTCTATAAAAGATGTATTTGCGCCAGTCGACTTATTATTGACTATCAGCAAATGTGATGGCGATACATGAAATAATGACATGGGGAAGGGAAGTACTCAGCAGTACCTCTTCCCTAACTTGTTCCAATTACTTAAGTTGTTTAAGGAAGGAGATCTCTCATTTATTTTAATTTATTAATTAATTAATTTAATTAGTTAAATTATTAATTAATTTAAATAGTTAAATTATTAATTAATTTAATTAGTTAAATTATTAATTAATTTAATTAGTTAAATTAGTAATTAATTAAATTATTAATTAATTTAATTGTTTAAATTATTAATTAATTTAATTATTTAAATTATTAATTAATTTAATTATTTAAACTATTAATTAATTTAATTATTTAAATTATTAATTAATTTAATTATTTAAATTATTAATTAATTTAATTATTTATTTATTATTATTTATTTTAATTTTACAAGTAAAACAATTGGTATGATTTGGATTTTTTTCTAGGTATTTATTATTATAATTTTTTTTTTTTTAAATGTTTGAATACATTTTAAAAAAAATTAAACATCATTGTTTGTTTATATAAATGAGTCAACATCGCATTTCAACAGCTCAGAAGGCAAAGTTACCATACCAAAGCAACAACAGAAATACAACGCCCCCAAACTGGTCACACATGCCATCGAATTATGCAAATGGGTTGGGTTCTAATACTTTCATGGAACAATGCACCGGACATTTGGTCCGAAACTGGCAAGGCACAGTTATCAGCCTTGGCTTATAACAGAGGGTCATTAACATCATTTTTAATTTAATACAAAATAATTTGAAGGGATTATCATTTAACTTCATCATCTCAGAGAATATATTTGCTCGGTTTATAAATATAAAATTTAATAAAATATGATAAAATTATTATGACATTTTATCATATTAAGAGTTGTGTGGTAAAGCTATTAGCATATTAAAATACTCTCTTGAAAACGTTCCAGAAATAAACACCAAAAATATTAAAAATAAAAATACTAACCTATTATTATTTTATTAGGAGTATAATTTTTTTTTTTATTTAGAAATATAATAATCTGTCACGTGGACAATAATTATAGTGATATATGAACACATTCACACCATATATACAGTAAATATAAAGTTAAATTAATAGTAAAATAATAATCAAAAACTGTTTACAATAAAAAAATAAAATAACCTAAAGATAAGTAAATTAAAAAACATAAAAACGCAGGAGTATAATTAAAACTTGTTTTCTCCCTCCCCATTGTGTTAGGCAATTAATTTTTCAGTTAATGCTTTTAAATATTTTATTATTTTTTGCAATAATTTTAAAAATATTTTGAATTTCCATTATTATAAATATTATTTCCATCCCCTTGAATAATCTGTTTAAAATTAAAGAAAGATAAAAGCTTGACGATGTATGTATATATAATCACAAATCTTATTTTTATCTTAATTTTTTTTCTGAGATTCTCGATATATTTATATATAACCAGCATTCACTTGCTCAAAATAATTTAGAATTCTCATAATTTCTAGTGCTCTTGAGTGAGCAATATTTTCTCTTTTCTTTTTTTTTTTTTTTTAACAACTTTATTGACTAACAAGTGTTCATTCATACAATATATTCATACAAAAGAAGGATATATATAGATAATTAAAAAAAAAATTAAAATAAAACAAATATATGCACTTAAGAAATGAATGTTTTTCAAAACAAATTCATATCTATCTGGAAATTTCTCTGTTAATAGAGAAGGGATTTTTTTTAACAGACTAAATCTATGTTTTTAGTTTTTAAGTATCACTCAAAAATATGATGAATCATTTATCCTCATACGCTGCTAATAATAAATTTTACAACTTTTTAATACATCCACGGAGAGTAAATAAAATGCTCAAATAAATAATCGATACAAAAAAGTAGAGACACTTCGGTATAAACAAGTAATCCGATAACTGTTTTTTTTTTTTTTTTTTTTTCTTTTTTTTTTTTATATAAATGAATCTGTAAATAGTCAGGTGACTGTAAATATTTTTGAAAAAAATCGAAAATTGAAAATACATCGATACAAAATAGTGCAATCTGAAAATCGTCATTATTTAAAAAAAAATACGCTTCCAACGACCTAATAACTGATCAATCAATACAATGAAACATTCTTCCAACTAACGAATAAATCGAATCGCAACCAGGCAATCATTGAATCGATAGTATTTTCAAATACTACACTCCCGATAATATAACAATTGATCGCCAAAAATAAGGAATTAAAAAAATGAAAATAAATTGATTTTTTTCCCTTATCCCCCTTATCCCTTATAAGGAATTTATTACATGTTTATATTGTGTTATTGTATACTATATATGTAATTGTTTCAATAAACTTTTTGGAGGGTAAAAAAAAAAAAAAAAAAAATCCCTTATCCCCAGGAATTTATTTGTATAGTAATATGTTGTATGAATCGTATGTTCAAATACTACACTCCCGATAACATAAGAATTAATTTCCATAACTAAGAAAATATATTAATTAAAATAAATCGATACGTGACCGGGATATCATAAAATCGATTGTATTTTCAAATACTACACTCCCGATAACATAAGAATTAATTTCCATAACTAAGAAATTCGATTAATTAAAATAAATCGATACGTGACCGGGCAATCACAAAATCGATTGTATTTTCAAATACTACTCCCTTGTTAACATAAAAATTGATTGTCGTAACTAAGAAATTCGATTAATTAAAATAAATCGATACGCGACCGGGCAACCATAAATCCGATTGTATTTTTTTTTAAAATACGCCTTCGATCACATAATTATGGAGATATAATGAGGAGAGATAATAGAAAGTCGGTTGAAATTGAAAAGGTTTAATTTATCTTGGAAAAAGCATCAAATAATTCTAATAATAAATTGAGTGAAAATTTAGCTAATGATTTAAAAGCCCTACTATGGTTTATCAATGGCCATTCAAACAGGAGACATTTAATTTTGAAAGAGATTTAGATGGCTCTGTGATATTGAATTGATACCGGACTATTTTAATCAGTTGGGATTCATTAGCTCCTTTGGATGTAAATTGAAAAACGGCAATTAAAACAGCGGCCTCTTCACTCATCTGTTAACGACCTGTGAATTAAATCTCACCCTAAGGCTTGTACTCAATTTAAAAATATAGTCATACTTTTTTAAAATAATTAATTATCAATAATGAAGATTTGAAATCATAGTTTAATAATTAAAATTATAAAGCTGATCTAACTGAAAAAAAAAAAACTATTTCATATGAGGTCCTTTGACATAGCCTTGATCACGGGTATACAAAGGCTTTCCTCTAACTCCACTTGAACGTTCCTCGAAAAGGAATACTTCTATGAAACTAAATGTAAAAGAATTCCTTTAAGCCAATTTGGCGTTTCTTTTTTGTCTTTAACAGTGGCGGTAAATGCTTTGGAGTATGGATTGAGTATCGAGCAAGTAATGGAGGTAACGGAATTGTTACAACCCACAATAAAGCTATGATTTTATAGCATATTATATTGGAGCATCCTTTTTCATTTAATATTATGTAAGTATTCCTTATTGATTTAACGTTCAAGCGGAGTTATATGTACGGAAGTTACGGACTATTAGTCCGTGGTACAGACTCATTTTTATAAAATTATTAACATCCACCTGAAACATCGTAAATAGCTTCATCTCATAGTAACCTACAAATATTTTATTTACGAAAATTATCGGAATTGGGGGATTTCAAATCTGGAGACCGGCAAACTTTGTCTATTTAATTAGGTATTAAAATCCCATGAACACCCACTTTGCTTTCCACTTGAATCATAAGATAATATGATCACAACGTCGAAAAAAAAAGTGACCTCTAAAAATATTGGTCTATTTTGCGTGACTTCCTACTCGTAAAATTTACAGTAACGAGGTCATATAGGCCAAAAGCCCAAATAGAACAAGGCTGTTAAAGTGAGTTGTACTATCTGTACAACAGACTGTCTACAGACGAGTGATAACATTCCCAACGCTCGATTGGTGCAACGTTGAATAGTTACGTAGTGTTGAAATTATCTCCATTTTGATTAAATATTAGAGTGACAATGGATTTAAAGTAGTCTGTTTTGACGAATTTCTTTGTATATAAATAAAATTTCAACACTTAGAGAGAACTAATACTATTTACTAATTTACTTTTTTTGATACAAACATTACGTACGTACGGATATACTTACATAACTGTTTTATTAATATGTATGCATAATATAAATACATGCTTAGGTATATTACTTAAACTGACAAATTAGTATTAGATGATCATTGAAAGTCTTTAAAGGAAAGCAGTAGAAAGCCATAATAAATGTCTATTGTTTAAATTCAAGTACATAATTTTTTTCATTAATTAAAAAATAATATATTCCTTATGTATTATTTAAAAAGCATATTTATAGAATATACAAATGGTTTTATTCTGGGACCATGCCCATTAAAAATAACAGCTTAGTGTAATAAATTAAAGATTATTTCTGGCCAACAGACCTATAATATTAAATAAATAAAAACAATAAAAAACATTAGATTATCTAAAATATTTAGAACAAATGCAGATTGGTAAAGAATGACAATATATGCTTTAAAAAATATGTATATATAAATAATAAGTTTCCTCTAACACCTTGGAAAATCTTTTAATAAAAAAAAATTAAAATTACTTTGGCGATTTAATTATATATATTTTTTAATTGGGAAATAAATATTCTTAATACTAACTTAATTTTATTATTACTTATTCCCTTTTTTGGTTATAAATTTAGCATATAAAATAAATGCATTTATGCTTGACAGCTATAGAAATAATCTATTTATAATCTATATCTAGAAATAATTTAAATAAAATAAATAATTAGTGCTCTATAATAATCTAATAAGATGATAGGATTTAAATTAAAAAAAATAAAATAAAATAAATAAATAATATGACAGACCTGTGACAACGAGACAGATGATCAAAAAGGTACGAGCAGACATCGCCGACGGAGACCAAGGAAGAAGTGGATGACGATTAAAGAAGTTTCGGAGTGCGGTACGTCATATCCACCGAGGGCTGAAGAGTACTGAGTTGTTGACGCGAGGGTTGCCGGGAGCGGACTGAAGGGTAAATTCACCCCCACTACATCCCAAGCCACCCCTAGCCACCGACAGTTCCGTGTTGTTTTTTTTTACTTTTATGCCTTAATGAGGTATTCACTACCTCGAGAACTGCCTGAGTTAAAGCACATTAACAATTAGATAAAAAAAAGATCTGGTGCGCGCAACACACACCTTTCACTTACTGCTCTGCTTCAAAAAGAAATTATTGTCTAGCAAAATTGGGATATTACAAGAAAATTTTTAAGCGCGTTTTTAATGGAGACCTCGAACAATATAATTTTGATTTTTGGACATATTTATCAATACAAGAACTCCTTAAGACCATCGAAATAACATAAACCCTATTTATTATATCCATTATAGGCAATATAAACCTTATAACTGTATAAGTCTATTTGAATGACATAACCCCATTATCTCTGAGCTTTATAGACAGATAGATATTTAAACGTGCGTTTATTCAATTATGAATAAGTGAAGTAATACTTCACACAGTAAAAATTATTGTAATCTCTATCACTTTTTAAATGTATTTAAATTCTTTTTTTTTCCTTAGAAAATTTGACAAAAAAAAAAGTTATTTGTTTTTAAATACAGCATCGATAAGCCGATAGTCAATAGATACACTGATTGTAAGTGTAACATGTTGTATCACAAAGGATATTAAAAAAAAAACAAATTGATGACGTATACCAAATTGTTTGAATATAATATTGTATCTAGAGTTATTAAAATAGAATAAATGTATTTAAGGTTATAAACAAATGTTTTACCCTTCCGTGAAATATCTTTATATTTCACTTCTTCTTGTATGCAAGTACAATGAAATAGTGTTTTAAACAATGATATTGTCTTAATTCGGTGGATTTTAAATACTTTTTTTAAACTTAAAAATAATTTTAAATGTTTATATTTTGTTAAGAAACTTCATTCTATTTCCTTGGAAACATGTGATTCCCGTTAAATAATATGAGTTTTCAGAAATTATTGTTTATAATTTGATGTCGCTCTCCGTTACCTTCTACTACTTTCTATATCAGATATTGTTTTTTTTTTTCTAAAACTCTTCGCTTTCCAACGATATATTATGCTTTCTGACTATTATTTCTGGAGATTCATTTTCGACTTAGATATGCATTTTTCTTTTTTTCTCCTTTATTCAATTATCAAATTCTTTCAAAAATTATGTTTAGCATTTTTTCGTAACTTTTAATAATAAGAGATAGTTAATTATTTGAAATGAACTATATTAAAGATACTTTAGAGGAAAACGTATATGAACATTTGGCATTTAAGCCCTGTAAAGTGACTTCAACGGGGATAAGACCTAAATGATATTAAATAACACTTAGTTATATAATGATACACCAAGTTTAATCAAAATCATCATAGCCGTTTTTTTAGAAAATCGTAAAAATATTTATCACCATTGATATAAAGTGTCACTTTTTGTTAGCCGATTTTAGGAAAAAGTTGCTGTCACATCTGAGCCATATACGAACCTTAAATACGTAATATCAGTTTCTTATGAATTTTCGTTTTTGAGCTAGACTGTTAACATAGACACACCAATCATTTTGTAGGACTAGGTATCTTCGTTGGAGGAGATATTATCGTGTTTCGGAAATGTACATGCATTGGACCTCTATTTGTATACAATTCGTATTACAATATGTATTATACATACATAGTCTGTGGTACTGACCCCCTTTTATCAAGTAATTAACACCCCCCTTAAACTTTGTAAATATCTTCATCTGATCCTTACCTACAAATATTTTATTTACAAAAATTTTTAGAATTTGGCCGTATTCAATCTGGGAAACGGCAAACTTTGCCTATTTAATTATAATGAATACTCGTTTGCTTTCCACTTGTAAGATAATATGATTACAAAGAAGAAAACAAGGTGGCCTACAAAAATATTGGTCCGTTTGGTTTGTCCTCCACCTCGAAAAATAACGAGTTTATATTTGCCAAACGCCCCAATATTATTATAGCACATTTTTTTTTTTTCCATTATGGAATCAAATCATCTTACTATTCAATTGTAAAGCAAATGGGCATTCGTGGTTTTTAGCATCTCATTAAATTAATTAATTAATTTAAATAATTGATTTAATAATTTAAATAAAGAGAGTTGGTACTGCGAACTAAGGAAAATAGCTATGAAAAAAAAATACGGCTTTGAGGAACATTCTATCGGTTTTAGATATTATTATTAATTACAAAACTGAGAAATTTATATAAACTTAACAAGGAAACATTGAGCATTTCACAAATGATTTTATAATCTAACTATTGCGTTTTGTATTGTGTGATACTTTATATATATACATATACTATTTTCCTCCTATATTTAGGAAATTCCAGTGTTGAAAAATCTTTTACAGCCCTCGTGTATCACATTAACGTCTTTAAATTTGTATGTGATTCGTTAGTTACGGAATGGACTTAATCCGTAACAAATAATAATAATAATAATAATATTAATTTAACTTTTATTTTGTTAAATATCCTAATTGGTGAATCATGTATTATCTTTTAGTTTCTCACACAAAAGCACAAAGCCCTAGATAGCCAGATCAAGCTATCTCTGATAGCTTAGAAATAGTTATCTCTGATAGCTTAGAAATAGTTATTTAGAATGTACTGACGGGACAGAAGACCCATTATGAAGGTTTTGGTAACAATAACCGATTTCAGCCAAAGGGCACTTTCTCACAGACATCTTAAGAATATTAACGATTTATAACTTCCTTTACCGTGCTCTTCCGACTTCTCCCACTCTTCCCTTCACCCCCTCACTATTCTTGGGTACATAAACCCCATGCTCCTAAGAACAAATCACTCATGCAGTTACTTTCTTGAAGTCACACTCTGCACTGTAGGAGACCTGGAGTGAACTCGTGAAGTCAAACCATATATCTATAGTATATCACTCTGTATGTTAGATGTCATTTGTAACACTATGAATAAAACCATTACTTATATAGTCTTCACTGCCTCCGATTCGTTAACTGTCGTTAAAGTGCATTTCGAGATTTGAATTTTTTTTTTTCATCCTCTCCCATTTATGTAAAATAAATTTGAAAAATTTAAAATGATACGATAAAAAAGAAAACTACCATACATTTCTACCAAATTATCTCAGGTAAGCTTTAATGGAATAAATAAATTTCATCAGTTTTCTGAACGATTAGAGAAAAATACGACCCCGAGAACGGAGCTGATCACATTTTTTTTTTTCCATTTTCAGACATAAATGTCTTGTAGTATTCTGTGAGTCATATCGTGTTTCATCGGGACGCACCTCAGGGTCCGACGTCAAACGATATCAAACTAAGGACAGGCGACACTAACAAGTCCTCCATTATCCCACCATCTTGGATACATCCTACCATCCATAGGGGATCATCGCACACTTCCATCCTATTCCGGTCCCGTGGCGAAGAGGGGAGGCTTTTAGCTTTTAGGCGTAATCTGTTTTATCTACAACTATACCGTACCTCTTTTGCATTGTAAATTCATTTTAGCATTTTGATTAATAATAATATAATATATTTTAATAATTGCATATGTATTGGATAGATGAAACAAATATATTTTAAAATGGTGAATTAATTTTTTGTCGTCATCCGGTAATATATTTTTTATGTACCACCTGGTAAAGTCAGTAAAACTTTATAAAAAAATCTGGTGCGCGCAACACTCAACTTTCCCGCTCAGCTTTGAATAGAAATTATTTTCTGGTCGTGTTGTGCTATTATAAATTTTCTAATTGCGTTTTTAACCAAGCTAAAGCTAACAAATAATAAATACTAACAATGTTTTGTGTTAGAGATGGGCAGTACTTAATTTCATGATTTGAATAATTTTATTAGGAAAAAGTATCGAGTATTTTCTGTACTTGGCCTGACATCAGCGAGTACTGAGAGTACGCACGCTGCGTTAATCATGATTTAGTCAAGTACAGAAAATACTCGCGGTTTTATATCGAATTACTAAAAGTACTCAGCCAAATTCCTACAAAGAGTACTTTTTATTTTTCGACTACTCCGTTATTATTATAAAGAGTATAAATGTTTTCTTATATTTCCTTCAATAATAGCGGCCATATTCAACCTGACCTATTCTAAACCCCCATTAATCGATATTAGACTAACCATCATGTTTTGGGGGCCCCCTTTTATAAAAATATACTATCGGATTTGAGATAGTGCCCCCTGGCATCGAATTTTCATAACTTTTCCGATTTAATCGATACCAGGGCCGACTAATTTGTTTTGGGGGGCGCCTTTTTATAACAAAAGTCCTATTTATTATATCACCGGTCGATTATGGATTGAACCATTATTAGCTATTAAACTGTTACTTTCCATTGCAAAGTTTACTAAAATGAAATTTGCATTATCTGTCATACGAAGGTCAAAAGTTGTTACACTAATTGTAATTGGATAATATTAGGATATCACAAAGGGAAAATTTATCAAATCACTGATTTAATTTTCTAAAAGGTTACATGATGATTTTAAGGAATGAACGGACGATAGATACCTAATTATTTAAATATAATATCAGATCTAGAGTTATTAAACTACAATAAATATAGTTAAGGTTATTAACATATCCATGAAATATTTTTATATTTCACTTCGTCTTTCACACATGTACAATGAAATAGTATTTTAAACAATGTTATTGCCTTGACTCCGTGGATTTTAAATAGTTTTTCAAACATAAAAATTTCATTTAGTTTCCTTGAAAACACCGGCTTTACCATCCATCGTAACTTTTTTTCCAGCTTCTTTTCGTTGAATTATGTCATATAGATAAATTTAAAGGGAACCGTGAAGAAGACTTTATCGAAGTTTCATTGAAATCGCTACATTCGGTTAGGCGCTACAGTCTATAGCAACGTAGGTTTTTCGGTCGCCATCTTGAAAGGAAAGGGAGGATAGAAATGTCACTGAAGTAGGATGATCCTTGGATGACATCTAGTTTTAATTTGAAAAAAATAGGTCCAGTTGTTTTGGAGAAAATGCGCGAACTGCGGACGGATAAAAAAAATTGTATTCCTTTTTCGAATTCTACGTACCCTGAAATGTAAAACCTCGAAGTTTGATACTGGGTCCAGTTTTTGAAGTTTTTGTTCTATCAATGGTTCATTATTGAAAAAAAATAACTAGAGTAAATAAATAATTTACATCTGTTCAATTAAATTAAAAACTATACAAGTATTGCGATCTACCTAGGAAGCGATAAATTAAGAGGAAACCAAAAAAATATATATATTTATACATTTTTAGAATATGTATAATTTACATTAAATTATACGTATTTTAATTTATTTTATTTATTTATTTTTCGTAAAATAAGGTGTAATGAATGTACTAGATAACAAACTTAAGCTTCCTTATTTATTTTATAAGCATTTTTTTTCAACGATGAACCTTCTTAATCGAACAAAAAAATAGTAATACCTTCTCGAAATTCGAGCTTTTAGATAAAAATATGTGAGAAACTCAAAAAGAGAATAAAAATAAACCTAGCCCCAGTTTTTTTTAGAATCTAGTCGAGTTATTAAGAAAACATTCAGTTATGAAATAGAAATCGAAAATAACTTTATTCTGGGACAAAGTCCCTTTAGAATAACAAAATAATTAACATAATTAAAATACTACATCTGGCCAAAATAAAACAATAATAAAAAAGTAAAGAAAATATTAGTTAAACAAGCTATATACAAAAAAAAAAATCTATATACAAAACACTTAAAACTACGATAAAACACTTAAGACTATGTACAGTAGGAAAAAATATAATTATACTCTTTTGAAAAATAAAATAATAAAAAATACATTGAGTTCTTCTTTAAAGTGAGGTGTGTTTCTGCTAACAAAGAAAATACAAAGCTGACAAATATCAGTGTCTTTAAATAATGATTAATATGTAGACTCATCATTGTCAAATGCTAGAGGTACAGATTTAATTATATACCGACAAAAAATAATAATAAAAATAAAAATAAAATAACAAACAATAGATGCGGTCAGTGGCCTTAATAGCAGGAAAATATTGTAATATCCCTAGTGAAGTTCAAAGTATAGAAAAGCACTATCGTTTGATGATGACTAGAAATGTATAATATCGAAAGTTTAGCAAGTATCTGACTGTTTTTGGGATAGGAATTGGAATAGGAGGGATTTGAATGTGGATATGGAGGGGAATGCCGAATTTTGATAGGTAAGTTATCGAGGTAACACTCGTGACGTTTTCGCTCGAAATCACTATTTTTGACCAAACCAACTTTTTTTGACAGATATGATAGGATATTTATTCTTGAATAAATCTTCCTAAGCAATAGTGGTAACACTCTTGATAAATACTTTTTAGAACATGTCGTGATATGGTGCCTTTTTGGTTCTCCCTGAGTAAATGTTTTAAGGCTCTTTTAATAAAAAAAAAAAAATCGGAACAGCTGACGAAACTCGTGAAGTTTTTCCATCGAACCTTTGTGACAAATCTATTATTCTCTTTTTCACTTTATTATTTATTCAAATATGGGTATATCATTTCTAGTTTCAGACGACTGTTAATAATTTGATAAAAAAAGGGGTCTTTGCTGCAGAAGCAGAGATGCTATTCTGAGTGCCGAGTACCAAGTACTTTATTCAAATTGAATTAGTATTCGGAATTCGATCACTACTTCAGTTGATCCTTTGACATCAACTGAAGTAGTAATTAAATTCATTGGTACTGTAAAAAGGTCAGTATTTCAGTAAAATACTTGGTACTCATTACTCATGTCTTAAATTAAACATTTTGTAGAAGCTATATACTATTTTTTCTTTAAATTTATTTTTATTTATTTCTTAGGCTGTTTAATCAAGATGCAAAGCAAATACCGTTTTAGTATAAATAATATTCTTTATGTCCTCGTCGTGCTGCGGAGTATTCAACCGGAATCGGTAGGGTGGGCTTGAGCTCTTGGCAACATGAACATTGCATTAAGGGTGAAAAAGAAGAGTAGGGATCTCCAGTACCTCTTCAAAGTCTTGTTCCACCCTCGGGTCGATACGCCACCGGCTCTTCCGATGGATCCTCGACATCCGTAGATGTGGGTATGGATTGAGGAAGCCGTGTGAAAAAATCTGGTGTGGCCACTCACTCGACTTTTCTACCTATTTCAGAAAGGTTTTATATCTTTACATATGTCCATCTAGAAACAAAAAAAAAATTGAATTATTTTTTTTTCCTGAAAATTGATCAAAGAAAAGATTTGAGTACGATTTATTTGATAAACTAAAGCAATGTAAACCGGTTTAAGGTAGACCAGTATAAATTTTTCAATACCCTCTAATTAATATTGCTGATCAAAAACTTTTTGCCATAGCCTAATTTTGTCAAATAATAATTCTGTAAAAAGTAGAAATAATAGCGAAGCTTGTGTGATGAAGGCAACAGATTTTCTTACTTTCACTTAGTTAGCTTTTTTCTCTCATTCACCCCTTTCTGACACCAATATATGAACCCGCAATCTTTCATTGGAAATTGAATAACTTTAACTGTGTTAATAGTTGTCCGAAATGAACGATTTTTACATAGTTTTGTAACGTTTTTGTTTTTTGAACATTGTAGAAAAGTTTCATCAAAATCGTTAGAGTCGTTTTCGCGCTACAGTCTATAGAAAAACATGTTTTTTATTTATTGCGCAGCAGCTATTGCGTATGGAGCACCCAATTTGTTTCACAGGCATTATTAATGAAAACCCTACAAAATAAAAAAAGAAGCAACAAAATCGGTTCGCTAGTTCACTAGTCCACTCAACTTACAAAACAAGCGACTAATCTACACCACTATACTAAGACCTATTTTGACATATGGAGCAGAATTTTGGGCTCTACAAAATACATAGTCCGCGGTACAGACCCCTTTTTATCGAATTATTAACATCCGCCTGAAACTTCGTAAATAGTTTCATCTCATCGTAACCTACAACTATTTTATTTACGAAAACTCTTGGAATTGGGGCGTTTTCAATCTTTAGTGGGACAAACTTTGTCTGTTTAATTAGGTACTAAAAACTCGTAAATACCCATTTGCTTTCTACTCGGATCGTAAAATGATTTGATCACAAAATCGATAAAAAAGGTGGCCTTTAGGAATATTGAGCCGTTTGACGTGATCTACTCCCCCCAAATTTTGAAAATAACGAGGTTATATAGAACGAATAGCCCAACATTGATGATCAATGATCAAATTACCTTACGATCCAAGTAGAAAGCAAATGGGTATTTACGAGTTATTAGTACCTGATTAAATAGACAAAGTTTGTCTCCAATATATTGAAAACGCCCCAATTCCAAGAGTTTTTCGTAAATAAAATAGTTGTAGATTACGATGAGATGAAACTATTTACGAAGTTTCAGGCGGATGTTATTAAATCGATAAAAAGGGACCAGCACACACATAAACAAAATTCAAACCACACAGTCCAAAATAATTCCTAAGATCGTCAATGCTTCTTGGTTTATTTCAAATCACACAGAGATGAACATACCAAAAATAAAATCCGACTTCCACAACAAGTATACAACATTGCATTCTTCTACTCTCAATCATCTAAACCCACTAGTTACATCTCTTTCTCTGCTGACAAGTTAAACAAAGATTAAGAATAAAAGAAGACTGAATAAACGGCAACACATTTGATCGATGCGTCACTACGCAGTGGAAATTTAATGTAAAATGAAAAATAAAAATAAACTTGATTGTTAATGTTCTTTCATAATAAGCCGCTAACTTGAAAGTGGAAAATCAAGAGAAAATATAACAGATGAATATTTTTTAAGTAAGCCCCGATCCTCGAGACTATTAAAATTTTTTCAACGAGGATCGTTAGCAAAATAATTTCCCTGAAAACTGTAATTTTAATTAGCTCTAATAAGAATGGCCCCTTCTCGCTTCTATTCTGTTTTTTTGTTTAATTTATTTTTTATTGTTCTACCTAAAAAAAGAACACTTTACCAAAAGCAATAAGGGCTATTTTGGCACGTGTCTTACCTATTTTATTAAGGTCACAGAGATAATAAGTTATTGGAACTGCTCTTGTTCAAAAATACTTTATTTTCAAGCAATAATGGATTACCACTTGATCCGTAAATCAGAGAGTCCTGCCTGGTTTATTTTAAATTATTTTATTTTGTAGAGGATATAGGAATAAAAGTTTGACCAACTGTAAGTCAAGTACTAGCCTGTAATAATTGAATACGTGAGGAATTCCATGTCTTTGTGACTCCCCCAATCTCAACACTTAAGTCCAAATAGGTCTTATTGTAGTCATGTGTATGAGTCTTTTGTAATTAACGGAAAGCTTACAGCGTTTGTCTAGACACTGCTGGAGTAGTCGGAAACGTCGAGCGGTTTCTTGTCTTTCCTATAATGTTCTAATAATTGTCCTTTAAATTTTCGTACATGGACTAAATTCTCGAGAAAATTCAGGAAAAAATAGTTATAAAAAAAAGAATAATTTTTTGGGACCTAACTCGCTAAGTATATATTCTATAATAAAATTTATATTAAACCTTAAATGCCAAATTAAATTACCAAAAAAGAAATATCGGAATCGAACCAGTATTAGCGATGATACAGCTTATTCTATTTTCTACACATGTTTTAATTTATTACTTTCCTACCTATACTAAGTAAGGAAAGTATTGCGATCAGGTCAAATTTCCGATATGCGGATTTCGACGAATCGATACGTTTTAGAACCCCCTGAGTCACCCCAGAAAGGGGCGAATGAGAAAAAAATAAGTAAAAGTAAGAAAATATATAGCCCGCATCACACGAGATTCACCATTTCCTCTACTTTTAACAGAAATTATTATATGACAAAATTAGATTATGGCAAAAAGTTTTTGATCTGCAATATTAGAGAGTATTGAAATGTTTTCCACTGCTCTACCTTAAGTCTGTTTACTTTGCTTTAGTTCATCAAATAAATCGTACTCAAATTTTTTCTTTGGTCTATTTTTATGAAAATAAATCTAATTCAATTTTTATTTTGTTTCTTGATGGACATATGTAAATATATAAGACTTTTCTGAAATAGGCAGGAAATTCGTGTGAGTGGACACACCAGATTTTTTCTACAAGTACTAAGTATTAAATTAAATATTAGATTTCTATAATTGATGAAATATGCATCAATATTCAATGACAAAAAAAAACCCCCCATATTTGCTATGCCATGTTACTATCTAAATTATTATTTTTAATTAAAAAAATAATCAATACGACGGTATTAATTATTTGTTTTTATTATTATTATCATTTATTATTTATTTGACGTTATTAAGGTTTTAATTACCGTACTTATTTACCATAAATCGGCAAATATCAAAGACAAACAACACCGAATTTTATTTGCATTCCGTTCATTAGAGAATCAGTCAATGCTGTTTAATTAATTTTTAAGACATCATATTTTTTGTCACATTTGAAAATTTTAATTTCGAAAGAAATTTTATGAAGTGGACTGTTTTTATATAAATTATTTTAAAAATTATTTTATTTATAATTTATTTTTAATATTTAATTATTTATAATCATTTCATTCATACATTGAGTAAGTTGATTCCACTGTAGGTAACTGCAGTGTTGAAGTATTTAAGGTATGAATTCAAGCAATATCGCAACAATTTTTTTTTATTTTTAGAACTTATATATTGATAAATATTACAATCTTTCTTCACAAATATTACAATCAATAATAATTTATATATATATATATATATATATATATATATATATATATATATATGTATAAATACAATATATAAGAATAAAATAACTTAAAAGTAAATTTTAAAAAAATCACATTCTTATACCTATATCCACTAATCACTAGAATTAATAATAAAAAATGTTTAATTTGGAATTCAGGCGTTAAGTCAATTTAAAAGCTAATTTTACGAAATAAAAACAGAAAGAAGATAAAAAAATAAATAAATAATCTTAGGTATATAAGAAACAAAAATTATATAAAAATAATAAGCACTAATTAATGATGAAAAAATATACATGCTTTTTTATTATATTAAAATAGTATTTTACATAAAATTTCAACAAAATAAAGGATGGGTGGAATATAAGCAGCCCTTGTCTTTTCGACAAGTTCGCTTAAAAATTAAGTTGTTCATTTGACAACTTCGGATTACGATGGGCTGTAAAGTCAAGAAGGTCCTAAAAACTTGGGAATTCAATAATTAAAATCAAGTTTTCTTATTAAATAAGCTCTTATCTAACAAGTCACTTCATTCATTTAAATAAATAAATAAGTTATTTTATTCATGTTGCTGATTTCACGCTTATCTTCCACCGCAGTTCTTAGTATTATTTATATAGCTGATATTTTAATAGTTTCATCACAGCTGCTTTGTGGAGAAGTAAATAACAAGTACTATAAGGGTGCTTTTGTTTTATACTTTTGTTAATAAACATTAAGAGTTGTTATTTTATGTTAAGGTCATCATTTGTTTTTCAGTGTCTATAAATTAACGAATTGACCTCAACTCAGGCAATATATTACTATACGGTTAAAATTATTCGGTACCTGACTTAGTGAATCCATATGAGTCTCAGTTGCATCAAGTGGTGGTATAACGTTCTTTTTTTTTTATAAGTGAATTTTTTTTTTTTGTAGAGATTGAATTTACATTGAGCCTTCAGATTTCCGATGTGTAGCGGAAGGGTAAAGGCGGCTGGAGTCAACTAATTGAAGTGTTGCATATAGATTAAAATATCTAAAAAACTAAAAATCGGACCTGCATATTGTTACAAAAAGAAACGTTCATAATTTCATCCTCTTTGTAATGAACTAATATTCAAAATTGTATCTTAACGCGACGCCGTGTTAGAGAGGCGAAAAGAAAAAAAAATAGTGTCAAAAACCCAATGATAACTAGTTTTGAGAAGGAGTTGATCGGAGGGTGAGGTAAAATAAATACTAAATTTTAAAAAATAATATTTTTAATCATTACGCCGACATTTCGACCCACGTCTTCAGGGCTACAAAAGATACAAAATATAAAAGGTACATGGTGAAAATAAAATAAATGAATTATAAGTAGATATTAAATAAGAAACAGTTGTCTGGTAAAGAAATAATAAGATGAGATCAGAGATATAGTGGGGGTGACAATGTAGTTAAAATATCAAGTATTATATATATAGAAGATACAAACAAAAATAGAAAATAAGTATGAATAAAAATAGAAAACAAAGGAGAAGCGTGTAAGTTAAAATTAAATAAATTGTCATAAACGAAAATAAATGAGTGTATAACAAACTAATAAATATTAAATTTGATAACTGTAGCAGATTAAAAAAATGAATGTTGACGAATAAAGAAATTGAAAATTGAATAAGTAATGATCTAATAAATCTAAAATAAGAATAAGATAACATAATAATAAGATATCAGTGGATAAGAAGCTAGTGGAGGTTACATTTGATAAATGTAGGTAAACAGATAACGAGACTAAAGTTTAACAAATAAAGAAATTGAAAGATTAATAGGGTAACATTAGTTGTAATAATGTTAGGATAAATTTATTAAATATATATAACCCTATAAGATTTTTTTTTAATTTTTTTGATTAAGTATATTTAATTTTTTTAACCGAAATTATGTATTTTTCTAAAAAAATATTAAATAAAATAGTTTAGCAAATCAATTTCGGATTCTTTTACAATGGAACCTGAATAAAGTTAAGTGTGCCAATACTCTTTCGATCCACTGCATATAATCAAGGATTTTAGACCTTTATTAGCAAATACTGGTTAAATTTTTGTTTTTAATTTCCTTTCTTTGGCCGATTTAAATTACCGATATAATATGAACTAATATCTTCATGTCATGATTTAAAAAAAAAAAAAAAAATAAATAAAAAAATAACTGTACCACTACAACCCATGAACGGTCTTGGGTTCAGTAATATTTAGGGAAAGCACTGTTTCTTGGTCTGCGGTTATGTAAGGCGGTGATTTGACCGAGATCACGCTCAAACGCCACATCTTCCCCTTAATCAATTATTTTATTTAATTAAGGATACCTACTTTATAGAGACTGTCGCTTTAAGAGTATCACCTGATCCCAGAGTCGCCCACGGTTAATGGGACAGAATAAATAATTTTTATACCATGAGCCGGGAATCGAACCTGGGAACTTTATAATTGGAAGCTCAGTTCCCTACCACTGAGCTACCTCCACTCTCTTCATGTTATAATACGTTACTTTATTTAATTCCTTTATAGTTTGTCATTTGCTCATTGACTAGTATTCTATGAGAATTATTCGCACGAAACACTTGTCATTACTATAATTTTATCACTGCTAGCTCTGATTAAATATGAAACAACTTAAACTGTTCGCCTAATATATATCCAACGAGCGTAAACGCCATATAAATATTAGCTGTTATAAATTATTCATAAAGATGAAGACGAAAGTTCGAAACTAGCTACAAAAAAAAAAAAAAAAAAAAAAAGAAGGAAGAAAATACCGAGAGGAAGTATCCTTGACAAGCAATGGAAAGGCAATCAGCGGGTGAAGGGAGGAAGAGTTTTGACACGACTCCCGCCAAAATTACATTCCCGCCATGTCAAGGAAGACCCGCCAAACCAGATCAGCTGTTTCCTTTGCTCTCATGAATTTAACATATACCCAGGTGTATATGGCTCTTTTTCCTCCCGTCTTTCTTCATATATTTCACACACTGAAATTTTCCTCTTTGATGCACTGCTGATGTATATTTTACCTCCTCTCCCTCCCCCTAAAATTCATATGTATATATAAAAAAAAAAGGCAACAATTAAGGCATATTTGAAAATGGTGGAGGGTGAGAAGAAGTGAATCAAGGGTATTTAACCGAATCAAAGGTATATTAGAAAATTTAAAAAAATGTATATTTTTGAAAATTTCGTTAATTTGTTTATTGATTTGTTAATTTTATTTATTATAGTTGAAATCTTTACTGACTTTCACATCAAAAATTAGTATTTTTACATAAAATTACATGAAATGGTTAACTTGTTGGTTATGAATTGTTTATGGATGAATAAACAGGACAATTGACTGATCATTAAATTTAATAAAGACTCCCCTACTCATTGTCTTTCCTGCGGGGCACCTCTCGCAGTGAACCATGTCCTAACCGATTGTTATGCATTCCAATCTCTTAGGGATCAACATCTTTTCAGAAATAGCTTTGAAGAATCACTCCAAAAGGACCCAAATGCTATTAAAAACTTAATATTTTTCCTTAAGGAAAATCAAAATATTTCACAAAATTTAATCACATCTTGTATTTATAAATATACCTGTTGAGTTATTTAAGTTTGTAGGTTCTTCTTCAAATTGTAAATATACCTGGTAATTTTTCTTCTTTTAATTATAATGGTTTTCAATTTTTCTTCTTGTAATTTTTGATATTTAAATTGTACTTTTTAACTTTTCTTCTTTTAATATTAATTTTATTTTTTAAACTGTATTTTTAGATTATATTCCTGAAATCATTAACATTTTTATTTAAATGTCTTTGTTAACTTTTAACTTATCTTTTCTAATCTTTATTATTTAATTTTAATTGTTCTTGTCACTTTTTAATATTTAAACTGTACTATTTAGCTTCGCCTCTATTAATATTAATTTTATATAAAATGCAGATAAGATAATTATCAACATCAAGATTTTTTCAATTTTTTAATTATTTAAATATACAACTGTATTAAAGGATAAATACAACAAGTAAATATGAAACAAGTAACATGACGTGTACAACATGAAGAGAAACTACCAATTTGTAGCACTCCAATAATATTTCTATATTAGAATCGGGACCTTCAAATATATATCGGGGCCAACTTCTTTTCAGACGCCTCGGAGGGTTATCAGGAATAGAAAAGGAAGCAAAGTTGGAAGCAAGAGGGTTCGGATGGTTCAGAAGTTTATTATGGAAGTATAGGTATCTGGATTGAGCTAAATCGGAAACATATGGTACATTAAGGTCGTTATGGATGATTTTATTTGTGACAAAGTAGGGAGCATTGTGCTAACGCGTTGTGCACAGCACCACCGTTGACTGTCAATCTGATATATGACAAATGTGTTATAAAAATAGTTACGAGTTCGCGTCCCGGTGCCAAGTCGTCTTTTAAATCCCCGCCCACACCCCCTGGCCCGGGAAAACCCCGTATAGCCTTAACAGCGAGAAACGGTTGGACCTCCCCTTCCCCCCCCCCCCAAAAAAAAAGTTGGAAGTTTAGAGCGTTTCAGTCTGGTATGGGGGTAACAACAGTATAAAATCTTAAGTTGTCAATAGAACACAAAAAAAAACAATAAAACAATAAATACATTTCACCTTTTTAACATTAATGTAAAAACATATTTTAAAATTAAATTTCCTCCAACTATACTCCTTGTTTAATAAATTTTAAATTCATGCAGTTTCATAACCACTTGAACCATTTAGGTGTAAAATAATTATTTTTAACATATGTTTTTTTAAATAAATAAGTGGAATTGTACTTAATTTAATATACACCAGGTCATTAAAAAAACAAAAAATTAAAGCTTTCCAAACATTTATTGCTGCCTTTTGAGAAAGGATATTAAATCCCCTGATTTTTTTATACAGCTAGAGGAGAATCTCAACTTATTTTGCATGGACTTGGAGCTTATTAAACAAAAAACTTTTCCTAAAACTGGAATATCTGTATTGTAGTTGGATGATTAAAAAAAAGTCCACTCGAAATTCCTCTTAAAATGGTTTGAGCAATGAAAAATTCTATTTTTATTTAAAATAAATCTCGTCTAGTTTACATTGAAGCTACCGGAATTACTTGAGTTGAGTATATCTTTAGTTATCGCTTCCTATTTAACAAAAAACGTTGCTTAAAAAAACACACCTAAATTTTCGGTTTTATGTGAACAATCAGACAATTGTTTATATATATATATATATATATATATATATATATATATATATATATATATATATATATATATATATATAGAGAGAGAGAGAGAGAGAGAGATTAATAATCACTCTTCGAATGGGATTATTGTTATTAGACTTCAAACCATTTGGAAACAATTAATTCCTTTTAAATTAAACTACATGATATTCCTATCTGATTGAGCATATAATATTCAACTTTTAATTAATCCCTGTTAAACAGGTATGTTAAAAATACAGGTCACATTATATTGAAACGTAATAGAATGTAAATAGCACGGTGCTAACTACTGTTACAAACTGTTCGAACCTTATTATAACGATGTTTATAATTTGTGACATCGGTATGATAAAATCAATGTTTTACATTAATGTGGAATTACATTGAAATTCACTTAAATGAAATTTATTATTTAATGGTGTTTATTTCTAGGCTGTCCTAAATTTTAGTTATTAAATTAAACTATTGATTCTTGTTATATAAAAGTTCTTGCTATGCTCAACTAACAGAAATCACATATAAAATAAAAATAAATAAATATTGATTTGTCCGGAATATAATGCACTATTGTATGTTTTTAATATAATATAAAATTTATTTATATTAATCTTCTGTACCAGTGTGTGGTACAGAAACTTTTTTTTTTTTTTTTTATTATTAACATTCACCTAAACATTCGTTGATAGGTTCATCTTATCGTAACCTACAAATATTTTATCTATTCAAATTCTCAGAAATGGTGCTCTTTTCTTATTGAATTGATTCATTTATCAATGTACTAAAATCTTATATATATATATATATATTTGCTTTTCACTTGAATCGTAAGATAATTTGATTATATAATTTAAAAAAAAAGTGGTCTGCAAAATATTGGGCCGTTTGCCCTATATCACCTTGTTATCTTAATATGTTGGAGGTGGAGGTCATGCCATATAGACCAAAATATTAGGCCACATTTTTTCTCGATTTTATGAACAAATTATCTTGCGATTCATGTAGAAATCAAATGGTTGTCCATGAATTTTTAGTATCTAATTAAATAGACAAAAACGGCATAATTTCAAGAATTTTCATAAATTAAAAAGTTGTAAGTAAAGATGAGATAAAACTATTCACAGATCTTTAGGCAGATGTTAATAATTTGATAAAGAAAAATTTGTACAACACACTAATATAGAAGGTTAATATAAAGAAAACATTAAAATACTGCATTATTTTTCGGACAAATCAATATGTATTTATTTTTATTTGTGAATTCTGTTAATTTGAGCATAAGGAGAGTCAATAGTTTAATGTAATAATTAAAAAGAAGGACCTTAATATTTGGGAAATGATTCATTTTATTATTCTATTAAAAAAATTATTCTAATAAAACTATATTGTTAGTGTATTATTACTACTTTTATTTTAAAAATAAATTTTTTTAGTAGTTCCATAGGATTTCACTAGTTGCAAATAATTCATACGTTACTGAGTTATCAAAGTGTGATTTTCGGGCTTATAATTGGTCGGAACGAAACCTAAGCGGTCAGATTATTTAGTATTGTTATTGTTTTAAAATTTTGAATGTATTATAATTTCATATTAGATCAGTTGATAATAATATAATAAAGTTCATACATAATAGATAATTAATCTAAGCTATGAATTTAAATAATCTATTAAAGTAGCCCTTACAATCAACAAGAGGGAGGGAAAAGGGAGAATAATTCCAACCCTCTCACGTTTCGGAGGGGCTTACCCCATTATAGGTTCAAGTGTAAGGGCTAAGAGAGTCTGGGTCTGAGTACAAGTGAATCTGCCAAAGGGTTAATCCAAGTAGGGTCCAAATATTTAGTCCAAAGTGTAATATGTCCTAAAGACCCTTCGCCTTGTCCTTAATGCCGTTTTAAAACATTAAATATATATCACATTAGGATTATTATATTATTTGAAGTTTTATAGTCTCTTAATAATTTAAATAATGACCATTGTTCATATATTCATGCTTTAAATGCGGGAAGACTAATTAATCAGATGAAAATAATGTATTATATAATTATAATTTCCACTTAACTATTAGTCAAAGGTACGCAGGCAACAGGAATAACAATCAAAACATAACATATAGCTTATCAGCATGGAAGCTTACCCACTTATTTGTTGCTAGATGGGCAGTCAATGTTAAGCATTTTTTCCCCAGTAATACGCAAACAATTGTATAAAAAATAATATAAATATTTTTTCTCCTCTTTTATTGATTAAAATTTATAGAAAATATTAATATATAAATATTAAATAATACATGTAACTTATTGTAAGGAAAAATCAAATAGAAAAAAGAAAAACTATAAATTGGTTAGCAAATAACCTCGTCATTTTGATGTATGGAGATCAAGCCAAACGGCCCAATAATTTCTAAATTAATTAATTCAATGAGGTCTTAAAAAACTCATTAGTAGCCATCAACTTTCTATTTAAATCTATGATAATTTGTTTAAAAAAATATAAGAAAAAGGTGGCCTACAAAAAATTGGTACGTTTTACTTTTTTGACTTTTATTTCTTTATTTAATTATTTTAAAGTTAGGGGTGAAAGCCACGCCAAACGGCCTAAAATTTTGTAGACCAATTTTTCCTCGAGTGAAAATGGAAAATCATGGGTTTTTAGTGATTCATTGAATTAATAAAATTTACCGATCTCTTGATTGAAAACACTCCGTTTACAAAAATGTTCTTAAAAAGTTGAATAATGAGGTTATTTTCATAACCGAAACTTAGGAAATTCTCAAGCCATACTTAATAAACACCAACACTGCAAAACCATTCATTGTGACCGATTCCTTATCTGTAATCAGGGGGCCGAAAAATAAATGGACCTGTAACACATTACGTAAAAGAAAGTCAACTCATGAACTTGAAACTATTTAAAAATGAGAAAGAAATAATATTGTTATAGGTCCCTTCACACATGGGCATAACTGGTAATGAATGAGCCGTTGAGGGAGCAAAAGAAGCTGCCAAAAGCACAGATTCACCTTCTTTAGAATCGATATTTCTCAACGAACGGACAAGAGAAATTAAAAAGAAAGTGAACTATAATTGGAATGTACAGTGGAGATTACTGCCACTCAATCAGATGCGTCTGAATAAAGACGAAAATCGTGTTGGTATCCTCCAAAACATCTAACATCAATGCTTTATAATAAGCATGCTCCTCAGGATTAGACAAACCGAACTGACCCATCTCCACCACCATCTCCACCTACTTCTTGGCCTAAATCGTCCAACATGTGAGACATGAGAAAATGCTATTCCAATCGTAGAACACAATTCCAATGCAAAAAAAAAAAAAAAAAAAAAATCCATAAATAACAAATTGAACGGTGAAGTACATTAAACAAATAAAATTAGTAAGTTATATCTAAGAAGAAAGGTTGTCGCTAATGACCTTGTTAATTAATGCGACGTTATAAAACAGCTAATAATAAAAAAATCTGGTGCGCGCAACACACAACTTTCATTTACCGAACTACTTTGAATAGAAATTATTTTCTGGCAATGCTGGGCTATTATAACATTTTTTGAAGTGCATTTTAAACGGAGCTAAAGCTTACAGATAACGAGTCATTAAGACCATTATAATTGCAAAATGTCTATTTAATATATCGATGACACTCAATAAAAATCTAGTCACTCCATCTGCTTTTATAAACCACTCAACTTTCTTTGCTTTTATAAACCACAGAATGACTAATTCCAATTTAAACATTTTTGAGTGATGTCATTTTAGTGATATTTTTAGTTGAAAAAGTTATCTATGCAGACAACGAGTAAGTTGATTCCAGAGATGGTGATTGCAGTGTTGAAATATAGAACTGATAATAAAGGTATAAATTTAGGTACTTATTTTTTATGAAAGATGTTCTTAGGAAAGACACATTATAAATATCTGTAGAAAAAAAAAAATTATTCTCAACAATTAATAAAATATATTTTAAATTTATCCATATTTTTGCCTCTTCAGGGGAAAAAAACTAGAGAGCATATCTTTCCTCCTAATTGTCCGATTTTAACGATTTTGGGGGGGAAATTCCATAAACTTTTAAAAAACCATAATACAATATCAACAAAAAAGCGTATAATTTTTTAGTTATTCGGAATTTAATTTTACCATCCCTCGTAACTTTTTTTCCAGCTTCTTTTCGTTGTAGTATGTTATATAGATAAAAGGTGTCGAGAAAATGACTTTAGCGAAGTTTCATTGAAATCGGTACATTCGTTTAAGCGCTATAGTCTAGCAACGCAGGTTTTTCTGCATTTTTTGTTCTCCTTTATTAACTTATCAAATTCTTTCAAAAGTTATATTTAGCATTTTTTCATTACTTTAAATAATTTGAAATGATTAACTTTTTAAAATAAACCATATTAAAGGTACTTTAGAGGAAGGTGTATATCAACATTGGGCATTTAAGCCCTGTAAAGTGACATCAATGGGGATAAGACCTAATTGATATTAAAGACCACTTAATTATACAATAATACACCGAGTTTGATCAATATCGTTAGAGCCGTTTTTGAGAAAATTGTGAAAATGTGTTTCAGCGTTGATATAAAGTCACAAGTCACATCTAAGGCATATATCTATCTTAAATACGTAATATCAGTTTCGTAGGACTTTTCATTTTTTTTGAGCTAGGCTGCTAACATACAAACACACAGACCATTTTTCGGGACTTGGTCATTTCGACTCAGGGTACCTCAAAACGTCTATTTCCGTTGAATATTCAGATTCAAAAATTTTCTCAATCGCAATACTTACCCTTATTATATATTACATATATACGTAAGTGAAAGTAAAAATAGTTGTAGATTACGATAAAGTGTTTGGTACTGCTTCCGATGCCTGTTGAACAACAACATTCATATTTTCGTCTGATTTACTTCTTGTGTCTAGTTTCTTAGATTGATCTTCAGTTTTTTTTTGTTCACTTGACAAAGTTAACGTTAACTACACGGCCATGTGTCAACGTTTGTTCACGACAAACGCATGCTATGCTCCCCTATAAATAACGTTACAACGCGAGATTAAGAAACTCGCTTAAATTCCCCACCCCTGTCTCAGGTAATGACTAATATTAGCGTAATAGGTAAAACACGCATCCTTTGTTAACGTCGACCCCCTGACAAAACATTTGCGTGCCAACCTCTGACGATGCGTGAGTCACCATGAGCTAAAGTGTTTCCCGGTCATTACTAAGCGATGAGAAGGGTAGTATGGTGATTAATGGTTGCGTACCAGTGCGTATAAAGTTATTCGACTTAACTCACGATTTCCTAGTCATACCGTCTTCTTGACAAGTCATTTCTTGGAATAAATTATCATGGCGAAACATCATTGAAAACCACGTCTCGGAGTTAGTCATACACGAGGACATCGTTCTGTAAGATGTAGTGAGTGTTTCCACCACTAATAATTTTATTATTGTTTAGGGATTTGAATAAAAATTGTGGTAAATTGTTATCAATTTCAATTTTAAATTATTGGCAATAAGACTGATACAAGTGAGAGAAGCTGGGATCTCCTCGAGACCTGCATTTCCTTCCACGAGCAGAAAGGGTTGCTTCTGAGTTACCCCAAATGAATGAATTTTGTAAATATTGCGTAAAAATATGTTTGTATTTAAGTTGTTATTTTGGTTAATTTATTTATTTTTTGTTTATATACGTTTAGTTTTTATTTTGCTGATTAATTTATTCTTATTTATTGTACATAAGAGTGTCAATGTGCTCACCGAACACTATTATAAATGTCCTTCATTGAGACAGTTTGTAATATTTCTTAATAAATAAGTTTTAAAAAAATTTAAATAATTAAAATAAAATTTAAGACGAATATAATTACGATTTAATCCGTGGCACAGACCCCTTTTATCGATTTATTAACATCCGCCTGAAACTTCGTAAATAGCTTCATCTCAATCTACAACTATTTCATTTACGAAAAATCTTAGAATTATTCAGTTTTCAATCTGGAGGTTGAAACTTTGTTTATTTAATTGGGTACTAAAAACTCGTAAGTACTTATTTCCTTTCTACTTAGATTGTAAGATAATTTGATCACAACAGCGAGAAAAAATTTGACCTTAAAAATATTGAGCCGTTTGGTGTGACCTAAATCCCCTAATTTTAAAAATAACGAGGTTATATAGGACAAACGGCCCAATATTTTTGTAGGCCACCTTTTTTATTGATTTGGTGATCAAATTATCTTACGATCAAAGTAGATAGCAAATGTTTATTTACGAGTTTTTAGTACCTAATTAAATAGACAAAGTTTGTCCTCCTCCAGATTGAAAACGACCCCATTCCAAGAGTTTTCGATAATAAAATAGTTGTAGGTTATGATGAGATGAAACTATTAAGAAGTTCCAGGCGGATGTTAATAATTCGATTAAGTGGGGCCTGTACCACGGACTAATTATTGTTGCACAAAAATGTCAGGAAAGACCATTTCACCTTTTTAAAATCTTTTTGTTTTATTATTTTTGATTAAATTAGACAACATTTCAGGCTAATTTGGAGGTGGCCAGAAGGGGGTCTTATAGCGCAAGTTGAAAATGTTTAAGGGGTCATATTTTAATGAGTTTTTGAATTTTTGAGAGGGGCACATTCAAAGGGTTATGAATTATCGGAATGATAAGTTTCAGAATATGGGACAAAGAGGAAACATGGAACAGACCACAGCAAGTGTAATTGTGTATGAACTATGATTTATTTAATTATATTTTCCCTTGCTCAGTTTTTAAGAAAATTTAGTAATAAAATATCTTGGAAAGGGACAGGGTAGATTCTTACGCCATTGACCTTGGGGGGAGTGGATGGACTCCTCTGAATTTATCTGTTATGAAATCTGCCTGAAAATGTTTATTGCACATTAAACCATTTATTATCTCCATTCAATAACTAAGAAACTAAATTTGAGAAAATATAAAAAAATGGAGAAAAAAAAGCTGGCTTTAAAATGATATATTATTATTAAATCATTACCAATTTGTTTTATGTTGTTTTATTTTTTATATGATTTTTTTTTTTGCATTACGGACTTTGTAGATCTCTTGCTCTCTTAACAAGCCTTCTCCATATCTGACCATCTTGGGATATTTCTTTTTAATTATCTTTAGTTGATTATTGTATTGATGCTTTCAGAAGAATTATTCCGAGCTATATGCCACGTCCAACTTAACCTCCTTGCCTTTATGTCATGCAATACTGATTACCCATTTTCTGTAAGAAGATCTTTATTGGCCCTTCTCCTCATTGGATTATTTTGCTGATCTCAGATCTTTTCGGCTATCATGGAGATAATGTTTCTTTCAACTCTTTCAATAATTCTTTTTAAGATGTTGTTAGGGTCTAGGTTTCGCAGAAGAATATGTGAACTTGCTATATAATAGCAATGTACATCCTTGATTAGAGATTTCTTGAGATTTTTCGGGATTTCAATACCTTTGAAAGAGAGAAAGAAGCTCTGTTTGAGCTTGTTATACGCTGGTCTATTTCTCATCGTTGGTCATTCACGAAAGTTATCGTGGATCCAAAGGTTTGAGTTTGTTTACTCTCAAAAACTATCACCGACTTATTATATATATATGTTTCCTATTTAGTTGTAGATAGATTTGCTGTGGTTCTCTTATCAGAGCCTAAGCGAGTTTCTCAATGCCCTCTTGAGTCATATTAGTATAAATTTTTATACTAAAAACAATTCTTGCTTCAAATAAAAAGCATTTTCAGTTGTCACTATATTCAATAAGAATCATTACCGAAAATAATCCTTAATTTTATGACCTCAACTGTTGAGCTGCTCAAAAATCTCGCTTATTTGTTTTTAACAAAGACAAACTCTTCTTGAATTTGAAGTAAAATTAGTCTTGTTTACTATTTAACTTGTTAATTTACTGAAATTATTAATTAAATTAAATATCATCTTTGTTATCATTTCCTATTTAATCGAAAAGGTGACTTACTTAATTTTTTTTTTAAATTTTATGTTTGTTTGGATGTCTAGGCGCAAAACATCCAGGTCATAAGCGCCCGATCAACTAAATAATATCATTTAATACTATTTGGATGATTGGTGCAAAAAAAAAAAAGAAAAAATTTTAATTTTAAAATTTTAAATTTTATGTAAAAAATCTGTAGTTCATAATAAAATAAAGTAAGGCTACGTATGTTATTTCGCTATATTTATTTTCATTTGATATTGGCTGTGTTTTGGCTAGCATGCCATTTTCAAGTCATCTGTAAGACAAAATCATAATTGATTTCATACAAAATAGCATTTAACATACTTTTAATAACACTATTGTATGAAATTAATTGTGTTTTTCTTACAGATAGTTTGAAAATGCCATGCTAGCCAAAACTTAGACAATATAAAATGAATATAAATGTAGTGAAATAACATACACTGCCTTACTTCATGTTATTATTAATAAGTTCACCTAAAAAAATAAGTAAAAAATGAAATAGTGTATTTGAACCTTTTTTTTCTCCTAATATGCACTATCTATCATCTATTGAAATATTTCCATTTAGTTATGGAATACCTTGTACATATTGTAATTGTTTATATTGTATTATAATTAATAAAATATATTTTTAAGAATAAATGTGGATTCTGTATGATGAAGCCGGTAAGTGCTGCACTCTACACTGTGTACTTGGGCTAGTTCCAAATGTCTCCAATAGATTGCATAAAGCGCTTATTCACACCCCCAAAACAATCTAAAACGTATTAATTGCATATTAATTCTAACTATATTTTTTATATATATTGCAAACAAAAAATAAGGAGGAGAAGAGTATTAAAAGAGTTTTACACCTTTCATATATTTAATTTTTTTTTATTTAAAAAAAAAACTCATAGTAACTTTTATAATATTAAAAAACTAATATAACAAAATATTTCATACACTTAGACCTATTTATTAATACATTTAGTAATAAAGTGCTGCTCAAGTTGAACTAACTATAAGCTTCTGTGCTTTTCCAACAGATGGCAACAGAGTCAACATTCCGTAACTCCTATAATAATTCTTTACATTTTATTTATTTTTACATTTAATTAGGAATGTATAGGTACTTTCGACGTAAAAAAGCACAATTAATTTATTTATTTATTTATTTTTTTTATGTAACTGGTATATTAAATTATCAATGACTGTAAATAATCTGTTTGCATTCTTATTACAAATGAATTGAAAGAAGCGATAAAAAATTATAATAAATAAATGATTCAGAACAAAATATGTTAAAAAAAAAGAAAAAAAAAATATAAAATGTAATTCAAAGCAGTAAATTATAATAAATAATTATATTTAATTTTATTATAACTGTAAAATTAATGAGGGCATTACTTTATATTTAATTTAATTTTTATGAATGCTAGGGGAAACATTCTGTTTATATACTCTTATAGCTGTTAACTTCGTATGTAGAATAATTCTTTAATGTTTTTTCCTTTCACTGCAATTAAATAGTATCTTAAACAATGTCATTGCCTTGAATCCGTGGGTTGTAAATTATTTTTCAAACTTAAAAAATTAAATAAAAACTTACGTTTAGTAATAAATTTTCATTTAATTTCTTTGAAAACACTTGATTTTCGTTTTTAGTTTTTAGGAACTATTATTTACATTTTTTTCGTCACTTTTTGTTGTCTTTTACAATTTTCTATATTAAATATTGTTTGTTTTTTTTCATTCTCCTCTTTTCAACCATATATTATACGTAAACCTTCTGACTATTATCTCCGGATATTTATTTTCAACCTGTAAAAGTATTTTTCTTCTTTCTCTTTTATTTAATTATCAAATTCTTCCAAAAGCTATATTTAGCATTTTCCCATAACTCCTAACAATGATAAATAGTTATTATTTATGATAAACCAAATTAATAATGACTTAACTTTTAATAATAAGAGATAAGAATAAAATAAAATTTGAGTTATTAATCAATGATTTTCTCTTCTTACTCTTGTTATTGTAATTTTATTATTATTATTATGGTTTTAATTATAACTTTAAGTATACCTGAGAAGATTGTATTTTTATTATTATTTGAATCACTGTATCATTATTAGTTAACCTATTTTGTAGTAGTTTACATACAGGGGGTTTAAAAAAAAAATTAGTAAATCTAGTGAGGATGTGCTTGACAGAAACACTCAATAAAGTTAGAATCGGTAATAATTTATCCGAAAAGTTTGAGGTTCGTTCGGGTTTAAAACGGGGTGATTCCCTTTCGCCTGCCCTGTTTAATTTGGCATTAGAACATGCCATTAGGGAGGTAATGCGTACCGAAAAAGGGTTGGATCTGAGTGGGACAACACCCGTGCTTGGCTATGCGGATGATCAGGTCCTATTAAGCGAAGACACGGAAACTATAAAACTAAATACAACAACGTTAATGTGAGCCGATAAAGAACTAGGGCTCGAAATAAACACAGATAAGACAAAATATATGGTTTGCTGCAAAAATGGCAACATTCCTGGTGACATCGATATAGAAGAAAATATGTTTGAACTGGTAGAGACTGAGTTTAAGTATATAGGATCAGTGATAACTAGAAAAAACGAAATTGATGTGCAGATTAAGGTTAGACTTTGGGCGGAAAATGCTTGTTATTTTTCGGTGACAAAACTCCTTATGTCCCGCATCTTGTACCGGAATTTAAAGACTGGAATCTATAAAATCATTATCATACCTACAGTTTTTTTATGAATGCGGAAACGTGGCCGCTTACATTAAGAGATGATCAACGTCTTAAGGTTTTTGAAAATAAAGTATTGCGTAGAATATTCAGACCGAAGAAAGATGAATCAACCAGAGATTTAAGAAGGTTGCACAACGCCGAATTGCGTGAACTGTATCCAGTTTATATAATTGAGATGATTACATCGCGACGAATCAAATGGGCTTCTAAAATTGTTGGGCTTAGTAACGAAAGAACTCCTAAAAAGGTTGATATTTGCTATATCGAATGGTAAACGTCCGAAAGGTAGACCGAAGAGAAGGCGGGAAGATAGAGTTAAAGCCGATCTGGAGGGACTGGATTTGGACGGCGAACGGTGGAGGGAGGTGTATATTAAGCGATTGGTTGTGTCGGCATCCAAAACCTCCGGGTTCGCTAAGCCTTTTATTATTATTATTATTAGTAGTATTAGTTTAAATACAATTATTTAAATTACTGTATATATTGGTAGAATCTTTATTAAGTTAGTTTTTGGACAGATATGTATTTTCTTTTATATTTATTCATTGTTTGTTTGTTGTCGTTTACTGGCAGAAAACTCACAGGTCTCTCAATTCCTACTATAGGTTTGTAGAAAATTTAGATAATATTATTAAAGAGAAAAAATATATATAGAGAGAGCACTATAGAGAACAATGTACAAAATTTACAGAATGAAATGCAATAACAAGTAGAAATGGTATGTTTTAAAAAATAATAATATGGTAAAATTGCTATAATTTAGAAGGGGTTGCTTTGTTTTTAGATATTCAAATACCAATGCGACTTAAGTTTCATTGTCATTAAGGTCTATAGACGAATTTGGGGTCAATCATTTGCTATTTATACCTGAAATGTAGTAATTACACTCCTGAAATGTTTAACGGAGAGCACACAATGACAATACTGGCATAACTGAGATGGCTTCTTTCTAATAAGATGTAAGTGTGTGAGTGATGTGTGGCCGATCCCCAAGCGACTACTGCGGTTGGATGTTGATCATGGTTTTACCACATTTTATATATGTTTTAACTTACTATCAGGGCTTTCTTACGACGCCGCTTGCCTCTCTATCTTATACCTCTATTTTCAAAGGTCTACTGAATTCTGCTGGGTTAAGAACGGCGGTACTCCGGCCAAAGAGCGTGAGTGTCACTCTGGCACCTTGATCGGCAATCTCGTTATCTGCAATCCCAATGTAGCTCGGAATCCAAATAAAATAGACGGATCTACCCTTGTCTAAGAGTGTGGGCAGATATTTTTGGTGTATTTGTTCATTATTGTTATTCTAAGTTGATTTACTCCCAGAATAAAATTCCATTTTCTATTCCATTCTATTCTAAATTATCTAAAAAAAAGAAATTCTTTTAAACTTCTGAACTAAGTTCATGCAATCGCAGAAGAAAAGACATTTCAAGACACACTTTACTTACACTTCGCTATGTGTTTATATCTAAGAGAACAATAGACGTGATATAGTAGCGACAAACATAAAAGTTCCGGTACTTCCGAGACAAGTATATATCAACCGTTGTTCCTCGAAGTACGGGAAGAGAACTTGGAAATAATATCAGAGTCCTAAAATAGAGTTAAATGATTTAACTTTGCAAGTGCTCGCTACATGCTTTCCAACTCCAACCAGTGAGTAATGCGGTGCTTAGCGAAGTTTGAAGCCTTCCTCCAGATCTCATTGTCCGAAGGGTCGTTGCTGAAGTCCTCTTTGGAAGAGACGATAAAAGGAAATATTACCACTGAAGCATTAACAGAAGTGATTGAAGAAAATAAGATAACATTAAGGCTGTCCTATATACATCAGTTCACCTTAAAAGGCCTCTTCAAAACTGATTTAACGGATGAAGAATAATAAATAGTTTCTTTTTTTTCTAGATGAACTGTTTCTATTCGTAAATCATATAATATGCCACACATGAGGGCGATAGGTGAACTATATGTAAACCAATCATGGCATATAAACTTACCATGTATAATATGTGTATATGTATAAAGAAACTTCAGTATTATCGTCTGATTTTTTCACTAGTTCCTGAGCAATCAAAGCAATTACTTTTTATATTTCTTGTTTTTTTTTTCCTATTGAAATCCATTTATTTATTTCAAAAATGATTGCTGGGTATTTAGTTGTTTTTATATAGCCATGGCTACTGTAATTGACTCGGTTTTGAAAACTAATTAATTGTAGAAGTTTTCCCTGAAGGAAGTGTATGTTCTGTAAATCCTTGAATGATATTATTTACACTTTTATTTAATATTTAAGCTTTATATTTAAGCATTATATTTCTAGCTTAACGAAATCTGATGGAATTAACATATAGGAAATCTTTCATCCGTTCCAAACCTATAATAAATTTTCTCGAAAGATCATTTTTAGAAAAGATAAGAAGGTTAACTGGAAATGTAATTTCCCATGAGATCGTTAAACATCTATTTTATTTTTTTATTTTTTCTGATATATTTTTTATTTCTTCTAATATTTTTTATGATTTTTTTTTTTTTTTTTTTGTGATTTTGTTTTAAACACATTCGATTGGCTTAGATTCAGCACCTAAAAATTTCATTATTCTATAATAAAACTGAGGCATGTGTATTTATTGGAAAAGCAAGTTCTATTAGGTTGAATATAGTTATTTCGAAAACTTACCTTAAAGTTTTTCTATTTAGTAGATGTATTTCTTTAATACAGTTGTAAATATCATGAAATTATATTTAGTTGAGCTAAAATTATCTAACTGATGATTGATAACTGAATATTTAGATTAACAACAATCTTGACTAATTATTGTTTTTTTAAAAAATATAATTAAAATTCCAGTTATAATTGTTTTAATTCCTCCCTTCTCAGACGGTGAGAAAGCCTTTGATTGAAGTTCTAATTTTTACGGAGTTCTATCGAATAAATTTTTACCAAACTAATTTTATATAAGAAGATTATCATGGTTAAAAATTTTGAATAAAAAAAAAATTAATATCATTTTTCAACCGTGTACAGATTTAAACTCAAAATTATTTAGAGTTAACTAGAAACTAGATATTTTCTCTACGCTTTTGTTTTATCACCATTCAACTAAGTGTGTTTTGTGTTGTTTTTATTCTTACACATAATTTAAAAGAAGTAATTTTTGATTTAACAAAATAACACCATCACTTATCCGTAATTTGACGTGATCCGATGAAAGAGAAACCTTGCGTACTTGATTTATAGTGAATGTACAGTTGTGAAACCAGTTGTTAATCAATACATCTCTTCCATCGAAGTGTGTACTAGGGGAAGTTATATTTGTCCTCAGACTTTTCCTTACAGATATAAAACTGATTTCTCTAGACATGTCCCGTCAGATCGGATGCAATCACCTGCGTCGACTCGAGGTAGAGGCAGACTCCGGATGTCAGGAAGAAGACAGATACGCCCTGGATGAGTGATGGTCCCAGGGGAGACCTTGTTTACTCCAAGCACCACCGCCTCGTGGATCGATATAGGAGTCGAACTTCTGAAAACATGAGGGTCCTCGGTAAACAAGAATCCATAGCAGTGAAGGCTTTGCTTCATGGCGATGCCAACATCATTTCTATAGGTCCAAAAAAAAAAAAATCTAAATAATTGAAAAAGAAATTTAGGGAATAAGATGTATCATAGTAAAGTATGAGGAGATCACGAAGTATGTTTTAGGTATTGGGTATGAATTAACACGGACTTGTTGTTATACAATGTAATTAACAGGTATTACATCCT
Organism: Nezara viridula; assembly: GCA_928085145.1. Lineage (NCBI taxonomy): Eukaryota > Metazoa > Arthropoda > Insecta > Hemiptera > Pentatomidae > Nezara > Nezara viridula. The sequence goes on from OV725083.1 coordinate 51,343,744, forward strand.
GCTACGTAGTAATACCGGTCCTTACATGAAATATTATACTAAATAACAATTTCTTATAAGCAAAGTATCGTAAGTAAAGACTCCCCTTTGTTAAAAACACTGAATTGAAATTTCATATCAATATTAATTTTTTTATTAATTAAAATGTAACAATCGTTACTGATGTAAAATACACGTCCTCCGTTTTCTGTACCGCTTAAAGCTCATTCTGTTGACCCTTGATTTTTAATTAAATATTAAAATTCATTTATATATATATATATATATATATTAGGATAATTACTTCGGAAGAAAGAAAATAACTAACTAAGTGTATGGAATGGCGTTTTAAGCAATTTCTTTAAGTCCTATTAAATGTAATTAGACGAACAATTATACTTTTAGACATAATTTTTTTTCTTTGAACATGGTTATATTTTACCATTTGGGGAGGGGAGGGGCTAAATATATATGTGAATTTTAATATTTAATTAAAAATCAATGGTCAATAGTATGAGCTTTTAGCAGTCTAGGAAACGGAGGACGTGTTTTTTACTTCATTAACGATTATTACATTTCATTAACGATTATTATAAAAAAATTGATATTGTTATGAAATTTCAATTCCATTTTTTTAACAAAGGGAAGTCTTCATTTACGACACCTTGTTTATATAAGTATATATAGGGGCCGGAGTAGCCGTACGGACGGCCGTACAAGTAGTACAAGTAGTAGTACAAGTAGTAGCCGTAGTAGTAGCCGTACAAGCCTTATCGGCTTGCAATAGCTAAGCAAAGTTCAGCATCGTCGAGCGTGGTTAGTACTTGGATGGGTGACCGTCCACCGTGGAAAGACGACACGCTGCCCGAAATTTCTTCTCCCCCACGACTATGTGAAACCCATCGGCCTACTGGAGGCAACTCACATTGCAGGGAGGTGAGCAACCCCTGTGCCAGATATGGCTCCTGGTCCTCCAGATTGGGGATTGGGAATCTCTATTCCGAGTTCCATATCACATTTTTCTGATGTAATTTTGAATTCCTTTTTAAATTTTATTGTTAAATCTTTTTATTTATTTTTTACTAACACTATTTATTGTTACTGTTAGATTTATTGTTAAATCTAAAATGCCATTGTATTTTTTTTTTGTAAAAAAGGGCCTTAGGAAAATAAGAAACAATCAATCAATCATTTTACTCGATTCAGACTATTCGTCCATCCTCATTTCATGTCTTCCCTGGTCACTCAACTTTTGAAATATGTCTAAATTTTATTAGGTTATTTTCAATTACATCCCTATACCATTTTGGTTATTATATTCAATAATAAACCATTGTGACCGAACAGAAAATTCAAAAACTTAACCCCCTCTCACGTTTCAGGATACGTAGAATTCGAAAAACGAATAAAAAAATGTTTGTCCGTCCGCCGTCCGCGCATTTGCTCAGAAACTAATGGACCGATTTTTTTCCAATTCAGATTTAAAACTATAGGTCATCCGAGGATGATTCTCCTTCATCAACATTTCTAGCCACCTTTTCCTTTCAAGATGGCCACCGAATAACCCTCGTTGCTATAGACTGTAGCGCCTAAATGAATGTACCGATTTCAATGAAATGGGACGCCCTTTAAATCTATCTATATAACATACTTCAACGAAAAGAAGTTGGAAAAAAGTTACGTGGGGTCGTAAAATTCTGAATAACTCAAAAGTATGCACTTTTTTGTTGTATGGTTATTTAAAAGTTTTCGGACAATCAGAAGAAAAGACATCGTTACTAGATGTTTTATATGTTCTACTGCGAAGGTTGTATCCTTTGTTTTGGTTTTGATTTTTGACTGTGTTACTGAAGTGATACTAATTTTTTTAGTATTTTACTAATAAAAAAATTTTTTTAGTCCGATAATTGGAATTACCTTTTATTTCTTTTTCTTTGTCACTACGAAGGTAATGTTACTTTAGATCTATAATTGTTTGGAAATAATAAACCATTGTGAAATAATTTACAGCGTTTTTTATTTTAGTTGTTTAGGGATTTGTTTTAGGGTCCTTATTTTTTATAGATTGAAGTGGAGTGATGAGGGTTATCAACGGAACTAGTTATTGGAAAGTGGATGAACCTCTGAGCTCTTCAGCGGTCAATTGGTCGAAGCAAGGATTCGTCTCAATCAGGAAGGAACCGCTCAATTTACTTCTTCACTTTAAGAGGTTTAACGAGTACTCCGACTCAAAAGATCCCTCCGAACCTCCCGGCAAAGTTTTAAGGTGTCATTCCAAGTTCGGCTTCAGCCGACCTAAAGGATTTGAGAACACTAATTGATTTCGCTAGTAGGCCTCCCTAAGTGCATTAAAGCCCTATTGGGAAAGCTCTTCTATCTGCTTTGCCTGGTCAGAGGAGATTGGATAGCCGGGTCCCAGGAGAACTGGATGGAAGCATAATGATATTTATTTCTTCGACTAAATATTCTGAGGGATGAAGATATATTTTTCTGTTAAAATTATAATGATGACAAATATTCAGGATATAAAAATGAAAAAAAAAAATTTTATTCTGGTACTACTGTCCCCTAAGAATAATCACAGAGTTACATATTTATGAGTCTTAGTCAGGCTTAGAAGAATAAAAAATACAAACTAATTAACTGTTGATTGTTATTTCAATTGTGCAGTTGATTGAATTAAGCAGTATACAAACGCAAGTAATTTTACATTTTTGCATAAGTTTGAATGTGGAGTAGGTGGTGGAACAACTCCTGTTCCACCACCTACTCCACATTCAAACTTATTTGAAGGAATTTGTGGACGAGAATTGACGTATAAACACCCAGTATTACACAGAGTTGAAGTGGCTCTATCCATCCTATCGCCGTCAATACTTCCTACCTACCTTTCTGTACCAGATCATTAGAACTCATCGACCCTCCTATATTTTCCATAGCTTACAATTTAAGTACTCCATCTAATCCCGTTCTACTAGATCTCGCACTTCCGACCTCTAGCCACCTCACTCTGGAATTCCATCCCTGCTGATATTCGTTACACGCAATCAGTTTCCTCTTTCAAACTCCTCCTCTTTAAACACCTACTCCTTTCTCAATCCGCCTGATCACGACATATACCTAAAAGAGTACCCTAAGTACTCCCAGAAAATATTTCTGTTACTGTAGTTTTCTCCGTTTGGATTATGTATGATTTTTATGTATGTATATTTACGCTTTTTATGTCTTTTCTCTCATTCCGTCTGTATTTTTGCTTTTAAATAATCATATTGTAAACATCTACTCTATTTGACCACTTAAACATGAATTTAGCCCTTATAATTTGTTCCAAAGGGACAACAGTCTCAGAATAATAAAATATATTTTGTATTTCATTTAATTTTCATTTCATATAAAAGTAGGAAAGAGTTCTAAAAGGAGAAAGCACGAAGGAAGAAGTTTTATAGGAAGGGAAATATAAATCTATAGATTGAGACCTGGTATTAAGAGAGTGGATAAAGTGACGAAGACTGAGTTTTAGGATGTGGCCAGGGTTCTTGGTTATGAGGGCTTGGAAAAATGAAAACACTAAGGAGGAATTGTTGTCGAGAAGTAGATTAAAACCTTTTAAATTCGGTGTACCAGAATGAAACATGAGAACGCCTCGGGATCCCGAAGGTGTATCTTATGAAACAGTGTATGAGTTTCTTCAGTCTCATTTCTCATATGGAGTCATTTATGTTGTTTATTGGGGATGCTGGCGTTTCGAACAAAATGGGAGCTGGGTAGCCGAGTGGGATAACGCTTGTGCACAGCACTCTGCGTTGCTCGGTAACCTAATAACCGAAATTTTGGGATAAAAAAAATAATTACGAGTTAGAGTCTGATGCGCTGTAAGATTTTCAAATAATTTCTCCGACCTTTCCCCCGGCCCGGGAAAAAAAAAACCCGTATAACCTAAAATGCAAGGAAGAGGAGGCGAAAAGAAAAAGTTTGGGTCTAAATATGAGGGTAAATTATTTTATTTATTTATATATAAAATTAGCTTATTTTAGTTTTCTGTTGAAAGTACGGTTATTTAAATATTTTTAAAACTTGATTTAAATAATTGATATATTTTCGTTTATTAATTGGAAACTTCTCATCCATTTGAGGAATTCAACTGCTTTTGTTCGCCTATATATCTGATATATAGAAAGGGAAAGTATTGTGAACATTTTTGAATCTCCGTTTTCAACGGAAATACACGTTTTGATGTCCACCGAGTCTAAATAACCAAGTCTCGCAAAATAGTGCATGTATGTATGTTAACAGTTTACCTCAAAAACTAAAGTCGTAGGTAACTGAAATTGCGTATTTAAGGTTTGTACATGCCTCTGATGTTACAGCAACTTCGTCAAAATCGGCTAACCAGAATTGCCACTTTTCTCGAAAACTGCTCGAACGATTTTGATCAGTGTAAAATTAAGCTGTTTTTAATAAAATGAAGGCATTATTCTTATCGATGTTCTCTAACAAGGTTTAAATGCCTAATTTACAAAATGTGTTCCTCTAAAGTATTTTCAATTTTAACACCCACGAACAGGTGAAATGTATTCTTAATAATGCTGCGTACGTATTTCTGAGACATGATTCGCCTATAGATATGAAAATTATTTAACCACAACTTCATTATAGCAGGGTTTAATTACAGTCATTAATAATAAGCAGATGGTGGTGAGTACGCAATGAGGAGGAAGGTAGTGGTAGGAATACACTAGTAATTATCAAACTCTCATTAAGTCGAATAGTAAATTAACAAGATGATGTAATATTGTTAGAAAATCAATAAACCTTATCTATTAACACATTTCCTTATTAATATTTTCTAATAGTATTGCACTTCTTGTTAATTTACTATTCGAGTTGATATATTAGAAAAACTTTAGGCTTCATAACATCACACTATGACTTAAAAGGAACGGAACAGAAAATGTTAGGTTCTTTGAGCGACCGTCAAAGGAAATGTTCATTGACTTCTGTTGTTTTCATGTTGTAGTTAATTCAGCTAAAATTCAAGAAAACAGACATCTGACGAATCACCTACACGTTGATTTTAGGTTGTAGTTACAAATATCAAATCTCTCACTCACTCACTCTCTCTCTCTCTCTCTCTCTCTCTCTCTCTCTCTCTATATATATATATATATATATATATATATATATATAGAGAGAGAGTGAGAGAGAGAGAGATACAGTTATATATATATATACAACTGTGTAAAATAGAGTAATTAATTTTATTCTGGGACATAGGCCCTTAAGAATAACAGTATCGTTCAAACAAATTAACATTAGATCTTACCAAAAGACCTATTTTAATAAATAATAAGTAAAAAATAAGCAATACGACATGTATATAAATAGCTTTGAAGACATACAATATAAAAAAAATAATAATAGGGTTACAATACTACATGATGGCTAATAACAACAATTAAATAAAAATAAATTAAGTTGGAAAAGAACATTAATAAAAAAAAAATTATAAATATATACAATAAATGATTTACATCTGTTTCTTAACTTGTTAAAATGAGTATTTATAATGGTATTGTAATAATTTGAAAAGTCTTGAAATCTTTATACATATAAATAATAAAATTAAAATAACCAAATTAAGTTGGAAAGTAACGTTAAATTATTTTTATTATTAAACCATTCTAATGATAAAAAAAACTAAAGTAATTACATTGGAAAAATAATTAAAAATTATAAAACATATATTAACGAAAAAAAAACATATAAAAAAAATTATAAATAAATACAAATTAAAACCTGGACATGTTAGTAGTGTTAAATGTGTATAAGTTAATGGTAGATTTTTTTTTTTTGTTCTCCTTGACATTACAAAACATGTAGATCATTTTTCGTCTTAACAAGTCTGCTATTAATTGGACTGCACGCAGCTAATTAAATTTAATAGCTAATTTAGAGGTAAAATAATATTTTATATATTGAATTTTCCAATTGCCATTCATATCAGATAAAAAAAAAGATATTTTTCAGAAAATATTATTAATTGATATATCAATTTCATACCAAGTTTGTCCTGCGTTGTCATATAAACAAAATATCACATGACGATGGTTCGATCCTCCATACATTGAAAATCTGAAGTAATATTTGAAACGGCTTTGGAAGACCCTTTTATTATTAATAAAAGGACTTTCCAAACTTCGCGAAGTTTCCAGTAGTAAAGATGCTTACACTGCCTAAAGGCTTCTTTACAAACTGAAACTTGCCTCATACAGCTAAAACAGTGTAAAAGCTTTTAAATAAAATGAATCATCGAGAATAATAAGAATTAGTTTACTATTTAATTATTTACGTCCTTGTCTAATGCTATTTATGAAAAACATAAAGGGAAAAACATATAAACGTTAGGAGTTAAATAAAATTGCTATATTTTATATCATTTTTAAGGGTTCAATAAAAGAAAAGAAAAGTTACATACATCGAGTAAAAAAAAAAAAAAAAAATGTAAACTATACGATAAGGCACAGTCGTTTGCCATTATTTAGCCTATATTTGAGAGGTTTAGTAATTGTATTCATTTTTAAACTGTTCTACAGTAAGAATTTAGCATCAAAACCTATTTTTTTCAAATTCTTAACTCATTATAATACAGAATTCATTGTGACAAAACATATTTTTACTCATTGTTCTTTTACATAAGCTTTCACCTTTTTTTTTTCTCTTCATATTTTTATCCACACCTGTCATAATCTTGACAATAAGCAGATGTGATGTTAAAGTAAAGGAAAATGGCATTGTAGGCATGAGGAAGAGTAGTAGTCAGCAGCACCTCTTTCTGGTCTTGGTTTACCTTCTTACTCCGTGAAAGGAGATCTCTCATCCAGCTCCTTTTTAGTCGTCTCCTGTTGGGCATTTCAGCTGAGGCCATGTCTTTAATAAGCCCGTTGTGATGTCCCTGTAGTTTAAGGTAATATCGGGAGTAGTGAGTGTGTTGGTCGGTAGTTGGTATGTAAGGTTTTGTTGTTTACGTACCAAGGAGATTATGTTATTAGTCTTAAAATTATGGATTGAAATGATTGTACTTTTGGAAGCGGAAGTGCTTCTTTTTTTACAGAACCGTAAATTTGTGAGGCATACGTCCACATGGGTTTAAGTAGGTAAATGTATGTGTTTTAGTTTTTGTCTGATTTTCAGTTTTGATTTGGAAAAAAGTGAGAATTATATTTTTGCCAGATATTCAGACTTTCATGGTCTGTTGTAGATTTTTTAAAAATTGTATCTGTTTTTTTTATTAAATTTCTTTTTAATTTAATATTTTTAATAAAATAAAAATAAATTATAAATAAAATAGTAACGATTGGCAGCTCTTGTTTTGGACGGGTAATTTTTTTAAAATAAAAATAATCTCTGATTTTTTTTTTTTTAATTTAAAACTATAATTTCTAGTTGAAGGATTGTCTTACTGTATTTTAATTGTCGTAAGATTTTTACAGAAAAAAATAAATAAAAGTATTTTATCTTTCTTTGATTAATAGCTTTTAATGATTTATAAGGGCGAGAGATAAGTGAGGACAATAAATTCACCGTGACACCTTCATTTTAAGAACAAGTCATTATTTAGCTGATGGGAGGGGAAGAACTTTTACTTGAAAAAACAAAACAATATATTACTTTTTTTTTATGATGTCAGTAAATATCTAAATATTCGTTATTATTATCATCACGATTGAAAAAAACATGATACAACGTTGAATGGGAAATTTCTTAACTCAGCGCTGAGCTCATCGATAGAATTTATAACTTTCCTCGATTGATTTGCTGGATCCTCATTATAACATCACTGTTGTCATATCCCAATTTTCTTTACACATTTATATTCAGTTTACTTTCTATCAATATTTTTTTCTGTTTTTAAAATTCAGTAGGTAGATATTTCCTTCTATGATTTTTTTTTCATGTGTTTTAAATATTACATTAGTGTTAACCCTTTCCTAACCTCAACTATGTTGACTTTTATCGATTGATGGATTCCATGGAGTTAGAGCTGAGTTTAGAAACTTGCCCTATACCTGCCACTCTAAAATAGAAGATATAAGTGTTCCAACTTAAAACATAATTTAATTCCTTATACAGCTAATGATACAAAGAATTGTTAACTTTGACTAACAATTTATTTCTAAAATAATTATTTAATTTCTCCATCAATCCATCGAAACATTGTTAATCTTGGAGCCAGTACCAAAAAAGGTGTCATATTTCATACAAAGGTTAGTGCTTATGAATTGACCGTACCCAGAGGGCTGATGATAAAAATTCACATCTGCCAGTATATAGCCGCTGGATTGAAAAGTGGCGGTTATGTGAAGATAGGTAGTAAATGTATATATATATATATATATATATATATATATATATATATATATATATATATATATATATATATATACAGAGAGCTTATAGATATAGGAAGATACCAATCCTTTCAATTTATAGTATTTGCAGTATTGTATATTTATATTACATAAGGCAAAACATACATATCTTCCTGATGACTTCTTCGTAAAATGAAAAGATTAAGAGTTGGCGAGTCAAATGATTATAGGTATTATAATAGGCAAAACATTCCTTTTTTTAATTTAATGAATTACGACGGATATCACGGAAACCATAGAACGTAGAAAAAAACAACTAATATATTCATTTCTATTGAAAATTTTGTCAGCTTTTATTTTAGATATTACATTACAATAGATAGAACGCATAGTTTCACTGATATTAGCGAAAACCCGAAAAAAAAGTTAATTTTTTGAATAGTAAATTCCATTTTTCGACTTGAAATCCACAGATATGGGGTAACTGACTATTATTTCATGTCTTAAGACTGTTAATACTATAAATTGAAAGGGTTGGTAGCTTTCTATATCTACAAGCTCTCTCTCTATATATACGTTTACTGCACTTAAAGATTTTCTACCTATCTTCACCTTGCCTCCATTTTGTACTCCAACGGTCATATGCCGGTAGACGTTCATTTTTTTCATCAGGTCAATTTATGGTCAACTTATAATAAAAACCTTATTATGAAATATGACACCTTTTTTACAACAGGCTCTCAGACTGTGTTTATCTCCACAATTTATTTAACAATTATATACCAGTTATATCTAGTTATATACAGAACACATAGTACGACATGTCACGGCTATACGATATTCCTGTCAGCGGTTGTATGGCCATATAGCTGACTGTATTACTATTTATTGCGTTATAGCTGTCATACAGAACGCTATTATTCGCAGCAATAGTGATAAAGAGTTTTCTATCGCCGGGACACATCGTGTTCTATGTCTAGATGCTTTTGGACCAAAATATATTTCTTTTCATTATTATATTAATATATCTCATTCATCTGAAAAAATATAATGGTATATTAATTATTAAAAATGAAAAAAAAATCTGTTTTAAGACATTAAACTAGATACTAGTCCGTAGTACAGACGCCTTTTTATAAAATTATTAACATCCACCAGAAACTTCGTGAATAGCTTCATCTCATAGCTACAAATATTTTATTTATGAAAACTCTTGGAATTGGGGCGTTTTCAATCTGGAGCTCGGCAAATTTTGTCTTTTAAATTAGGTACTAAAAACTCGTATATACCCACTTGCTTTGCAGTTGGATCGTAAGATAATTTTATCGAATAAAATCGAGAAAAAAAAAAGGTAGCCTAAATAAATATTGGATCATTTGGTCTATATGACCTCGTTATTTTGACATTTTGGGGGTGTAGGTCACACCAAACGGCTAAATATTTTTGAAGACCGCCTTTTTTCTCGATTTTGAGCTTAAATTATCTCACGATTGAAGTGCAAAGCAAATGGTATTTAGTTTTTGTTCTATCTAATTAAACAAACAAAGTTTGCTGGTCTCCAGATTGAAAACGCCTCGATTCCGAGAATTTTCGTAAATAAAATTGTTTTAGGATTCGATGAGATAAAGCTGTTTACGAAGCTTTAGCCTGATGTTAATAATTGGACAAAAGGGTATATACGAATTTTTAGTGCCTAATTACAAAGACAAAGTTCGCCGATCTCCATATTGAAAACGCCCCAATTCCGAGAATTTTCGTAAATGAAATATTTGAAGGTTACGATGAGACGAAGCTATTTATGAAGTTTCAGGCGGATGCTAATAATTTTAGAAAAAGGGGTCTGTACCGGTATTTTATTAAAGTTTTTAGAACTCCAGGATCGAAATTGGCATCACTGTTTCATGCGATTTCCTTTTATTTAGTACCTCACTCATCATTAAAGTCTATTTCTTTTGTTTGTTAGTCGGGTAAGTGATCTTTACTCGTCATTATAAATAAGTTAGATATTTATATGTTCCCACTGGCAGATCTACAGGGGGAAGGCCTTTCAGACTGAAGTCTTTTCCAAAATGCTAAAATTTAACCATATTTTTCAGAAAAAAAATATTGATATTTTGGATGTGTAGGTCACGCCAAACGACTCAATATTTTTGAAGGCAAGCTTTTTTCTCGATTCCGTGCTCAAATTATCTTACAATTGAAGTGAAAAGCAAATGGATATTTATGAGTTTTTAGTACCTAATTAAATAGACATATTTTGCCGATCTCCAGATTGAAAACGTCCCAATTCCAAGAGTTTTCGTAAGTAAAATATTTGTAGCTATGAGATGAAGCTATTTACGAAGCTTCAAGCGGATGTTGATAATTTGATAGAAGGGGCCTATACGTTTAGATAGACCATTTGGGTCATGTTATGTATATTGAAATAACATGTATATATCGATCATGTTTACACCAATTTCCGAACTTACACAAATCAACACAAGCCCAATAAAACCCTACTGTAGTAGAAGATAAGGATAAAACAGAGTTTGATAATAAGTTAGGCTTTTGTTGAAGAGTAAGGGGGGGTGGGGTGGCTGTTAGACAGGATTTCCCTGAGAGGAGAAAAATGCGAAGGGTTATAAAGCAAGGTCCAAGGGAGTCACGTAAGCCGCTAGCTGTCTGCAAAGAATCCCTTTTTCCCTTCAAAAAACGTGGGGTGCCTCCGAATTATATTCTCTTCCCGGAGAACTTAATTTTTTCTTCTCAGAAATCTGTACATTATTTTTATAAATTAAGAATAACTTATTATTTCTATGATACTATATTGTAAAAAAAAATTGACAAATTTTGGAACAAAAACTAAAATTACTCAAAAATATAAAAAAAAAAAAAAGTCATTACTGAAATTTTGAAAACTGAAATCCTAAGGACATATTTCCTCTAACGATCCGTCATAAAGGAACACTTTTATGAAACTCAATGATAAAGGATTCCTTTATATTAATTTTGTTTGCTTATACGCTTTATTTTGGACGCTTATAAAAAACAATAACGGTTGTAAATTGGAGCAGTCACGTTATCATTTTTTACGTACTATATTGCTCAATTGTTGTAATTTAAATGATCAAAAACTGATGTTCTGATAAATGTTACGCTGGCTTTAATGTTTGTTTCCGACTAGTTGCCTGCCTCTTCTTGATCTGGTGTTCGGAGAAACCTTTCCGGACGCGCTTTATCTGCTATTTATTTATTTTTACTTTTCTACTTATACTAGGTAAGGAAAGTATTGCGATCGGGTCAAATTTCCGATGTACAGTTTTCGACGGATCTATAAGTTTCAGAGCCCCAAAAGCCGAAAAATACATTTTTAGCCATTGATCTGTCGGTATTTCTGTCTATGCCAAGATTTTCTCGGGAACTACTGAACCAATTTTGTTGCTTCTTTATTTATTTTGTAAGGTTTGGACTACTGATGCCTGTGAGAAAAATTCGGTGCTCAATGCGCAATAAATGAAAAACATGTTTTTTCTTATATATATATTTTTTTTTTTTTTGAAACGCGATGAAATTCCCTACAAAACTATATAAAAATCGTTCGTTTTGGACAACTATTAACGTAGTTACAGCTGTTCAATTTCTAATGAAAGGTTACGTGTTCACATCCTGGTGTCAGAAAGGTGTGAATGAGTTAAAAAGATGGCTAAGTGAAAGTAAGAAAATCTGTTGTCCACATCACACAAGCTTCACTATTACCTCTGCTTTTAACAGAACTTATTATTTGACAAAATTAGGCTATGGCAAAAAGTTTTTGATCAATAATATTAGAGGGTGTTGAAATTTTTACACTGATCTACCTTAAGCCGGTTAACATTGTTTTAGTTTATCAAATAAATCGTACTCAATTTTTTTCTTTGTTCTATTTTTAGGAATATAAATCCAATTCAATTTTTTTGTTTGTTTCTTGATGGGCATATGTAAAAATATAAAACTTTTCTGAAAAAGGCAGGAAAGTCGTGTGAGTGGACACACCAACATTTTTTCTACAAGTACTAAGTATTAAATTAAATATTAGATTTCTATAATTGATGAAATATGCTTGATGAAATTGATCAATATTCAATGACAAAAAAATCACCCATATTTGCTATGCCATGTTGCTATGTAAATTAATTTTTTAAATAAAAAAAAAAGTCATTACGACGTTATTAATTATTTGTTTTTATTATTATTATCGTTTACTATTTATTGACGTTATTATACCCTAAATCGACAAATATCAAAGACAAATAAACAAAACAGAATTTTATTTACATTCCGTTCATTAGAGAATTAGCCAATTTTTTTGTTAGTGTTTGGATGAAGAAACATATAAAAGGCGTTTCAGTTCTTAATGATAAAACTCTGGCTGTTGAGGGGAGGGGATTGTTGACAAAATTTTCAACAAAAACGTTTTTTGCATGGGTCTTTTTCGAACGGAAAAGGAATTTACACCATTTTTTTTTCCTTTTTTTTTATTTTTATTTTTTTTTATTTCTTTATGACATTTACAACTGTATTACATAAATACATCAAGTAAATTTGGACATAATTGATATAATGACATGAATACACTTGCTGAGTAACTACCCAATGGTAGCACTCTAATGATATAACTATATTAGGAGATCACGGGGCCATCTTCTTTTCAGACGCCTCGGAGGGTTATTATGGATAGTTTACTATGGAAGGATAGGTATCTGGATTGGGCCAAATCTGAAACATAAGGAACATTAAGATCTTTATGGATAATTTTATTAGTGACAAAGTAAGGAGCATTGAGGATTTTACGAAGGATTTTGGATTGTAAGGATTGGATGCGAGAGGAATTCGATGGTTTAGTGGAGCCCCATAGCTCAACTCCGTAAGTCCAAATAGGTCTTATTATAGTCAAGTATATAAGTCTTTTGTAATTAATGGGAAGTTTAGAGCGTTTGTCTAGTAAGTGCTGAAGTAATCGGAAACGTCGAGCGGTTTCTTGTCGTTTCAGTCTAGTATGAGGATTCCAAGTTAGTCGTTTGTCCAGGTGGAGTCCTAGGTATCGGATTTGCTCAACAGGGATAAGTGGAGTATTGTTAAAGGAAACTGTAGGACAGGAAGTCGTTGGTTTACGACGAAGGGTAAAGGTAATTTGGTGGGATTTATTGGAGTTTATTTTAATTCTCCAGTTTTGACACCATTCTTCTAGATTTATGATGTGTGATTGAAGCATTTGGGATGCAATTGCTGGGTCATTGTTTACTGATAGGATACATGTGTCATCGGCATATGTGGTGATGACAGTGTTGGGACAGGTAGGGATGTCAGCTGTATAAACTGTATAGAGGATAGGACCTAGGATACTACCTTGAGGAACACCAGCAGACTGGGAAAAAAGGGATGAATAGGCGTTATTGTGATTTACTTTAAAGTATCTATCAGTAAGGTAGGAACGGATAATGAGGAAGTATGTAGGTGGTAGGAATTTTCGGAGTTTGTACAGCAGTCCCGGGTGCCAAACTCTATCAAACGCCTGTTCAACGTCGAGAAAGACTCCCGTACAGTACATTCCGCGCTCCAATGCAGAGGAGACTACGTCTACCACACGATGACATTGCTGTATAGTGGAATGGGAAGTTCGGAAACCAAATTGGTGATCTGGGATTATGTGTTTAGAATTTAGGATAGGGTACAGGCGTTTTAAGATGAGTTTTTCTAGGATTTTGCCCATGATGGGTAAAAGAGAGATAGGACGGTAAGAGGATGGGTATTCTGGTGGTTTTTTGGGTTTGTGGATCATTTTAACAATAGATCGTTTCCAAAGATCAGGAAAATATGTAGAACGGAGTACAGCATTATATATATAAGTAAGGAATAGGATGGCTTTTCGAGGAAGAAGTTTTAGGATCTGGGATGTAATTAGGTCATGTCCAGGAGCTTTACGGGAAGGTAATTTTTGAATGATGTTGGATATTTCTATGGGATGAAATGCTTTGGGTGGCAGAGACATTTGGAGAGGAATATCCAGTTCTGCTTCAATACAATTAATGTGAGTTGAATTAAGGATATCGGGATGTGGATTAAAAGTTTGGAAAACATCTTTTCCAAATAGTTGGGCTTTTTCTTCGTCGGATTTGGACCAGGTTTGGGAATCAGTAAGTAGTGGGTGATTAAAGTCTTGAAACTTAAGAAGTTTTTTGGTGGTCATCCATAATGATTTGTCAGTGGTTGTAAGTTTTTCAGTAAAATTTAGTAAGTTTTGAATTTTGTATTTTCTAATTTCTGATTTCAGTTTGTTAGTCAGTTGTGTGTAATGCGATTTATCTGTTGGGTATCTAGTCCTATGCCACTTCGATCTTGCTCTGCGTTTTTCCTGTAATAAGATGCGAATATGCTGTGGCAAGTTAGTATTTTGTGGGAAGTTAATCTTATTGATAAAGGTGTTATTATTTATACTGTCTGTTATTGATGATGTCAGTTTTTCTATGGCACCATTAATGTCTTCTTTTGTTTTTAGCGGGATTTTGAGGTCTAGTTTGTTTTCCAAATCATCACGAAATTTGTCCCAGTTTACTCGTCCAGTGATCAGTTTAGGAAGTGATGGTTTAGGAGCAAAGTCAGAATGTAGTGAAAGCAGTACTGGACTATGGTCTGAAGAAAGGTCATCCAGGGATTTGATTATAGTTTGGGAGGAGGAAATCTGGGAGGTGATAAATATGTCCAGGATATCGGGACGTTTTTTGAGGGATGTTGGAAAATAAGTAGGATTCATGGGCGAGAGGATGGAATAATTGTTGGAAGAAGAAACTTGTGAAAGGGTATTACCACGGGAGTTGGATGATCGACAACCCCATCGTTGGTGTTTAGCATTGTAGTCTCCTCCAGCAATAAAGCGCGATCCGAGGGATTGTAAAAAGGATTCAAGTAGGCTGTACGAGAGGGAATTGCCAGGAGGACAGTATACAGCTGAAAGAGTTAGATGGAAAGGACGAGTTGAGAGGATTACAGAAGTTGACTGAATGGCATCTGTTGGAATAGAAGGAATAAGGGAATGGGGTAAAGATTTGTGGATAAGGATGCAAGAACCGGCGTGGGCAGTGTTGTCTGGGTGGTCAGATCTATAGGTGATGTAGTCACGTATGTAGAAATGTGTCCGTTGGGTGAAGTGAGTTTCTGTTAGGAGGGCAATGTCAATATAATTGTCATGGAGAAATATGTCTAGTTCGTCTCGGTGGTTTTGCAGTCCATTAGCGTTCCATAAGAGAATAGCTAGGGACTTTGAGTTCATCGAGGGAAGCTAAGCGGGATTTCAGAAAGGAGTCTGGTTAGAAGGGTTATGAGCGGTTTGATAGTCTGTTGAAGATCTATCAGGAATGATGATAAGATAGTGTTGATGTCGAATGGTGTTTGGCTGGAAAATGGGTTTGGATCAGGAGGTTGTGATGGGTAGGTTATGCGACTAGGAATGTTGGGTGGGGGATGGGCCCGTCGTGGGGTACGAGGAGGAGGAGGATCTAAATTCTGTTGGACTTGTGGAGGGGGGTTCATCCTGGGATTAGGAACGAATGGAGCTGGATGTGGATGCTCTGGCGGGAGTTTGACTCTTAAGGGTAAATGATGAGGAGGGATTTGCTGGCGAGGAGGTTGAGGCTGAGTATTAGGGATTTTGGGCTTGGATTGGAAGGCCTGAGGCGCCTGACGTTGAGGTTGCTTCTTACTGGTGGAAGACTGGGAGTGAGAATTTCTGAGATTCTGGTGAGGTGAGTCCTTAGCTGTAGAGATGGATGGTTGTTGTTGGATGACGAGGGAAGGTGAAGTCGGCAATGCTGGGAAAATATCCTGATTTTCAATTTCAGGTGGTTCAGTGTAAGTTTTCTGAGCAGATCCAAGATTTTTCACCGCTGAGTTTCGTGATCTTTGTTTGTAAAGATTTTTATATACTTCACATCCTCTGTAGCTCGCAGGATGGGCTTCGCCACAAAGAGCACACATAGCAGGCTCATCTCTTGGCTTCTGGCAAGTGTTTGAAGCGTGTAGGCCGGCACATTTAAAGCACCTGACTTCGTGATAACAATAGGCCTTTGTATTGCCCAAGTTTTGACACTTAGTGCATTGTACAATTAGAGGCTTCTGTTTCGGTTCCTCAAAACGGACAATTGAGTAAACCAATCGTTGAACCTGGAATATTTCAACATTGGTTTTTGCTGGTTCCAGGTCTATAAAAAATAATGGTAGCGGATATCTTTCTCTAGGATGTAGTACAGGTGCTATGTGCCTGACATTATGACCGATTTCTTCGAGGCCCGAGTTGATAGCAGATATGGGTGTGGTTGAATGTAGTCCTCTCAGGACCACTCGATACGCCTTTTCTTGTTTTAATTGGTAACAGTGGAAGTCGTAGTTATTGGTCGTTAAGAAATTGATTAGTTTTTTATAATTGTCTCTAGAATTAGTATTAATTTTGATGTCGTTCACTCTCGAGTAACATCGAAAATTTGGCTGTCCGATCAAGTCTGCAATTTGTTGACCAAACGACATAAAGTTCTTAATTTTTGAAACAAATATTGGCGGCGGCTCAGGATCAGAAAAATCTTGAAGCTGCGGAGTCTTGTGAGATAGGTTGTTTTCTTGAATTGAATTTTTGCTTTCTGATGTTTTTGGTGCAGTTGGCTCTGATTGAGTGGCATTAGATTTGCTCCTAGTTCTCGGTGGAGATTTATCTTGTTCTGGTTGCTTATTTGATTTATTTTTCTTTTTTTTTATTAGGTGAGTTTTGTCCCGATCCGGGAACTGAGTTTCGGAGACGCTTTTGGAGTGTACGCCTTTTCAAATATTGCGAGTCGGTCTCGCTAATTTCCGAAAAGGGTGTCTCATCCTCCGTGTCTTCACATGATGTGTTCTTATCCAGATCCATCATGATAAGTGTTAGAGAAAATTAAGAAAAAGAAAAAAAAATATGTATATATATATATATAAACCTAAATATTAAAATTAAAATTTATGAGATAACTTCTTAAACACTAAGCTATTTACAAAATTATTTACATAAATATATACAGATATAAAATAAAATATAAAATAATTCATTTCCAAAAAATAAATAATCAAAGAAAAAAAATGAAATAAAAGAGTCTCTGGAAAGAAAAAAAAAAAAAAGAAAATATAAAGAAAAAAAAAATGAAGTTAAATGTCTTGGATTCGAACTGAGAACAACACTGAAGAATGTTATTGTACACAGTGCCGAGCCTTGGCTTGAACTTATCGGAGATAAGGTAAAACCCGCAAGGGAATTACTAGCCACATGGGCTAACCAAACGAGCACTAATTTATAACTGTTTCATTGTTAATAAATAGTCACTCACCTGATCATATGTGAATATAAAAATATAAAACTATTAATATAGTCACTGTTGAAAAAGTCTTAGAGCAGTATTTTAAATAATAAGCACATTAGATCGTATCAAAGGCAGAGCGACGTGTAACTTGAATTGCACTAGCGGCCATGACACTTGCTACTTCTTTTTTCCTTTTAATAAGTTTTTCACGGTTTTTGTATGCAATTGCTCAAAAACTGTTCAAGATTACATTCTATGCACACCATCTTAAATTAGACAGCTTTTGTTTTTTTAGAAAACTTAGTGATTAAATTTACTAAGGTCAATGATAAAAGGGACTTTTAAGAGGTCTAATACGGTCGCTGTACATCTGCGTTCATAGTACCCATACCCGAACAGCATATATCTGTAATCCCGAATAATGAAATAATACGTCATGATAGACTTTGCGTTATTAGATATCCTTAAAGTCCCTTTTATCATTGAATTAAGTAAATTTAAACACTATGTTCTAAAAAAAAAATTGGTCTACTTCACAATGGCGTACTTAAAATTTAATTATCTTGAACAATAACCGAGCAAGCCCTTCTTATTCAATAAAAACGTTGACCACCTAAAAATAAAAACACAAAATTGATGTTAACTCATTTTCGGAGAAGCTCTATGCAAAAAATAAACTTTTTTGTTGAAAATTTTGTCTGCAATCCGCTTCCAGAGTTTAGGCATTAAGAGTTGTGACGCCCTATATATATATTTTTTCATCCAAGCACTAACAACCGAATACATAGCAGATTAAGTGCGTCCGGGACAGTTTCCCTGAACACCACCTCAAGAAGAGGCATGCAACTGGTCGAAAACATACATTAAATCCAGTGCAACATCAGAACATCAGTTTTTAATAATTTAAATTACATCGATTGAGCAATAGAGTAAGTGAAAAAGAGTAAGAGATCAATCTCTAGAGAACTCCAGGAGAACCCAACGCTACTCTCTCAACCGCACTGTGCCTAATTAAATATATCAAAATATAAATGTACCATATTTTATATTACTTTATGGCGAGCCCAATAGGAAAAAACTTATGAAATGACATAGAAAAAAATTCTGTTTTAAAAAAATATGAAATCTTACAATTTATATATCCAAATATACAAAACTGAAAAAAAAATTACGACTGGTGTTTATATCTTCAAGTTATCTACATATACAATTTATTAGACTTTGATAACCTGTATCTGCCATATGTCCTGGCAAAACTTTTTATCTAAACACGTAGCGATCTTTACGACTCTAAACTGACCTCTGTTAATCTCTGAAGTTTTATCAGAAGCAATACATTGATTAAAGCTAATAGCTTAGGATCGGAAAAACATTCATAGGTGGTCGACATTAGTTCTTATACATATTTTTTTTGGGGTAGGAGAGTAAATTTGCAATTTACTTGTTAAATGTTCTAAACATCACTAAATGTTTAAAGAAAAATAAATATTTTATTTTATAATTATTACTACAGAAATAAGTTTTCTCTATATTAAACGTGCCGTGTTATATTTTTCTGTAGCTGGAGGAAGAATTCCTTTGGGCAACTCAACAACCCAGAAATGATGACCGGAAACTTCCCATTGCCCGCCCCCCGTATAAACGGTTGGAGGTGTGAGGGTGGTTTTGTTGGGGGTGGGTTCCTACACAATTTACAGGAACCTTATAATGTAACCTCGTTAAATCGGATTACTTCCTAAAAAATAAAAAAATATATTTACAATATTTACGATTTATTTTTCATACCAATATTAGATCACTTTTTTCGGTAAAAGGAGAAAACAAAATAGCACTATAGTCTCATAAACAAGACGTGGATAGATTTTTATTTTTGTTTTTTTCATTTCAGGTTTTTTTTTTAATGTAGGTAGATAATTAATTTTTTTTTCTCCTTAATTCTTAACTTTCGGTAATAAATTAAATGAATCAAACTACGAAGTATTGATTTTTATTTTTTTCTACTCATCAAATAAATGATAATTATGATGGCAAATTTCCTATTATTGAATAATAACCTATTATCCACAGTATTTTTTATACAGAGTTAGGAATAAAAAAAATATATTTAACATACCTTATTTAAAAAAAAAAACTATCAACAAAATATGATAAAAAAAACAAACAAAAAAAAAATAAAATAAAATAGGTCAGTTTTTAGTTTGTAGTTGTTTAAATATAATTTGTTCACAATATGGTTGTAGCACGATAAATAAATGAGTGTTAAAATTAAGTTTGAAAAGCATTTTTTCTCGCATATTAGATACATTTACTCAATGACAAAACATAGAGAGAAAGAAAAAAAATTAAGATATTAAGATGTTTCGAACCTGAAAAAGCTATACCATGAACTGTAAACAAGTAATGTTTTAACCTCTCAATTTTCAATTTTTCCAATGACTTTTTAGTCCGTGATACAGAACCCCTTTTATTAAATTATTAACATTCGCTTGAAACTTCGTAAATAGCTTTCTCTCATCGAAACCGAAAACAATTTTATTTACGAAAATTCTCGGAATCGAGGCGTTTTCAATCTGGAGACCGTCAAACTTTATTTATTTAATTAGGTAGAACAAAAACTCGTAAATACCCTGTTTGATTTCCACTTCAATCGTAAGATAATTTTAGCACAAAATCGAGAAAAATATTGATCCGGTTGGTGTAACCTACACCCCAAAAATACCAAATAACGAGGTCATATAGGTCAAATGGTCCAATAATTATTTTCGATTCGATTTTATGATAAAATTATCTTACGATCCAACTGCAAAGCAAATGGGTCCATACGAGTTTTTAGTACCTATTAAATCGACAAAATTTACCGATCTCCAGATTGAAAACACCCCAATTCCGAGAATTTTCGTAAATGAAATATTTGTAGGTTATGATAAGAGGAAGCTATTTACGAAGTTTCAGGCAGATGTTAATAATTTGAGAAAAAGAGGTCTGTACCAGTATTTTATAAAAGTTGTAAGAATTGGCGTCACTGTTTCATGCGATTTCCCTTTATTTAGTACCTCACTCATTAAAGTCTATTTTTTTTTTTTTTTTGTTATCCGGGTAAGAGATCTTTGCTTCCCATAATAAATAATTTAGATATTTATATGTATCCACAGGCGAATGTACGGGAGAGAAGGGGGGAGCTTTCGGGCTGAAGTATCCCCCAAAATGGTAAAATATAACCATATTTTACGGAAAAAAATATTAAAAACTATATCTAAAAGTATTATTAAAGTATTCCTGTTCGTTTAATTACATTTAATAGGACTTCAAGAATCACTTAAACACCTTTTCATATAGCTAATTAATTTCTTTATTTTTTTTCGAATTAATTATAGTTTTATATACATACATACACAAACACACACACACACACACACACATATATATATATATATAGTCCTGCTGTACGGTTGTGAAACCTGGGCTCTAATAGGCACATTAGAAGCCAGAATTGAGATTCGAAAGAAAATTTCTACGTAGGATAATATGACCTATATGGGACCAGAGCCTTAACACATGGAGGAGAAGGAACAATAAAGAACTGTTGAAAAAAAAAGGGTCAGTCAATATCTCATGACTTGAGGGCATGAAGGTTAAGATGGGCAGGGCATGTAGCTCGTAGCAATCGATCAGAACGCCTTTACACAACAATGATTGCCAGAGTAGTAGGCAAGAGACCACGTGGGAGGCCAAAAACCAGATGGATAGATAGGATAAACAAAGATACGGCTGAACTTCATGCAGCAATCTGGAAAGCAGTAGGCCAAGATAGACAGAGGTGGAGAAGGCTGGTTCAGGCGGCCAAAGATCTACAAGATCTGTAGAGTCTACGGAAAAAAAATATATATATGAAGAAAAAAACTTTCGGGCTGTTGCCTTCTCTCCTCCTCCCCCACAAATTAAATCCTAGATCCGCTAGTGTATGTATCCATTAATCTAAACCATTAAAATTAAACGTACAGCCGACTGATGTTCTGTTTCATCAATATTTTTTTCAATGAGGTTGACTGTTGAGCTTGGAAGGTGGGGAATTAAAGGGCAGATGTTGATTAAGCCGGATTTAGGATGAGGTTTGCTGAAGCCAATCCGGGTAGAGCAAGTTTGACAACTAATCAGACACCGTGATCCCGAGCCAGCACCGCACCAACCGGCGGGGATCAACCTAAATCAGTTTCCTAAAGTAACCTATAATAATATCACAATATAATAAAAACAGAATATTTTTTGGTATGCGATGGTATAATTAATTTTTTGGCTAGATCAAAACAAAATATTTTGAAAAATAAAATAAATCAGATAATATTTTTATATTTAAAAGTTAAAACCAATCATTCATATTTTAAGTATACATAAAATAATCATAATCATAATATCAATCTATTTTAAATGCGGAAAAATGCTATTTTTTAGTTGCGTTACTACTTAGCTATCAGCAGTTGTCCCTAAACTTAAAAAATTAGAATTTACATAACCATTATTCTTCCTACGATTCTTTATATATGCGAAATGTGGCCGCTTACATTAAGGTATGAGCGACTTTTTAAAGTTTTCGAAAATAAAGTATTGCGTAGAATATTCGAATCAAAGAAGGAGGAGTCGACCAGAGAAGTTAGGCGGTTACACAACGCTGAATTGCGTGAACTGTACTCACTTAATATAGTTGAGATTATTACGTTGAGGCCAATAAAAAGGGCTTTTAAAATTGTTGGATATAGTAATGAAAGAGTTCCTTAAAAGTTAATATGCGCTATGACACCTGCGAGCGTCCGAGGGGTAGACCGAAGCGAAGGTGGGAAGATTGCGTTATTATTATTAATAATCTATGTAAAATATTTTCCTAATTCATTAAATTTAATATTTAAAAATGCGCTCTCGCTCAAACTCCACTGACTTTAGCACCAGTGGCGGGGTTGAGAGAGTAGCGCAGGTATCTCTTGGAGTCCTGCTTTTCCTTCTATAGTTGGGGGAGAAGCCTGGCTTGGGGTTCCCTGCCTAATTGTATATATTGTAAATAGGTATGACTGTGTTTTTATGTTTTTTAATTTATTTATCTTTAGGTTATTTTTTTTATTGTACATACTTTTTTATTATTATTTTACTTTTGTTAGTTTTATATTTTCTGTATATATGGTGTGAATGTGTTCATGTATCACTATAATCTATTGTCCACGTGACTGATTGTTATAATTCTAAATAAATGAATAAAAAACTTTAAAAAATAAATAATACCATCACTAGCACTTATCAAAAGCGCACATGTATATGTATATAATATTATAAGTACACGCACGTTCCATATCTGCGATATCTTATCATCTTACAAACATATTACGTTTTGAAGATTAAGGACCAGTTGTACAATTGGAGTTTAAGTCAAGTTCAAGCTTGAACTACAATTAACCATGAATATTATGAATGATTGACTGTAGTTCAATCTTGAACTACAGTCAACCATGAAAATCATGAATGATTGAGTTCAAGCTTAAACTTGGTTTGAACTCCAACTGTACAACTGGCCCTAACAGCCTTCGCCAAGCTCGGGGGAGAGCTCGGATTTCTTCGGCAGTCCCATATTTTACAACTCTGAGAATTTAACCGTTATTTTTTATTAGGTAGAATATTTTTCTCAATATTGTGAATATTTTAGAATATGCCAAAGGAAAAATCCTTCAAGAATATATATAGTCTCAAAAGTTTCTATACTTAATAGTTTTAAAGAAAGGACGATGAATATGACCCTAACTTGTTTTTCATAATAAAAATATATTTGTTATACTTTACTAGAAACTTTTTTAGTTTTGGTAATTTATGGTACATTGGTACTAATTTAATACTATAAGCATTATTTTTTCTTATTTTTTACAAAGAGAGAAATTGACTAGAATATAATGAAATAGAAATTCTTGCAAAGCAAAGGTAATACGGTTATCATTTAAGTTGGGTTAAAAATATTATAAGGATGTTCCTTAAACAGAGAGAAACATTAAAAGTGATGATAAAAGACCCCAAGAACTATAAAAAAGTTAATATAAGCAATAGTCCAATTTTCTGCAGAAAATTTAAGTTTTGTTTTTTATTAAGTTAATCAAATTGGTTGAAGTTAATCGAATTTATTACAAAATGAGTTGAGATTCATCTCAATTTGTGTAAAATAATGATGTGATTTGATATCCTGCCTACTAAAAGTATCCATTTTCGGCAAAAATGATTGCTACGGATTATTTCAAAGCTTTGATTTTTTTTTCTTATGACTTGTTATTTTAATAACCATAATTGGAAAAATACACTTTTTATTTTTGAGAAATTATTGTTAAATTTTTCTGTTATAAAACTACTTAGCTCGCGCCTCTTGTCCCGTAAATTAAAAACTAGAATCTATAAAGCCATTATTTTACCTATAGTTCTTTATGGATGTGAAGCGTGGCCGCTTACATTAAGGGATGCGCAACGTCTCAAGGTTTTTGAAAATAAAGTATTACTTGGAATATTGTGACCGAAGAAGGATGAGTTAACCGGTGAGTTTGAGTTGACCGGTGAGTGACGGTTACACAACGCCGAATTGCGTGAACTTTATCCGGTTAATATAATTGAGGTGATTACATCGCGCCGAATCAAATGAGATTTTAAAATTGTTGGGCTTGGCAACGAAAAAATTCCTAAAAGGTTAATATTTACTGTACCGAATGGTAAACGTATGAGGAGTAGACCGAAGCGAAGGTGGGAAGATTGCGTTAAAACAGATCTGAAAAGGAATGGATTTGGACGTCGAACGGTGGAGTGAGGTATGTAATAAACGATTGGTGGTGTCGGCATCGAATCTTCGGGATCGCTAAGCCTTTTATTATTTTTTTTTTCACGGAACGGCCATAGAGACCACGCGAATATCATTTGGCTTCTTTCTTGTTTTTCCTTTCTTTCCACTTCTCTCTCATTATCTCCGAGTGCCGCCGCTTTCTCTCCTCCGTCCACGCGACTCCCTTTCTCGAACTTTTCTTCTTAGCAAGAACCGTGATCTCCTTTAGTCTCTTACCATACCCCTCTCTGTCCAGACAGTCCCGGTCCGTTATTCCAAGTCTTTCCGTTTCTTCCTTCATCTACCTGATGTATCCTCCCAAGCCTTTTATTATTATTATTATATATTGTTAAAAATATCGATTTTTCTGATTAATTGATTTGTATTTATAATGAATTGCAATTGTTTGTTATTATCCTGGGACTGTTGTACATTATGAATAAATTACAAATACATTATGAATACCAGTGTGGCCATACATTAATTTAAATATTTTTAAAATAATAGCTAATTAACTTCTTAATTCCATATAAATATATATAATTAGTATACATCTTAAGACCATTCTGCGAACACAAATCCTTATAAAAACCATTAATGTAGTTCATGCAATAAACTAACTAATGAGCAATAGAAACTTTTACTAAATTAAACTTTAAGATCGAAAATAAATATATGCTTGGTTAATTAAGAGCCCCATTATCGTAGCAGTAATTGCCTAAGAAATCTCACATGGAAGGAAGACAAACCAAACACATCTTTCACTGAAGACCGTTGTTGTTTCTGAAATAAGAGCCTGCTAAATCTCCTTGCCGATACAAACTACTCCAGAGCAAATGCTTTAGCACACTCAATTAACCCTTTTAATTCGTCTCAAATCGTTCCGGACGAGGAAAACGGAGAAAAAATAGGGTCTCTTTTTCCTTTAGAAGCTACCACATACGTTACACTAACAGCCTTGGTTAAGGAATTGATGTTGCTATAAGTCGTCGAGGAATTTAATTAAAAAAAGAGGTTCTTTATTTCTCTTCAAAGGGTTTCCCCTTGGTTTATTTCAACTATTTACTCTTCTCATATATATATATATATATATATATAAATAAAAAATTATAATTCGACCTTTATATATTATAACTTAAGATAACAATTAACAATTATAGTCGGATAATTGGTCATGAAATTTCACATATATATTATAACATAAGATAACAATTATAGTTATATATATATACCTGAAATTACGTGACCTATTATCCGACTATAATTGTTATCTTAAGTTATAATATATAGAATATATAATATAATAAGTTATAGGTCGAATTATGAAAACATTGTAATATTATGTATATATATATAAAATGATTATCGTTTAAAATGATAAAAAATCATTATTTTTAACATTTATTTTTATAAATATTAAGCGTATTATTGCAATTATATTAGTATACATCTTATATCAAGAAAAAGCAAGAAATAAAATCTTTACAACAATTTATTTTAATCATCTTTACTGAAAACATGGTTAATCTTAGATGACAGGATAGTTTCACTGGCTTTAGTACCAGGCTTGGAGTTCCCAGACTGATTGTATATATTGTATATAGGTACTACTGTGTTTTTATGTTTTTAATGTTACTTATCTTTAGGTTATTTTATTTTTTATTGTACATAGTTTTTTATTATTATTTAATTATTATGTTACTTTTGTTAATTTTACATTCTCTGTATGCATGGTGTGAATTTATTCATATTTCACTATAATTATTGTCCAGGTGACAGATTATTATATTTCTAAATAAAAAAAATGTGGAAGGATATAAAATTACAATATTTTATTACACAACTTGATGTGAATTTCCAGTTTTTCTACTAATAAACCACAATTTAATTAATCCACAATAAGAGCTTATTAAGCGAGAAAGAGTTTCTAAAAGTGGGTTAAATTTACTATCGTTAGAAAACGACGAACAAAATTGTGAATAGTTTTTATTTTTTGTTTTTAAACAGAGCTTAGCTTATTCACTCAAAAACAACATTTCAATGGTTTCAAAAATGACTAAATTTACTTTCATTTGAAATAAATTTTTTCTAGTTTACTCTGAATCAATTTTTTATTACTATTTTTTTTAAACTGTGTATTCAAGATATTTACAACTGTATTACAATATAATTATATAAACTAAATGTGTACACAGGAATATATCATAAGTATGAATAAATTAGTATTTGTTGTTTTTTTATCGTTCCTATTTATTTTCGTTAAAGTATGTCTTTACAAGACTATACATTATCCTTATCTCGATTATCTTTTAGGCAATATATTTCTTCCAAAAATTTAGGGGAAGCTTCGAGATATAGAAAATCGATAGTTGTACTATAGAAAGTTAACGTAGCGTTACTAAACGGGAATCGATACCAACATTTCAGAGGAGCTGCTCCAAGTATCACCTTAGCAATACTTATGTACTGGCCTATGGTAATAATATTATTTAATTAATAAAAATAATAATAATTTTTAGGAATAACAGGAAAAAAAGAAAACTGGAAACCCTACGAAGCCATCAAGGAGAATACGACCTATATAAAACAATCCCATTAAAAAAAATAAAAATGTAAAAGTGTATTCTAAAAACTTTTATATCTTTATTTATTTTAAATCATAATTTTTTTTTAAGTCGATTATAAAATAAAAGTTCTAGTCGGCCATATTCAGCTGGAAATATTTTTTTCAAAATTTCAAAATCATTCGAAAACATAGGTTGAATGAGCAAATCAAGATTGTTATAATATTCAATAAATAAATAGAAAAATAAATTAACAAGTGATACATTAACGGTTCTTCGTTATATATCATATGTCATCACTTTTTTATATCTCAGAACATTAAATTTCGAACAGGCGTAAATTAAAATTTAAACTTAAAAATAATAGTAAAAAAAAAGAACAAAATAAAAGACCGTAACAATAGCAAAGTAATTTCCAACTAAACAAGACATAGCAAGGCTTTGGATATTTACCCAAGACGGAAGAAAGTTGGCAGTAATTGTGTTCGAATGTTTCTCCAGTTCGCTGGAGTGAAAATATTCTTGCAAGTTTAGTACTTGTACCAACTCGCGGGGCAACAACTGTCCTTTCTCTCAATGGAGGGGAGATTTTCCCATTTAATCAGGAAACAAATCACTTTTAATTAGCGAAACTTTGCTTCATAGAGCAGTTAATTTGATATTTTATCCTTATTTATTTGAGAATGATAATCTTATTAGGATTATAAATATAATGAAAAGGGTGTGATTAGGATCTCGTCCGGTTGTTATAAACCACGTGCTCCCTGGATATATGTACGAATATAAGAGAACCAACACAGCTGTCGTCTGGCAACGTAGCTGCTAGAGGGCTAATGATGGAAGCCAATAAGTCAAAGATGCGTTAGAAAAAAAATTATTATTTTTCAATCAATAAGATTTTAAAAAAAAATTAAAATAATAAATTAAGTTTTATATTACGAGCTGACGTTTAGACCCAAACGATTAATCTTTAGGCTTGTAAGTCCAGAAATAAGAAATTATAAATGTTAGTTCAAAAGTAATAATCATTGATTATAAATTGATCTTCACCTACTAGACCTAGAAACTAAGCTACATCCTAGAAGAAAGTATTGAAAGATTTAAGAGAAAAAATCTCTGGAGTGATCTGGGATCGGAATACTAATCAATAAAGAACTGTCCACAAAAACTGGTCAATCAATATCTCACGATGTGAAGTCTAGGAGGTTAAGATGGGCAAGGCATATTGTTCAGAGTAATCCAC
Organism: Nezara viridula; assembly: GCA_928085145.1. NCBI lineage: Eukaryota > Metazoa > Arthropoda > Insecta > Hemiptera > Pentatomidae > Nezara > Nezara viridula. The sequence goes on from OV725083.1 coordinate 51,372,066, forward strand.
CATGAATGCTTCAATAGTAGGCAAGAGACCCTTTGGATTTTTTTTTTGTGGCCCATCCGCAGAATCGCTGTAGTAGGATGAACTCTTTAATTAGCTACGGATATATAAAAAGTGATCAGTGATCAATCCACTTGTACATACATATCCATAGGCGGAACATGCAGTCATATGAGAGCTCATTCAAATAACTGAAAAGAAATACCACAAGATGGGCAGAGGTAAAGAAGATTGGTACGTGGTCTTTAAAGCCAATAGAAAAACAAAACAAAAAAATATAGGAACCAAGAATTGACCAAAAGAATTAGAATATATGCAACAAGAAAAAGAATAAAATAAATAATTGCCGTATTGATAAAAATTAAGTATAAATTATGTACATGATGCCTCTAAGAATTAATGAAGGATTTATTTATTAATTTATACATGTTTTGGGCTCTTCAACCACTTGGGTCATTTTCGCCCTATATTACAGTTTGATGAATTACTACACACATAACTCAACTATAGCTAAGAAATACAATTTAATGTTTGAAAAGTTAAGAATAATTACAGATGATTATGATAGTAAAATTGAACTAAAATTATAAAAATTGAAACTTAAAGATTTAATAGAAGATGAGATAACAGAGACAATAAAGATTAATGATATTACGAATAAAAGCTAAAAAATACATTTTTAAATAATAAAAATTAGTACTAATAGAGGCGAAGTTAAAGAATACAGTTTAAACATTAGAAAGTACAAGAACCATTAAAATTAAACATTAAAGATTAGAGAATGATAAGTTAACAGTTAACAAGGACATTTAAATAAAATGTTAATGATTTCCGGGATATAATCTAAAAATACAGTTTAAAAAACAGAATTAATATTAAAAGAAGAAAAGTTAGGAAGTAATGAAGGATTTAATTGAGGTTGAGTGTGCCCCAGTAGAATCACATGGCTCCATAGTGGCTTAGCCGGAATTTCATTTAATATTTTTATAAATTATGGTTGATATTGCTATGGTTCGAGGGTGCTGGAATGTGAACTTTAATATATTTTATCAAATTAGAATATATTCCATGAAATAACAATAAATATAGTCAAAGTATTTTTTTTATAATTAAAAATTTTTATTGAGAAATATTACAATCTGTCTCAGTTAAGGACACTTATAATAGAGTTCAGAGATACATTCGCACCATATATACAGAAACATAAATAAATAAAGTAATAACAAAAGAATAGATAGAAATAATCTTGTGGAAATAACCACATGTGGAGGGAAAAGGTAGGCTTAGGAGATCTCTGCGCTTCTCCCTCAGCCACTTCACTGGTATTTAAAACCAGCGGATGATGAATAATCTACAGGCTACATCCGTAGACACTCATGACTTAAGTGGAGAATCTGGCCATTGCTAGATCTCCAAAATATCCATATTTACAAAAGGTCTCGACGCCACTGGCGCTTTAACCTAGGAGGGGGATTTTAGGGACGGGTGGTGCTTGATAGGGATTGTACAACAGGATATGGATGCGGTTATGGTGTGATTTGGAAAATTTGTCGATTATTGCAAAATTGCATCGACTATTGTGGAGGACTTTAGAATGAAAGGAATGAATGCGTTTGAAGTTCGAAAATTAGTATATTAAAGACAGATTTGAATATTGCCAACACAGAATGTTGTGATTTACTTGGGTTAGAATTTGGGCAACTCCCCTAGTCTGTTGGGTCTAGAATTTCAAATATATGTTTAGTTCCAACGGATCCGCTTAGAAAGTAATAAAGATAAAATATAGCATACTTCAAAGATGGAAGGACTCATCGTAATTCCGCAAAATAGGTGATAGCCTCCATTTTACTGAGCCAATACGATACCTTAGAAAAGAAGTGGGGGAAAGTATTTTCGGATGGTAACGAGGTATTATGGAAGAGGACTTTCTTGGAGTCGAGTAGAGAAGTCAGTCCTTGTGAAAAGCGAGTTGCTGAGAGAAGCCGGGAAGCAAGACCTAGCAAAGAAGGAAGAATTGGACCCTTGGCTGGGATGATGGCATCAGTGCCACAAGAGACAAGGAAGAAGTTGCCGAAGATTTCACCATATCACATAAATAATAATAATAATAATAAGGCTTAGCGAACCCGAAGGTTCGATGCCGACACCACCAATCGCTTGTTACACACCTCCCTCCACCGTTCGCCGTCCAAACCCAGTCCCTTCAGATCGGCTTTAATGCAATCTTCCCACCTTCGCTTCGGTCTTCCCCTCGGACGCTTACCATTCGGCACAGCAAATATTAACCTTTATCACATAAATAGCTAAATCAATAGTCATTCAAGATCTACTCATGTAAATCTGTGTTGACAATCTATAAAATAATAGAGTGATTATTTATGCACACATCAACATCCGCAATGCAATATTATAAATATACAAATACTTACTTAATATTTAATTCACAAATAAAGCTTTTTATAGATTATATTTATTGATTAAAATATGCATGTCACTGTCTAAGTACAAATAGTGATTTAATAACAAACTTTCCTTGGAAATAGCATCTGATAATAACTATAATTCAATCTAGTATACCACATCAGGATGGTCTGCGTATCTTATGTCTTATTTTTTTTTTTTGTCACTTGGACATTAGTTATAGTAAGGTAGAACACTATATGTATTTCACTCTATATGTAACATTCACACTATATGTACAAAAAATATAAAATAAATAGAAGCAAAATAACAATAAATAATAATCAAAAAGTGTATACAATAAATACTATAAAATAACTTAAAATTAAAACTAAACAAAAACACACATGCATACCTATATACACTATTTACAATCAGGCGAGGGAACCACAGGAGAACCCTGCGCTACTCTCTCAACCGCATTACTGTTACTAAAGCCTGCAAAGATTGGTCGAGAGCACTGTAGCCACATACACTCATGTCTTGAGTGGAGAATCTGGCCATTGCCAGAACTTCAATATATAAATCTACAAAAGGCCTCGGGGCCACTGCCGTTTCAACCTTCTTGGACGATTATAGCGATGGGCGGTGCTTGATAATGATTGATTGTGACGTAATGTTCTGGTGAAATTTGAAGAATTTTTCATTGATAAGGTCTAGGAAAAATGGGATGTTGAGGTCATGATGTATGGTTTTGTTGGTTACATAAAAAAAAGGCATCGACTGTTGTTCGAAGGACTTTTGACCAGAAGGATTGGATGCGCTTATATTAGAAAATTTTGCTGTTCCCCACGGTTCTAGTCCGTAAGTCCAAATAGGTTTCAGTATTGTCTTGTAGATCAGTAACTTATTTTCAATGGAAAATTTAGGTTTTCAGTTTAGTAGTCGGTATAGTTGGTCGTATAATCGGTTTAGTTCCTGTCTAGTATGAGATATATCTTATTAAATATATAATAAGTATATTTTTAAATAGATCAATTCCTTTCTGGAACTGATAAAAGTAGAAACATATAGATTAGATAAATAAAGAATACACACAAATGCTGTTCCTAGTACACCTTAGAAAAGCGGATAGCCAGGAATGTAACAATATTTGCTTTTTTCAACTTGATAATTTGTTTAGACCAGAATTATACATGCTAATATTTTTGTGCAACTATATTTATATATAAAACGATTGATTAAAGATGAGCTAAGGAACATAAATTAATATATAAAACCGATTAATTACTAAAATAATCTTCTTTGATTACCAGTGGCCAAAACCGTTATCCACAACCTCCCACACAAATAACCTCTTGCTATATCTGAAGAAGAATATTCATGATTTAGTAAACAGAGACATTAATGAGCTGTTTGCAAACATAATGTGCCCAGGTCCAATTACCCGCTGAAGCGGTCACAAACTCCTCGCTCAAACGGCCGTCGAGTTTAACGCCCATCCGTCGTTAATATTCAAGGCCTACCTCTCAAAAGACTCTCAGGCCTAATTAAGTGCCAATTTGTCCCTGTCACGCAATAATCAATTTGTGCTCGTTCGGCTGGTGAATGGGAATCAAAGCCTTAAGTGTCTTAACACCTGTTTACAACCACCATGTTTTTCCACTCAATTTTAATAGTATTGTTAATGGATTAATTCTCCATCAATTCAACTCATAGTGTAACCACAATGAAGAAAGATCTATTTATTTCCGTTTGTATTAATTTTTAACCGTCTCGTTAATTTAAGTAACTATTCTTGACTTTTTTTCTTTTGGCAATGAAGGCTTTTTAGATCTTTTACTAACATAACAAACTTTTTCCGTTTCTACCTTTCATGAGCTATTTATTTACTGTTATCTGCGTGTAGCTCTATTGCATCTTTGTCGATTCTATCTATCCATCTGCTATTTGGCCTTCCACGTGGTCTTCTATTGAGGCATTCATTGAAACATAGAGGCTTTCATCTATTTATTTATTTGGTAGAAAATACGTGTTTTTTTCTTTTTCTCACAAAATTTTCTTCTTGTACAACAATTCCATTTACCTTAATAAGGTGCTACCTTCACCATAAAAGAAACAATAAAAACTAAAACTAAACAGTAAAAAAATAAAAACAAAACAAAAATATAAAGATAAATCCTGTGTTAGAGTCCCCAGCCAGGTCTCACAAGCATTAAGATTCTCGTTAAAAGCTATGCAGACATTTATACAATAACTTGCTGCGTCGTAAATATTTTTAAATATATACACAGACTCAATATATACAAAACTTCAATAAAAATAAACTTAACAATAAATTAGTTAAATTTAATCAAATTTGCTCCGAGCTACATGCCTAGTCCATGTTAGCTTCCTTGCCTTCATATGATGAGACATTGATTGACCAGTTTCTGTAAGCAGTTCTTTATTGGTCTTTTTCCTAAATGCGTTAGTACCCTGATCCCGGGAGGAAGATTTTTCTCTTAAATCTTACAACACTTCGTTCTAAGTTGCTGGTTAGCCATATCTAGATTATTTTATGTCTTGGCTCTTCAAGCAATAAAAAAAACATTGTACAGTACCAGTATTTGAATAAATACTATAATAATTTAAAAAATAGGTACAACAATTTTTTTTCAGTTTTTTATTCACATCTGTCACTGAAAAGTGGCAATATGCAAATTTTCTGGATTCTGGCCATTGCCAGGAATCCAATACATTCATACGACAAAAGTTCGTGGGTTCACTGCCGTTTTAACCTTCGAGAAGAATTATAGCGATGGGTGTTGCCAGATATTTTTTTTTTTTTTTGTTTATTCAATGGAATTTACAACTGTATACAAATACAACTAGTAAATATGCGCAAATATAAATAATGGCATGTACAGGCTTGAAGAGTTACTACCCAGTGGTAGCACTCTCTAAATAATTTTAAGTAAGAAGATCACGAGGCCATCTCCTTTTCAGACGCCTAGGAGGATTATCAGGAATCGAGAAAGAAGCAAGAGTGGAAACAAGCGGATTTGGATGGGACTGAAGTTTATCATGAAAGGATGGATATCTGCCTCGAGCTAAATCAGCGACATATGGTACATTAAGGTCTTTATGAATGGTTTTATTTGTGACAAAGTATGGAGCATTAAGGATTTTACGGAGGATTTTGGATTGTAAGGATTGGATACGATAGGAATTCGATGGTTTGGTGGAGCCCCAAAGCTCAACTCCGTATGTCCATATAGGTCTTATTATAGTTATGTAGATAAGTCTTCTTTAATTAATAGAAAGTTTGGAGCGTTTGTCTAGTAAGTGTTGGAGCAGTCGGAAACGTCGAGCAGTTTCTTGTCGTTTCAGTCTACTATGAGGATTCCAAGTAAGACGTTTATCCAAATGGAGTTCTAAGTAGCGGATTTGCTCAACAGGAATAAGTGGAGTATTATTGAAAGTTACTGTAGGACAAGGCGTCATAGGTTTACGACGGAGGGTAAAGGTGATTTGATGGGATTTGTTGGAATTTATTTTTATTCTCCAATTTTTACATCATTCTTCAAGGCTTGTGATATGTGATTGAAGAGTTTGGGATGCAATTAAGGGATCGTTATTAACAGATAGCAAACATGTGTCATCGGCGTAAGTGGTGATGACAGTGTCTAGGGAAATTTAGAGATTTTTATTGGGATAAAGTCAAGGCCAAACGGAACATTAAGATCAGGATACAAGGTTTTGTTTGTTACATAGAATGAGACATTTAATAATGTTCGGAGGAACTTGGACTAGAAAGATCGGAGAAAGACAGATTGAATGTTAAGAAAAAATACTAATAACACTTCTGAAATGAGCATAACGAAGTAACCTTATATAACTAGTTTTTAACCATTCAATATCATGCAGAATAGGTTAATAAAATAATATATTTCGCTTGAATAGATTGATAAAACTATTAAAGCCAAGTCGAGGATATATCGACCTCTGGCTCTGGCCTATAAGGATGTCCTCGCGAGGCGTTACATAATTCATGGAGGATCCTGGCAGAAGGACCTCAAGAAGTCCCCCCTCTCACCCATCCCTCCACATCACGGGACAAAAACGGCACTCAGGATAACGAGCGATGGATCATTGATCCTCCAAGAGATGGATCAACTTCTAGGAAATTAATAATGAATCAGGCACGGACGGTAAGCGGCTTTGTTTCGGCTCAATGCTGCATTTGTCGTTACCGACAAGGATTGACATCAGAGGGGAAGATATATTGTTATTGAAATATCCTTCAAACAATGCCTCAAGTCTTTTAAATATTAGTAAAGAACAAATTAACAGTTGACGTTTAGCGGATTTAGGCATCATTAAGATAATGAAAAAGGTAATATCACATGGATGAAAAACAAATTTAAAACAACAAATGGCCTCATTAAATTTACAAAATCACTTACTAAATTTACAAAATTGGTACTCATTACAAAATGGTAAATTACAACAAATCACAAAGCATAGCATTTCAACAAGACACATGCCCTCCAGTTTATATCAGCAACAATCCAATTCCTCAGACGGACACTATACGCTACCTCGGACTAATATTTGACAGAAGGATAACCTGGGGCCGTCATAATGAAAAGAAAGACTTTGAAAAAGTGACTGAAAATACTATATTCGTTTTTTTCTAAATCAAAATTGAAAATTAGACAAAAACTAAATACATTCACTTACCTGCTCAAATCCATTTGGACATACGCCTCACAGATTTACGGTTCAGATAAAAAGAATCACAAAAACTACAATCTTTTCAATCTAAAATTTTAAGAATAATAACTGCAGCCCCCTAGTATGCCAACAACAAGATCTTACATACCGACCTAAGACAACCAACCATTGACCAGCACATACGTACTCTCTACTCCCGATTTCATCTTAAACTACACGGACATCACAATAGACTTATCAACGACATAGAGCTGGACATGGACTGAAAAGCAGCTGAATGAGAGATCTCCTTTTCTGATTTTAGGATGTAAACAGACCAGGGAAGAGGTGCTGCTGGATTCCATTCTTCGTCATGCCTATCATGATATTTTCTACCTAACAACAAATCTGCTAATTGTCACCACCATGACAGGTGCGGGTGAAGAATTGAAGACAAAAAAAAAAACATCTCTCATCAACAACAGAACTAGAAACAGATCATTCGGTAACTTTTTAACACTTTCTGTGATGTAATTATAGTCCATGGTACAGACCTCTTCTTATCCAATTATTGACATCTGTCTAAAACTTTGTAGAAGGCTTCACCTTATTCTTACCTGCACCTTTTTTCTTCGATGAAAATTCTGAGAGGTTGGGCATTTGATCATTAAATTAATGATTTTAATCGAGTAATAAATACTCTTAAATACCCATTTGCTTTCCACTTGAATTTTAAGATAATTTTCTCACAAAATCGAGGAGGATATTTTTGTAGTCCACTTTTTTTTTTTTTTTTTTTTTTTTTGTGATCAAATTATCTTACGAATCAAGTAGAAAGAAAATATGTGAGCTTCGTATTCGTGAGCTTTTAGTATCTCATTAAATAGACTAGTTTTAACGATATCCAGATTAAAAAGGGCCTATTTCGGTAGTTACAGAATGGACTTAATCCGTAATAAATAATAATAATATTATTATTAAATTAACTTTCATTTTAATGATTGAGGTTGTTGAATATGCCAATTGGTGAATCATGTATTTTATTGACACTTCTCATAACCCAAAGGACAAAAGCACAAAGCTATCCCTAGATAGCCAGGTCAAGCAATCTCTGATATGTTAGAAATAGTTATCTAGAATGTACTGACTGGACAAAAGAGCCATTATCAAGACTTAGGGAACAATAACGGATTTCAGCAAAAGGGCACTTTCTCACAGACCTCATCTTAAGAATATTAACTATCGACAACTTCCTTTGTCGTCCTCTTCCGAGTTTCCTTCACCCTTTTGCTATTCTTGGGTATATAAATCCCATGCTCCTCAGACCAAATCACTCATGCAGTTACATTCTTGAAGTCACACTCTTCACTGTAGGAGTCCTGGAGTGACCTCGTGTAGTCAAACCATATATCCATAGTATATTACTCTGTATGTTAGATGCTATTTGTAACAGACATTTTGAATAAAAGTATTACTTATAAAGTCTTCACTGCCTCCGATTCGTTAACTCGTGTATTTTCGTAAATAAAAACGATGGCATGAATCTGATCTCGAAGTTTTAGATTTAAAAAAAAACTGTACCGCTGCATACCATGAAGGTTCTTGGATTCAGTACTATTTAGGGAAAGCACTGTTTCTTGGTTAACGATTATGCAAGGAGCTGATTTGACTGAGATCACGCTCGAACGTCAGGTTTTTTCTCCTTAAATAATTATTTAATTAAGGGTACCCACTTTATAGAGGCTGTGTGTGCCCCAGGAGGGTCTCCTGATCCCAGGGTTGTCCCTGTGCAGATGAAACAGAATAAATATCTTGAGCACTGGAAATTCAGTAGTTCAGTAGATGTTACTGGCGCTGATGCTAGAAATCTATCAGTGTTTTTAAATTCCAGAGATGTTCCGATTTTTCATATAACCAGGAACATTGATTGTGCCTGCTGAGGAGTTGTTGTTATGTTCTCAGACTAAATTTCAATTCCTTTGTATTATAAAATTCCTTTTTTTTTATTTTCATCTCCGTTTCGTTAGATTAAACGCATACTTCGCTAGCTCTCGACATAACGACTAGTTTACATCTTCTCTTTTAGAACGACTTCTTGAAAATCCTTAATTATTCTTAGTAACTCCTTCGGGGATTCCTTTTAATTACGCACCCATAACTTCTTTTACGATCTCTTATTACTTTTATGTTTTATTCTTATTGCAAGCTAATAGAAATACTTTTTATTGTTTAATGTATTCCATACATGGGTATATAACTGATAGTTGTCCGTAAGTGATATGAAATATGGTCCTCTTAAAACTCCTCCTTTCGTTGCTCGATTAAAAACGAAATTAGTCCTTCCTGATTATTAAGTATCGAAATTCCTTACAACGCATGATGTGTTTCGCGTCAAGCTTCGTGTCTTTGGAGAGGAAATTAACAACTTATGTGTGTTTTTCCGGTAACTGCTGAGCATGTTGTCTCTTGTACAACTTTAGAGACTGTAAGGGTCGAACTACTGAGGGAAACCGGATTCTTCATCATCAAATAGGACTATTTCCAGCAGCTAGTATGCAAGAATAACTACCCGTAGTACGGATGGATGGAATCAGTTGATTATTTAAACCTCCAGTACTGAAGAAGAGAGTAGAGTGAAGGATGAGAACAAGTGATAGAAGTTCGTGCTACGTTTATCTAAAATCTGTATTGCTGAGAGGCAAGTGAAGAGGAGAATAAAATAAATAAATTTTCGATTAGTTGATTTTAATATATTAAATTTATTATATATTTTTCTAATATAACAATATTTTTCTAAACTTAAGCCACTTAACAAACGTTTCAAACTACTTTACTCTCTTTTTTTCTAAATCTTCAAAACTAAAACTAAAGCAGAAACTGAATACATATACATACTTACTTGAGCCCATATGGAAGTGCTCATTAGAAATATACGGCATCACTAAAAAGTCCCACTACAAAAACTTCAAACGTTCCAATCAAAGTTATTACGACTCATAACAAAAGCACCTTGGTACGTGGCTAACAAAACTCTACATACTGACCTTCACTTTCCAACAGTTGACCAACATATAACGACCCTTTATCAAAGATTTTACACAAATTTAAATGGACATAATAACAGACTAATAAGAGACATGTCCACAGCTGCCATACTCCAGAACATGAGGAGGAGACTAAAAAGGCGTTGGATGATAAGATCTCCTTCCTTAAACAACCTAAGTAATTGGAACAATTTAGGGAAGAGATACTGCTGAGTACTTTCCTTCCCCATGCCTGTCATGTCATTATTTCATGTATCGTCATCACATTTGCTGATTGTCAACAATAAGTTGACAGGCGCAAATACATCTTTTATAGACAAAAAAAAATTATATATTTTTACCTTAATTCGAAGAAATCAAAGTAAGATTATGTATTTAATTTGATTATTTTCTAGTTTGCTGCATATATGTCTGCAACACCTTTGTTCATTTTATCTATTCGTCTAATTATTGCAACTTGATTTCTCGTTAACTATTGTTGCATGCATTGTTGTGTAGAGACTTCTGATAGATTATTTCGTGCTAGAGCTCATCCATATATACAATGATTATAGAGCCTGGTAAAATTTCCAATCGAACGCCTACAACCCTAACTACAGCCCTCACTTCATAATTAAAAACCAAATCCAAAACTACATGTATTTTAGGAGTGCAGATTTATTATTCTCATTTTTTTTTTCAAATCAGTACATTGTCTTAGTAACCATTTAATTATATTTTTAATTTATTTTATTCGCTTTCTCAGATTTTTGGAATAGCATCCACATTCCGGTTAAAACACTCAAGGGAATTTAGATAAATGATTTTACTTATTTAGGAATTTTCGAACAATACTGCCTCTATCGATCAGGACTATTTTTTGTATATTATTTTATTTTTTTACGATTATAAAGAAATCGCCTTTAATTCTTAGGAAATCAAATATTATCTTTAGATTTACTTTTTTATATACTGTATATTTTCTAATATTCTGTTGAATAAATAAATACCAGGGTATTTTATTTTGTATTTATTTTTTTTTTTTTTGGAGGGAAGCTTGAAACATTAATACATACCTATGAAGAGATGGTGGCAATCAGCAAATGGGGTGACCGTCGTTGGAAATAATGACTTGTCAGACATTGAGAGGGATCGTACTCAGAAGGACATATCTGCCTTGATGCAATTACCTTGGTTAGTTAAAAGGAAGAAGATCTCTCATCCAGCACCTTTTTAATCCTTCTATCGTATTAATAATTATGTTATATGTAATTTAAGAATTTATCAATATTATCAGTCCTAATTTATTGATTGATAGTTTCTTATTTTTGTGAATTTTCGCTATATTTTTCGTAGGAAAGTTTTTTTAGTCGTAATAAATATAAAAATATTTATACCAGAAACAATTTTTTTTTTTAACTTAAAGTTATGATTAAGTGTGATTCAGAAATCCGTAACAATTAGGATTAAGTTTTAGAAACAACAGAAACTAACATAACAACACAATTTATCAAGTTATGTAAATTACTAACTTGGTTCTTGGAATAATTAATTACTAGGAAACTTTACAGAGGAGAATATGGTTATTCCCCTGTCCTAGAAATATCTCTCGAATAAAACTGAGAGAGGGAATTATATAGAATTAAAATTAATATACAAAATAAATAATAACAAACTTGGTATCAGCGGTACTAAAAATGGAAAATATATTTACTACAAAACGAGCCTGTTACCGGAATGATTATCAACGTAGCATAAATATTTTTCTTGAGGATGGAATAAAAATATATTCATGAATATTTTCACAGAAGTACTGTGATCAATTGAATAATTTGAAAAGTTGGAAGTGAATTCGAGTTCAACTGAAGTCATAAAATAGAATTTCCTTATATTTTTTTGTGAAATACGTTCCAAGAGGAAAATATACTTTACTTTGAGTTGAATGCTTCTTGGTCCGCTAATTCGAAGAATTGCCTATATGTTAGCTACAGGGAAATACAATTTTTATTTTTAAATAAAAAAGCAGTGAAATGTAATTAAAAATAATTATAACAAAAATTAAACAGTCCTATAACAAGGAAGTTTCTTGCGAGAAAATGTGACCATTATTGTCATATATATAAATAGAAATATAAAAATAAACTTTATTCTGGAATAATGTTCCTTAAGAATGACAAAAGAAACATAAATGATGATCAATTCTGGCCATAAGACCGATTACATAAAAAAAAAAATTAAAATAAATACCAAGGTATATGCATAGCTATAAAATATATTTATAAAAGATAGGGTAATTAAATTAATCATATAAGCAAATATTATTCATATATGTTCTTTATTGCTTGAATTATATTGCTCTTCAAGTCCAAAAAACACTTCAAATGCAAGCACCTAATTATTGATATGTCTAGAAAATTTAATTATTAAAATAATAATTTAGGTAAAATAATATTACTAAATCAAATTTTTTTTTGTTTACCTTCAAATCTTCATTCACAGATGTTACGAATTTTACAATAAGCATATGTGTTCTCTTTATTAATTTTTTTGTTTTTATTCACTTCCTTACTTCAGGGAAAGATATTACTCATCCACTCCCTTTTCAGTGTCCTTCTTATAGGTATGGCAGTTGAGGTCATGTTTATAAGCCCATTGTTGCGTCCCTGTAGTTTAATATCAAATCGAGGATAAAGAGTACTAATTGTTTGTCGATATTTGTTAAAGTCGGTTAAGTTTTGTTGTTAAAATCTGTGATTTTATATGGGTTTGAATAGGTATGTATATATATATATATATATATATATATATATATATATATATTTAGTTTCTGTATGATTTTCGATTTTTAGTATATTACAGTAAAAACAGGGTTTAAAATTTATAATTAAAAAAATATAACCTGATCAAAATTTTTATCTGGAAGTTTTAAGAGCGATTTTTAATTTTGTTCATAAGTGATAAAAATCATATCCTGATCATTATTTTTTTACAACTAACAGTAATAATAATTCTTGAATAATATTTTTAAAAATTAGAAATATAAATTGTTTGTAATCTCTATGATATATTTCGAGTCTGGAATAGTTAGTGGAAAATATTGTTGTCAACTATTAACAACAGAACATCCTTATTTCCGAAATTAATAAGATATATATACACATATTGTGAAGTACCGCATGTACAATTAAAGCGATTTCATAAATATAATATAAAAAAATAAAAACAATTGTACATTAATAACGTATACATACATATTCATATTTAATTTAATTTGTGATTAAAGGGTGATTTTTATTTTTTGATCAATATTTTTTTCATCGCTATTTAATCATATTATTATTTATGTAAAATTATCTTTCAGTGAGTGAGCATTATTTTTAATCAAATCAATGAACATCAAAGATCGATTCAAATTTTTATTTAAAAATCATGCCAGATTTTTTTTTTTGTCTGTAATAATGTATTTGCGCCTGTCAAATTATTGTTGACAATCAGCGAATGTGATGGCAATACAGGAAATAATCATATGACAGGCATGGAGAAGGAAAGTACTCAGCAGTACCTCTTCCATAACTTGTTCCAATTACTTAGGTTGTTTAAGGAAGGAGATCCCTCATCCAACGCCTTTTTAGTCTCCTCCTCATGATCTTAGGTATGTCAGTTGTGGCCATGTCTCTTATTAGTCTGTTGTTATGTCCGTTTAAATTAGTGTAAAATCATTGATTAATGGTCGTTATATGTTAGTCAACTGTTGGGAGTTGGAGGTCAGTATGTAGAGTTTTGTTAGTCACGTACCAAGGTGCTTTTGTTATGAGTCGCAATAATTTTGATAGTAAGGCTTGAAGTTTTGGTAGGTGGATCTTTTTAGCGATACCGTATATTTGTAATTTTTAAATTAAAAATCAAATATAATAATTATTAAATGTTTTTGTGGGAAAATATTTATTGATTTCAAACACTGGTATAAAAGTATAGTATTTTCAGTGGCGTGTTTAAAGTCTCTTTTTTTATTCTGAGTGCTGGTCCCTAAATAATCCACCTATCGAATATTTGTCAAAAGTAGAGGAAAAGATTCTGAGGAATATGGTTGTCGCATTATGTCCTGTTGGGTATAGTATAGCCCAAATGCTAGACCGAAACGAATCTTGGTTTTGCAAACTCAGTCTTGGTCATTGCGCAAGAGTCTAAAGAAATATTACTGTATTTTTTTAGATAGGAGATACCTAACTAAGCCCGAATGAAAAATTAGAGAAGTTGAATGCAAAAGTATATTCTTTATACCAATTATTAACATATAGTAACTAAGATTGTCAAGTATTAGCAACTTTTTTGCCTTAATTTTTATTTTAAAAATCTATTTTTTTTACCAGTCCTGGTCTTCGTCTTGCAAGTTGCAAGGTCTACACTGAGGTCGGGAGATCCTCCTGAGGCACACACAGTATCAGTAAAGTGGGTACTCTTAATTAAATAATTAAAAAATTAGACACCGAACTGTTGAGCTCTAGCTCTCATTAGTGTTTCCCAAATGCGAGACTGAGTCTTGCAAACTCAGTGTTGATCCAGGTCTTGTTCTTGCGCAAGACTCTTGTAACAGTCTTGCAGTTACCTATTAGCTTATTACTAGAGAGATATTACTATAATTTTTTAGATATGGGAAACTTAACTAAGTCTGAATGAAAAATTAGAGTAGTTAAATGCAAAAGTATATTGGTTACACGAATTCTTTACATATAGTAACTAAAATTGTCAAGTGTTAGTAACTATTTTGCCTCAATTTTTATTCAAAAAATCGATTTTTTTTTTCAAGTATTGGTCTTGGTTTTGCAACAGATAGGCGGTATTGGTCTCAGGTTCGAAACCGGCAGTGGCAGGTAATTATTTATAATCTGATACATGAGCCGTGGATCGTCCAGGATCGGGAATCGTTTCTTGGGTACAGCCAGTTTCTATAAAGGGGGTATTCTTAAATTAAGTGATATTGGGCAACATTAGTTGGGTACCATTGGCCATGATTTAATCTAATATTCCAAGGTGGCTAATGAATTATGAATTTAGAAAGATATTTCCACTAAAACACTCATTGCTTTCGTTGATTTTCTGTTTTTCAGGGTTTTTTTTTTTTTTTTTTTGTTGTTTTTTTCCTTCCTCGTCATTACGAAAAAAGAAGGACACAATGGAAAGGATGATGTATTGTCGTGGAATGATGCATTGAAGAAAACAAACGATTGCTAAATGACGAACACGAGCGTTAATTGTTTCCCCTGTTCCGGGAAAGGCCATTTCGTGTACACCCCTCGCATGCTCACCCGACCGTAACACCCCTCAAACCACCCTAAACGCTCCGAGCTACTCGGGGCTCTTACGCTTTTCGCACTCGGTTCCTTTGGGCTGTTCCTCTGTAACTGTTTTGGGAAGCCAGTTAATTCCAGCCCTTATTCAAGATTTTTCTGATATTAATTCGGTATGAATTAATTACTACTAAATTACATGGTTTTAATTATAATTTATAGCCTTCTTAATGATGAAAAATATTTTAAAACACTACAACCCCAGACTAGCCTCACTGAATTTACAAAACTTACGGAGTTGATCTATTGGGCTCCACTAAACCATTGAATTCCTCTCGTATCCAATCCTTAAGTCTAAAATCCTTCGTAAATTCCTCAATGCTCTCTACTTTGTTACAAATAAAACCATTCATAAAGACTTTAACGTTCCATATGTCGCTGATTTAGCCCGAGCCAGATACCTATCCTTTCATGATAAAATTCAGTTCCATCCGAATCCACTTGTTTCTTCCTCGGTTCCTGATAGTTCTCCTAGGCGTCTGAAAAGAAGATGGCCTCGTGATTTCTCTCCTAGCATTAAATAAGGAGTGCTACCACTGGGCAGTATCTCTTCAAGTCTGTTCATGTCATTATTTCTAATTTATGCATATTTACTGGCTTTATTTATATACAGTTGTAAATTTCATTAAATAAATAAAATAAAAATAAACTTTCCAAAATTAGATTAAATCATGACAAATCACATCCCATGACATTTACATGTTTCTGAGACGGACAGTGTACGTTATAATAAAATATATAAGCTTTATAATAAATTCTTAATAGAATATAATTCCTCTCCTTTTATGGAGGTAAGAGTCTGGTTTTAGCAAATAATAAAAGTAAAATAACTTATAAATTTCTTCTTCGCAATTATTGAAACTTAAATTGTTATTTATTATTTTACTCCGACTATCTCTATTTCTTGTCACTGTTGCCCAGCCTTCATTCTCTGGAGTATTCCATCTCTACATCTTGTGAATGATCTTCCTCTTCTTCCTTCTTCCTCTAATTCCTTGGAATCCATTCCGTAGGAATTTTCGACCACCTCCTTGGATCCAATCCGGCTTGATGACCAGCCCATCTCCATTTTAATAAAAATGATTCTTTAGACAGGCTTTTAAGGTCTACCTGGCTTTGAACTCTTCTGTTGCTGGTCCGATCTTTTCTCTTAATTTCTAACATGCTTCGAGAAAATTGAAGTTGTCTGACTTCCGTATAAAATTACTGGATAAACAATCTTTTCCAATACTTTAGCCTTGATAGCTGAAGATATTTGATTTTTAATATGTTTTTAACAGGCGATACGACATGTTTATACAGGTTACTGAATAGAAAATCTCAACTTTCAATTGACAACAAATTACTGATATATAAGACAATTCTGAAACCTATTTGGACCTATAGTCCTATTTTTACCATTGGTAGCACTTCCAAAAATTAAATTAATTTAGAAGGTCCCTTGGCCATCTTCTTATCAGACCCCTCGGAGGGTTGTCAGGAATGTTTTTGGATAACTAGAGGGTTACGGTGACCAAGGAGTTAGGAATTAAAAGAAGAGTATCTTAGTCGGACCATGTCTTCAACAAAGAGAATGTTGAGGTCTTTATGGATAATTTTATTTGTGACATAATAAGTAGCATTAAGGATTTTACGGAGTATTAGTAAAATATAAACTTTTTGTGTTTAATTGCTATTATACATGTTTCTCGTTGATTATTATTTAATATAAATTTTTGATTTTGGTTTTAAATATAAAGGACACGTGTGTTTTTTCGAATAAGAACATGTTCTCCCTCTTTTTTTTTTTTTTTAAAGTCTGTTACAACTGGGTTGTAGAGAATCTGAAGAAAATGCCTGTGGGATGATAGGGTGATGAAATATCCCGTATGTGCACCATCCCATCTGAGAAACCTTTCTCGAGGTAATAATATACGCGGCTTTATCATCAAATTATTTTTTAATTTTGGCGGTATCCCATCCGGAAAATGTAATTGTGACGGCTTCTTTTATTTTACATGTGGCGGTCCCTTCCCCTCTCCCTCTCCCTCCCCCCCCCCCCCCCCCGCCTCCAGGATATTTAATTTAGAGGTTCAAGGGCCCGGAGAAAAATACACCCTTTATTATATTTATAAATATCAATTCTTTGAATTCCTACGAGAGGAAAATTCCAGAGGGCCCTTTCCAGGAGAAATTTAACATTAATGTTCCAGGAATTTCGCTAGCCTGTTAGAATTTTAACATTGAGCTATGTGCTCTTGATAATACGTACGTATTTTAAAAATATACATACAAATACGTTTGTGGTACAACTTTAACAGAGTATTTGTGCTGGAATCGGTAAATCTTATTATGATAAAACCGAAACAAGTCAGCTTTAAAACTCAGAGATTTCCCGGTACTCAATTTTATTTAATTCAACGATGAAATAAGCTTGTTTGGACATTGGATTTTATTTATATACTCTATTCATGTGATACAATATTTCTAAAAAATATCTGCTGAATTTAATTTATTAAGAAAAATTACCCTTCCAGGCAGAACCTGGTTTTGGATTGAACTTTTCGGCTTAGTGTTATGTATTTTGTTTTATTAATATTTATTTTCATTCATGTATATATATGAATGAATATAAATAAAATTATTTTCATTCATTCATTCATTTACTTATACTTCTATACTTCTAAGTCAATCGCTCTGTTATTATACTTACTAATCTAAGTATTAATGAGTCTCTTAATGTCATATTGATTGCTTTCTAAGTAATGCTTTATTTCTGCATATCCTTGGGATTTTATGTTGTATGTATATTTATAGCAATATTTTCATGACAGAGTACCTTCTTTAGGTTATTCATGAGATTTTTTATAATTATTATATTCAATCTATATATGATTATTCAAAACAAAAAAAAAAAGTTTTGGTACTAGTTCCGAAGCAGTACTCTTTCAACCATCTTGGTTGATGACCGGTTATCCACAATGTTTCAGGCTTACAACAGATAGCTCCAGGAAGATCCGCTATTGCGAAGGGGTAGTCTTGTTGGCTTTTGTCCCCTCCACCTCACTATAGACATTATATCGTTTAGGCTACATATTATCCGTTTTTTTTTTTTTTTTTTTTTTTTTTTTTTTTTTTTTTTTTTTATGATATCATTATTTTGTCACCATTTTCACTTCATAGGAAATAAATATCGATTGAACACCCATTACATTATCCATAATATTAACATTTTAAGATATTACAACTTAATTTTTTTCTTCTCGTTAGTATCTAGTATCACAACGTTTTATAAGTTACTTTAAATTTTTGAATCATAGTCTTCTTGAATACAGATTTTACCTTAGCTTCCTAAGTTTTGTTATTCCTAATTATTGTGGACACTAATCCGAAAAAGTACCGGGGCTTATGATTACCATTGGTGGGAAACAAAAATTGAAATTGTTTTAACTTTCTTCTCAGAAATAATACAATTACAGATAAAGTTTCACAATTAAAACAAAACTTAATTTAATCAACTTCTTTAATTCAAGGTAACCTAACTGAAAAGCATTAATAATGATAAATCTTAAAATTATAAAGAAAACAAGCAATATATAAACACAAAAACGATAAATAATATTAAAAATATATAATGGAAAAATTGTTTTTTGAGGTAATATGTGTATATAAATTACATCGAAAATAGAAAGTTTGCTTAATCGATATACTGGAGAGACAAAAAAGTCGACCATTTAAAAAAAAAATGCTCGCAATATAAGTTCTAGGTTATATTTGGTAACTATTTGTAATGAACGTAAAGTGAAGGGGTTATGGGCAAACAACACTATCTCTCCGCATGGCGCTGCCTGGTGGTGTGTTTTGTAAACCTTATCTGAAACATTGTGGATAACTTGGAATCAACCAATATGGCTGAAAGAATAGTGCTTCTGAACTAATACTAACATTTTTAATCTCACAGTCCTTTATTACAATTTTAACACATTATATCAATATTTAAATAATTATGATTTTTTAACGTTTCGGCCCCAAGAGCCATTTTCAAATTCTTTTTTTTTTAGATACACAAAACATTAGTCACATTAAAAAAAAAAAAATTACTAAACTTTTTTCTGAAATATATCCATTTATAGAATACAACTTTATGGTAGTACTTGCTTTATTATATATAAAATGCTTTGTTTTATTTTTATATTTCTTCTGAAAATCCACAAATGTTCTCCTCTTTTTCTCATTTTATCAAAAACCCATCCTTAATTTTTTTTTATCTATCATCCTCATTTTAACTTCACTGTGCTGTAGTCTAGACTTAAAAATTAAAAAGGGATTTATTAAAAAATAATCTTATTTAGATTAAATATAGGAATATTTTCTTTAGCCTGTTACAATACATATATGTTTAAAAAAAAATGGACTCCAACGTCAGATAGTTCAGAGCTTAATAAGATGGCCAATGACGACATCCATTATAACCAATGCCAAACGGAACGCGGAATGGTCACGAGCGTGCAATCCTGGATGGATTTTTTTGAGTGGTGTGGATCAGCTGAAATTTCATCGTTCCCAAACTTAATCATGGCAGTCCAAAATCCAATTCCTTCATCCACTATTTCGGAACTTAATCGGAATAAATCATACAATCTTATCAGTTCCTGGATGAAATCAACAGGATATATACTCGTTAATACTCTTATAAGAGAACCAGAACAAATCGGCCTGCAATTATATAAAGATTAAAAAATATATATATGCCGTACTAGTATGCCGAAAATTCCAACAAAAATATCTGAGTAGAAGAAAAATTAGTCCCAAGAGTACAGATTAGGATACCTCGGCTCTACTATAATTTAAATGGATGAACAAACGGTCGGAAATATGGTAGATTTTACTTTTCTATTACAAAAAGTAATAAAATCTTGAAAAATCTTTATAAATTTCAAGGGGATGTGCAATCTTATGAAGACAGTTCTTGAATTCGGTTACGAGACTTGAACACTAACCAGAACCCTAGAAAGATGTTTTGAAATATTTAAGGAGAAACTCTTCCACAAGATAGCCGAAGCGATCTAGGATCTGAGTAATGAAGAATGGAGGAGAATATATATAACAGATGATAATGTGGATATATAATACAGGATAATATCTTATGATATAAAGGCAAGGAGGTTAAGTTGGGCAGGGCATGTAGCTCGGATCAATCTATCATGATGACACAAAACAACAATGGATGTCTGGATAGTTGTTGTATATCTATGGTTCCATTTTTATAATTTCGTCAGTAGCCAATTGATGTCGCTAATAAGAAATGCAAATATTTAATGATCACATACCACTTATTTTACATTATCTAGGATAGCCATTGCATTATTTTTTTGAGCTTATACAGGGTTCTGATATATTAAAAATAGCGAACCTCTTCTAACCTGAAGCAATTGGATTTAGTCTGGCAGATACGCATGCTCTTCAAAAATGTAATGAGACAATGGAGTGGTCCATGGAGGAACGCTTTACAAGGTTTATATAGGATATGCAGATTGTATTACAACATTTCTTGGAAGTAAACAAGAGGGAAATATGCAAAGACTCCGAGAAAAAAAAAAAAAGCAATTCTGTCAACAAATGAAATTTAAACAATATGTAACAAAAATTATTTTATTATTTTGAATGAAATGACAAAATAATTTATTCTGGGATTACATACCCCTAAGAATAATGACAGAGTAACATATTTATGAATCTTAGTCTTGTTTAGAACAATAAAAAATAATTAACTGTTGATTGTTATTGCAATTGTGCAGTTGATCTAATTAAACAGTGTACAGACGTAATTAAATTTTACATTTTTGCGGAAGTTTGAATATGGAGTAGTTGTTTGAAGGAATTAGTGCACGAGGATTGAAGTATAGAAATAAGTAAAGAGATCCAAAAGGAAGTATGACGAATGACGAAGAATTTGCTGAATGATTTAGTTTTATGGGAGGGGATATAGAAATCTATAGATTGAGACCTGGTATTGAGAGAGTGGATTGGAGAATATAGAGCAAGAAGCTCCAGAATGTAGGGAGGATTTTTGGTTATGAGTACTTGGAAAAGGAAAACACTGAGAAGGAAT
This sequence comes from Nezara viridula, assembly GCA_928085145.1. NCBI lineage: Eukaryota > Metazoa > Arthropoda > Insecta > Hemiptera > Pentatomidae > Nezara > Nezara viridula. The sequence continues at coordinate 51,393,623 of OV725083.1, forward strand.
TGTCGTCGGGAAGTAGGAAAAAGCCACTTCAACTCGGTGTACCAGAATGAAATTTGAATTTTTTCATCTTCTTTTAAAATATTCTGTTGACCATAGAACTTGTTTAAATAGATTTCAGAATAGAAGAAATGATCCCAGAGCCGCAAATAGGTCTGGAGATTGAAGAACCATCAAGGGAAAGTTAAAAAAAGAAAGAAAATTAAAATATGTTTATTATTGTTGATGAGGTACTATGCCATTTAAAGAATAAGAAAAAAAATCATTAAGAGATACGGAGTTTAAAATCGTATTGCTTTTCTTCTTTCTTGGCTCTACAGCTCTTACTGAATCACAGGGTCTCTCGCAAGTCAGCGTGCCGACTTGCGAGAGACCCTGTGAAAAAAAAAATTGAATAGCTCTTATCAATTAATTGTTGGTAATCATTGTAAATACATCATAAAAAAAAATCTTAGATGCTAGTGGAACTTTTAATATGAAGTATGTTGTGGATAAGAGTTGTTTAAAGGAATTTGTGGTCGTGCTTTGGCTAGGAGTTCAAAAAGGAGGATGACCAGGATAAATCTTATCACCCCTCATAATTTTGATACTAGTGACCAATATAAAATAATGTTTTTGTAATCCTAAAAAAGGGAAATGTTCGGTAAATTATTAAGTTATGCAGATATACTCTTCATTAAAAAAAAACAAACCTTTTAGCACTAGTTATGGAACTGTGTATATAGGTATGCATATGTTTTTTGCTTAGTTTTAATTTTCTTATTTTTAGGTTATTTTATTTTATTTATTGTATATACTTTTTGATTATTATTTATTTTTTTATTTTGCTTCTGTTTATTTCATATTTTTTGTACATATAGTGTGAACGTTATCCTACCTCACTATAACTAGTTTTCATGTGGCAGATCGTTGTAATACTCAATAAATAAATTTAAAAAAATATATTAGTTGAAAAATGATGGAGATATGTTATATTTTAATTAAAAAAAGTCGCGATCTCAAATCTGAATTCCATGTGAAACTATTCGGACTAGATAGGTAGTTATTGACTATGAGCTACCGATCATTTCATTTAACTGAAGGAGTTCGTAGGGTTATTTTCAGTTGACAGAATGTATATTAATCACTGCTCATTAAAAACAAAATAGATTTAACCGATGTCGCGAGTTTTATCGCCCACTGTGCATCGGTATCTTCAGCTAGTTTGCGTGTAAACATTATTCTGTATATATTTTTTTTCTCGATGAGACTTGAACCTGCGTCAGATTTCCCTTGATCAAAACACTACTCGTGACCTATACTAGATACTAGCTAGTAGACCAGAGGGCCGATATGCTATCGATTGGTTGCCATCCTGCCTGAGGACACGCAGCGTGCACAAGAAGGACTTGCCGTGCGCAGCCGAGGAGAGTTCAGTGGCGCTCAGAAACCGGAGCGAGCAACTTGCTCAGGGACTCGCTATGCTTCTCTCGCAGTAGACATGACGAGGTCGTACACCGTTGTCGTCTTCATCCTCTCGATAATAACAGGTTATTATTGTTATATTATTTTATATAATATTGATATGATTGAAAAAAAAATCTCTTTAAATTAATTCGACAATAATTTAAATTAAATTAATTTGAACCGGACGATAAAGTGATGATTCTCTGTGCAAAAAAAGAAAAAAATATAATTTTTATTTAATTTAAAAATTTAAATGTATTATTCACTTAATGATAATAAAATATATAAATGTATACCTTAAAAATAAATTAAAAATTTCCAAACATATAAAAAATTATTTATTTGCTATAATTCATTCCAAGTTGACGTTTCGGGAAATTATTCCCATTTTCAGAACCATATTCCTACCTTTCATAAGCGATTAATAGCTAGAAAAGAGTTTCATTAAAATGAATGTATGTTACAATTCTTGTCAATTTAATATTTGCTATATTTGCTTAAAACCTCGTGCGCTCTTTTGTCATTATTTAAAGTTTCTGTATTATATATAAAAATAAAAATAATATCTGGAACATCACATTTATGGGACTAATAATTTTTTGCTTGCTAGCTACTTGGTTATGTTATTAACATTTTTATCTGATTATTTACTATTTTTCTACTGATATATGTATGACTATTGATTACATAACAGTAGCTGTTAAAAAATTATATATGTATTGTATATTTATAGAGAAAATAAGAGAGATTTTGACATCAGATTAAAAGTAAATCTATTTTGTATAGATGACTGTTTCCTAACAATAGATAAACGTTTACAATTTTTTTAATTATATTTTACATTATTTTGTTTATTTACACAAAACGTCCTTAAAATTATAAATTTACTCATTTTAACGTGCATGATTGTTTTTTTTTTTTTTAATTCGTATCTTCATTCACACCTGTCAGAAGCTTGACAATAAGCAGATGTATCGTTATTACTCAGTAAAATGAAAAAAAAGTATTTTTGGCATGAGGAAGATATTAATTTAAATATTTGAATTCCTATTTCATAGCTTTTAAATTTCCTTTTTTTTTTAATGATTGTTTTTTTTTCATTTTTATACTAAAAAACAAAAGCAAGAGCTTATCTTAAACTAAAATGTTAACTCCGCCTGCATAGGACAACTATGATGGAAAAAAAATATATACATACATTGCATTATTATTACATATACATATACATACATACATACATATCTTCTTTAAGGATTTTGATGAATTTACAAGTGTATTTTGGCGAAGTTTGTCTTTACTGTTCTCATATTTATATCATAACCGAGAATCCATCCATATCTATTATAAACCATCCCAGCAATGGTTATCAAAGTAAAATCATGTTTAAGTATAATTTCTTTAAATGGGACTTATATATATATATATATATATATATATATATATATATATATATATATATATATATATTGTATTTTTTTTAAATATTTATATAATCTCGTATAAATTATTTTTAAAATTAAATTAAAATCAGGTTTTCCTATTGTTGGAAATTTATATAAATGATCGGAGTTCTGACAAAATGGCGAATTCAACAAAAAAAGTATTTTCGACCATCTTTTAAAGGCCTAGATATAGGTGGCAGCAGATGCTAGATTGCTTCTTGACACCCGGAATTGGACAGCTGCTGCACAAGACAGAATCTATTGGAGGAAGCAACTGCAGAAATCTTAAATTTGCCAGTAGATTATTCCTCCATCAAATAGTAGTATGTAGTATTATCGTTATCTACCAATTAGTAAAAAACAACCGATATTTAATTATCAAATATATGTTCATCGACCATTTATATCATTCAAAGTAATAGTGACGAGAACATCACTTTCTGATATGCCTTACCAAAATTTTGTAAGAAATAATTATGAAATGATGCTTGAATACATGATTCATTTATATTAATTACGGAAGCACGGATAGCTTGAAAGGACTTCGCTGCGAACCGTTTAGGAAATAAACATAGATCGGAAACGATGAAATACTCGGTCTCTTGGACAATGACAAATCGGTCTAGACCCACAGATCTTGGTAGATTTGACTCAGCAAGCTGAATAGGAGCAATATGTCTACCACAAGCTGATTCTCCGTTGACCGATCCTCAAAGCCATGTTCATGCTTATAAAGCGATATCTCATTTTTCGTTTAAAATGGTTAAATTAAATAAATGGAAACAAAAAATGAGTAAACTTTATATAAAAAAAAATTGACGTTATGTCGATGTAAAAATGACAAAATAATAAATAAATTAAATAATTGAACGTATCATAAGATAAAAAAATCATTTTATATTTTTTCAATAAATGTAATCGACCAAGAAAAATAAATTTTTTTTAAACATCAATCATGTTTTGAACCAACTTGTTTACGAATTATAATAAACTGTATCTCAGCTCTTATGGTCCGAATTCAATAATTTTGTTTGCGAGTACAAACATCGAATAATCAATCGAATAATACAAAATACAAAGCGAAATAATACATCAAATAATCATAGTTTTTGAGTTAATCGAAAATAAAGTTTCTTTTTCTACATAACTTTTTTCCCTTAAATGCTGAGGGATGTGACTATTTTTCCCGTTGTATTGTTCAATAAAATGTAAACGTAAGTTAATGATTGATAAAAAATAACCAGTTTTTTAAAATTATAATTATTTAAATTTTTTGAAGTAGTAGGTTGAACGTACCAGTTATGGACAGGGGGCCCAGTGATGGACAGGTGGACTTTAATTTTTTTTTTTAATATTATTTTAATGGAATTTACAACTTTATTACATACAAAATACAATAAGTAAATGTGTAATTGGTAACATGACATGTTCAACATGAAGAGAAACTACCCATTGGTAGAACTCAAATTAAAGTTCTATATTAGAAGATTCCGAAGCCATCTTCTTTTAAGACGCATCGGAGGGTTATCAGGGATCGAGGAGGAAGCAAGGTTTGAAACGAGAGGATTAGGATGGTTCTGCAGTTTGTTATGGAAGGACAGGTATCTGGATTGGGCCAAATCGGAAACATATAGAACATTAAGGTCTTTATGGATGATTTTATTTGTGACAAAGTAAGGAGCGTTGAGGATTTTACGAAGGATTTTGGATTGTAAGGATTGGATACGAGAGGAATTCGATGGTTTAGTGGAGCCCCAAAGCTCAATTCCGTAAGTCCAAATAGGTCTTATTATTGTCATATACATAAGTCGTTTATAATTGATTGAAAGCTTAGAGCGTTTGTCTAGTAAGTGCTGCAGTAGTCGGGACTTTAAATGTAAATAACAAGATTCCTTGTTGATTTAAAGGTTCCAGTTTTTTTCTAGATTGCAGAACAATGCCGTTTATTGACAAGTGTATGAACAAAGTTCCCAAAAGAAAATTTTGAAATGCCTGTCATTGTCATTTCTATATTACTCTTGAGATCAGTGTGTTTCATACCTTCTTACAGTTTTGCTAAGAGTAAGTAAAATATTCATTTTATCTTAACTGAATCGTTATCTTTATAGATAAATAACGATTTTGGAATTTTTCTGAGGTATGTCCATTACTGGTACCGACCCCCTGTCCATTATTTAAAAAATTGAATTTTGGAGTGTCCACCACTAGTGCAAAAATATGTTTGTTTTTTTAAAATGGACATTATACTGGCATAAAGTATATATTTTTTAAATTTTAAAGTGTTAAATAGAAAAAGGAAACCCTAGAGATTCTAAATGTCCAACGAAGAAGTTTATAACTATAATAATTTTATATTAATATTTGTTTATTTAGAAATATCACATTCTGTCACATCAAGGACATTTGTAATAGTGTTCAGAGAACACACTCACACTCTATTTACAATAAATAAAAAAAAAATAATAATAATACAGAAACTTAATAATAATAAATACAATAAAATAAAATAAAAATAAATACAATAAAATAAAATACAAATAAATACAATAAAATAAAATAAATGTATATAAACAAAAGAACTAACCTAATCATACACACTCGGGCTTGAGTGGAGGATCTGGCCATTGCCAAAACTCCAATAGATGCTTATTTACAGAAGGTCTCTGGGCCACTGCCGCTTCAACCTTCGAGGAGGATTGTAAGGATGGGTGTTGCTGGATAGAGATTGTGCAAGGGGATTTGGATGATAGGTAAGGTTCTGGTGAAATTTGGAGAATTTTTCTGGAATAAGGTCTAGGACAAATGGGATATTAAGGTCATGGTGTAGGATTTTGTTATTTACATAGAACGGAGCATCAACTATTGTTCGAAGGACTTTAGATTGAAAGGATTGAATACGTTTGATGTTAGAAGCTTTTGCTGTCCCCCACAGTTCAAGTCCGTATGTCCATATAGGTTTCAGTATTGTCTTGTAGATAAGTAATTTGTTTTCAATAGAAAGTTTGGATTTTCTGTTTAGTAGTCTGTATAGCTGGCCGTATCGTCGATTGAGTTCTTGTCTTTTGAGTCTAGTATGTGGGTTCCACGTTAGTCTTCGGTCTAAATGAAAACCAAGATACCGGACTGTGTCTGAGTAAGGAAGCTGGATGGAATTAAAGTGTACTGGTGGACAGGAGCTGCGTCGGAGTGTAAAGGTAATATGTTGGCATTTAGATTCATTAACTTTAATGCGCCAGTTATTACACCAGTGCTCAATCAAGGTGAGGTGGTTTTGGAGATTTAAGGATGCTATGTTGGGATCAGAGTTGGATGATAAGATTGCGGTGTCGTCAGCGAATGTTGCAAGAAAAGTATCGGGATGAACAGGGATGTCAGCAGTAAAGAGGATGTAAATCACGGGACCCAAGACGCTGCCTTGGGGAACACCGGCTTTAACGGAGTAGATATTGGAAAATTCTATTCCACAGCGAACTCGAAAGGAGCGGTCAGAGAGGTAGGATCGGAGGACTAGGTACAAGGACTGAGGTAAATGGATTTTAAGCTTGAAGAGCAGTCCGGAGTGCCATACCCGGTCAAATGCCTGTGCAATGTCCAGAAATGCACCCGAACAGTATTCCTTGTTTTCTAGAGCTGAGGAAATATGATCAACAACTCGGAGTCCTTGTTGAACAGTAGAATGTTGGGAGCGAAAACCAAACTGATGGGAAGGAATATTTTGGGATTCTATAATGGGTAGGATTCGTTTCAACAGGATCTTTTCAAAAATTTTTGAAAGGATTGGGAGTAGGCTAATTGGTCTATAGGATGTTGAGATATTGGGAGGTTTGCCTGGTTTTGGGAAAAGGATAATAGTGGAGTGTTTCCATAGCAGAGGGAAGTAGGTGGTGCGTAGGATACAATTGTAGATATATGTAAGGAATATGACTGCTTTGGATGGAAGTTGTCGAAGGATTTGAGACTATAATAATTACGATTAACAAATCCTTACCTATGTCAATCACTGGTGCGCTTAACCTAAGTAGTTAAATATTAATAAATATAATACTCATAGATACCTAAATTATTTAAATTCTAAATTTCTTTATTGAGTATTATAACAATCTGTCTGTTGGACATTGGTTATAGTAAGTTAGGATGACATTCACACCATATGTACAAAAAAATAAAATAAATATAACAAAATAATAATCAAAAGTATATACAATAGACAATAAAATAAAATAACCTAAAAAATAAGAAAATTAAAACTAAGAAAAAAAAACACACATGCATACCTATATACAATCAGGCGAGGGAACTCCAGGAGAACCCTGCGCTACTCTCCCAACCGCGTCACTGGTACTAAAGCCAGCGGAGCAAATTATTTAAATAAATATATATTTTCCCGTTTTCATCAATTTAAGAGTAGTTAAACAAATAGAATATGGATAAGAAAGATAGCAGCGTTCAGCAGATAATTTAAAAACTTAAATTACTGGAAACTTTATAAATGAATATTGTTCAAACCGCCGAAGAACCGAAGTTTAAATGTAATTTCTTTACTGTTAAGTAAAATAGTCAAATTCTATGTTAAAAAGCTATTAAAAATATGGAAATTTTATATACGATGAAGGTCAAAATACACAATTAATAATACATCGATGAATAAATTAATATACGATAAATATTTTAAAAAATAAAATAAAAAAGGACATGTATATAAATGCTCATTTTATTTTATTAATAAATATCTTTGTCTCTTCTCTAAAAAAAATTAAAATGGTTTTTATATTGATAGATTTGAATGTTCAATTTTCATTTTGCATTTAAATATTGGGACTTAATATTGTATTTACTGAATAATATGTAATACACAATTTTTAGACTGAATCGGAGGAATGCCATTAAAATTTTATAGAAAAAAATATTTCTTTAATAATTAGAATAATTTGAAATAAATTTCTAAGACGGAAAAACATGCCTTTATTTTTTATTTAATACAATTTTTGGACTTAAGGATTCTTGAGATGATTTACGCGAGTTTGTTTACAATTTAATTTAAGAAATTTTTTAAATACAACATACGAGGTATTGATCATTATAGTGTGCAAGTTTGTAAATAATCAAAAATTTACGAGTATATATTTATTGAATACGCGTAAAGATTTAATTTATAAATATTTTTTCATACAGTAAAATCTAACATTATTATAGAATATAATCACACGGAGGGGTTATACCCGTTTTTGAGTACAAAAAAAAGTATAACGTTGTTAATACACTTCTGTAATTTATACTCTATACTGCATTACTATGGTTGAAGAGAAACAATAAAAAAAAATCAAGCATTTTAGTAGAAATCATTCTTTTATACAATCATGCTAAGCAAGTCATTATAGTTTTCTAAACATAGCTACGCGGCTGGTTGAAGAATAAAATGTTATTAAATAATAAACAAAAATCTCATTGTTTATTTTGACATAATTCGGAAACTTTAATAAAACATTTTTTTTATATATTTATTTATTAAAAGTATAACATTATTTCACTTGGACAATGGTTGTAGATACGATAAGTTTATAAGATAAGGTTATAAGATACGATCACCGTCTCACTATATGTACAAAAGCAATAAATAAACAAAAGAAAAACATTACATGATAATCAAAAAGTATATAAATAAATAAAATAACTGTAATAAGAAGCAGAAATATTTTAAGCATTTCATACAGAGTCCAACAATATTCCAAAACTTTTATTCAACTTTGAGTATAATTAGAACAGCTATTTTTGACAAAAGTGTGTGAAGCAAAATACTTTTAAGCAGTTTATGGGAAGGTAGTACTTAAAATGTTGTTACCTTTTTACATATTTACATACTAAGCCACACAATTAATAAAATTACTATCGAAATAGGATTAAGCTGAACAAAAATATATCATATTGACTAAAGTCTATATAATTTGGGGGCGTCGTGGCCGAACGGGCTAACGCGTGTTGTGTGCACAGCACCACTCGACAACGTGATATATAAGATAACTGGATACAAATAGTCACGAGTTCGCGTCCCTGGACCGGAGGAGTATTTTAACCCTGCCATTAATCCCTACCCTCATCCCCTGGCCCGGGAAAACCTTGTATAGCCTTAAAGTCTAGGAAGGAGAGGAACCAACAAAAAAAAAATGGATATTATTATAATTATTATTTTATTGTAAAAGTGTATAAGAGTATAATCATTTTTGTTTAATTCAACCAATAAATTTTAATATTAATACATTATATATATATATATATGTATGTATATATAAATATGTGTGTGTGTGTCTGTGTATAAATATATTGTACAAGAGTACATCCTTTGTAAACTTTGTAGATATGAAGTAATTGAGCCTTTGTAATAAATTTACAAAATATATATTTAATTGATATTTCGATATCTAACGCAAAAGGCGAATATATAATTATTTTTTTTCACACAAACCTCATAAAACACAAAGCCTCCCTATTTGTAATAGTGAGGAAAACATAATTCCCGATAATAAATTTTACTGAATAACACCATTTAGCTATTACTTTTCCTGCTTTATTGCAACCCATGTAATTTTGAATTTCATTTCAGTACGAACGGATTGGAAATCAGTGCTATTAGTAAAGGCAGTATTGTAAAAACGAAACAAACAAAAATAAAAGCTTAATTGATTCTTAATGTACATTTGAATATAATTGAACTGACAAACTAAATCAGTATGTCAACTGGTAACGAATTTGTTTTGTTGCGATAAAGGTTAATTAAACAAAAACAATGTAAATCTAATGAAAACAGCAGAGAATGTATTTCTGACAAATAAACGTTATCCCACTTTATAATATAGTCACTTTATAGTCGCAATGGAATACCTATTAAAAATATAATAATTAAATTCAAGAACAATTTTACAGACTAAAACACAAGTTTGAAATTTTTTAAATTAAAACATAAAAAATTAGTGAATAAATGGTTATTTATAATATATATATATTTCTAATTTGGATGAAACCGGTATTTTGTATCTAATCACTAACAAATTTTTATATAGTAGAAAAAATGACTTTATTCCGATAAAAAAAAAATAAAATTATCAAATCAAGAAATAATATTAATACAAATAATAATAACAGTAATGTACAGAAAAAAAATTCTTCTGGACAGATGGTCTGTTACATTATGTAAAAAAAAGAAAAAAAAACTTTAAGTAATTAATATTACAAACAAGATGAAACCAATGAAACTATTTGTAAAATACTTTAGCTGTATACAAAACAAATGAGAAATGATTAAAAGAAAATGCTTCTTAGAAAGAAAAAAATAAATAAAAGAAAACTAATTTAAACTCCTCTAATAAATGAGCGACTAGTCTTCAACATTTATAAGAAAAAACATTACGTAAATAACAATAAATGTACAAAATAAAACAAATGAAGCTATGAGCAAGATACTTAAAACAGCATAATATACAAAACAAATGAGAAATGATAAAAAATGTTCGCATCTTATAAGATAAAAAAAAAAAGATGGAGAATAAAAATAAAATAAAACATCTATAATTATTGAAGGGAGTTAGTCGACTGTTCTACATGTCATGGGTGATACATATTCAGGGCGCAGTCATTATAAGGTTTTTATTAGTGCCGACGTTTCAACCCAAATACGTGGCTCATCATCAGGGCTGAAAATTTGGGTCGTCAAATGTTTAAATCTAGTTTTAAATACATTTAAATAGCCTTGAATTCAAGTGACAAATAAAAATAATATTAATAATAATTATACTAAGGTCATTATGGTAATATTATTGGAGTTGTTTCAGTTTTTTTTTTTTTTTTACTTGTGCCCTTTCTATTAACTTTGAACCAAATCGAACGAGCTGTTTCTGAAATATCGGCATATCTAAGAATATACATTTGCGCGTGCGCAACCGGAATTACTGTACGTAGTTCAATAAGATCGACTAAAAAGGCACTGGATGAGAGACCTCTTTCCTTAACAAACCATGGTAATTGATTGACCATGGTACCTACACAAAGGTGTAGATTAATATTCAAAGAAAACAAAAAAAAATTTCTTTTTTAATTTATTTTTTCAGTTTGCCATATCTTCCATAAAATGTTTAAGATGTAATTTTATAGATTTCCTTTTTGCCTGTTAGGAAAAATGAGCACATATGTCAAGAAAAAAATCTGTTTAGTATTAGAAATGATACAGCCTAATGAACATAGTAGGCATTTTTCGATTATTATTTTTTTTATGAACAATTGTAGTAGAGCGATAAAAAACATTAATTTCTCATCGTCAAAATTAATTTCATCTACTTCTATCCTTCTTATGTTATAATAACTTTACGTTATTGACCAATCTATTACATAAATTATTCTTACAGCTTAATATTTCAGCATATTGGAGAGACTCTAAAATAAAAATGAATCCAGTTTTAGTATTTTTCCACTCCGAATATTGGGCGCCAAAATCATGAGATCGTGGAACATGATTCTGTTTTATGCCGTTGTTTGCTTAAGCTTGTTTGTCAACGTATCAGAGTATATCCAGCCGTATGAGCTTAAGGTAGAAAAATTATGGCTGTGGGTCAAACACTTTTTATTTAAATAACAGTTTACTATCCCATAAAAGGGCCATTGATACAATTATATATAATAACTTTTAGCAACTAACGATATTTATAAGTAAAAAAAACTAAACAAAATAAACATCTTTAGATATATTTTTAAAGTTAAAAACGGTAGATAATAATTTCTGTTTTGTTTATAACACAACTGCAGTTTATAACATATTATAGTTGATTTGCTTGTATATAAACTTATGATTATTTGACATTAAGAAAATTAAAATAGATAGGTAGAAAAATTACTTTATTCCGGGACTTTATTAATAATAACAGAGTGTTACAGAAAAAAATAGAAAAACAATATATATATCCACAGATCTGCAACATTTAAACATTCCTTTATTGTCCGTTCCACTGCATTCTGGAATTACATCCCACTAAAAATCCGCCATGCATCGTCCGTATCCACCTTTAAAACCCTCTTATTTCAATTCCTATTCACAATCTAATCAGACGCTGGCTAAATATATATTATGTAATCAGGCTTAAATTTTCTTTATACATTATTTTTTTTCTCTTATTTTTTATTCGATGTTTAACGTGAATTTTCATCGCTACTCACAAAGCATTGTGAGTAGGTCAAATTTGTTTTTCTTAATTTCTAATTTTCCTATTCAAGAGATTGTATTTCTTTGAAATGTATTTTATTTTTTACTTATCTTCCACACACTCCTCTCTATGTATATATATATATATATATATATATATATATATATATATATTTTTTTTTTTTTTTTATTTGAGAACATATGTAAATCATTTTTTTTTTATTTTTTATATTCCATCACTACAATGCTTTGAATATAAAATTGATTTTGTGTTCCTTTCTAATTTCATTTAGTGATTATTATTCTATTTTTTTAGCTCCAATATTGTAGCATTGAAACTCTATTACATAACTGTTCTTGTTAAAATATCCTGAGAGCTATTATACTTAACTTTTTACTGGTATTTTGTTATTCTGATTTCGGAGATCAGTCCCGAGAAGTAACGATAACGCTTAAGATAGTAATATTTAATATTTATTTTTATTATTACTTTGCTGTTTAATTAATTTTTATTTGCTGTACATAGAGTTTGAATGGTCTACTCTAACTTTATTACTGATTGATGTTCTCCGTCAAGCACATCCTGACTAGATTTACTAGTTTTTTTGGAATCCCCTGCTCGATTAGAATATTATACAGTTTCTGGCGGTCAATAGAATCGTAAACCTTTTTAAAATCTATATACAGCTGGTGAACAATACCGTTATACTCCAATTTTTTCTCTAATATTTGCCGTATAGAAAATATTTTATCAATAGTCGAACGATTCCGTCTAAATCCGCATTGGTAGACTCCGATAATTTCCTCGGCGTATTTCGTGATTCGACTGGTTAAGATTAAAGTGGATATTTTACAACATACCGGAAGGAGTGAAATTCCTCGATAGTTATTACAATCCGTCCTCGGACCCTTTTTGTGAATTGGAATAAGAATAGATTCTTTCCATTCTTCAGGTAATTTCTCGTTCACCCAGATCTTTTTAACCAACCGATGTATTTTAGAAACTCCAGCTTCCCCGCATGCCTTAATTAGTTCAGTGGGAATATTATCGATTCCCGCTGCTTTATATGATTTTAATTTTCCGATAGCTACTTCAACTTCCTCTTTACTTGGTCCTTCTATTAATGGTTCAGCACTCTGGTACTCAGAAGGAGGACACAGAATGTTACAGAATGTAATATTTATTACTCAATAAGGAAATGTGAATATTAAAAAGTGAATTAATATTTATTTTTATCCGAAATGAAGAAAGCGCTCACTACCAATCTATAGGAATATAAGATAAATAGCAAAAAATGGAATTGGTTCAGTAGATCAAAGAAAAATATAAGTAGCTTTTCTAAGCTAGAGAACTAGTTTAAAGGAAATATCCTGTGCATACTGTAGAAATGATCTTGGATATATTCATATTTTAAGAAGTAAAATAAAAAAAAAAACTATAAAATGTAATTTGCTTTCCTCATTTTATTTTCTCACATATGCACCTTCGATATGTTCTTTGATTTTCAGATATACTCATATAATAATAATCTGTTCCTAAAAAGAAGTAAACAAGTTAATATAGTTTGTTTTACTACAAACAACTATAGAAAAACCAAGATGAAATTTATTTATAATTATTTGATTGATATTTTATGATTATTACTGACCACTCTTTTAGCATATTACCAATCTAAAGTTCAATTCTGTAATTTATATAAAAAAATGTAAATAATGTTAACAAAAATACAAATAAATTAGTAGACATCCTATTAAAATAAATATGTAATATAAGCTGTGCTTCGGTTTTGCGCCCTCATTAAATTTTAACTGTAAATGCCTTCATATAAATAATGAGAACATGCCAAGTGTATCTTAGCAATTGAACAATTCCAAAATTCATTTCATATATATATATATATATATATATATATATATATATATATATATATACACTTGTCAGTGAGAAAAAAACATCTCTTAAGTCGACACCAATAGTCTTTAAACTTTGACCTTCCACCTTATAGTGACTATAAACAATATTTTATTAATAATTTTCCTTTTTTTTAATAATATTTTAATGAATTTTCTTTTTTTTTTAAAGTTAATTAATATGAAGGTAATAAATAAACCACATACATACATGTTCTCCTATCCTTAAATTGAAAAGATTAGCTAATGAATAAGGTATAAATGTAATTTTTTTTTTATTTATACATGAGATTCACAACTGTGTAAATTAAAAATACATCCAGTAATTGTGCACCCCGTAATAATACAATCAAATAAAAACGCTTGTTAAGAAATTACTTATTGGTAGCACTGTAATAATATATCATAAGTAGATCACAAGGCCATCTTCTTTTCAGACGCCTTGGAGGGTTGTCAGGTATCGAAGAGGAAGCAAGGTTTGAAACGAGAGAGTTTGGATGGTTTTGAAGCTTGTTATGGAAGGATATGTATCTGGATTTGGCTAAATCGGAAACAAAAAGTACGTTAAGCTCGTTATGAATGATTTTATTTGTGACAAAGTAAGGAGGGTTGTGGATTTTATGAAGGATTTTGGATTGTAATGATTGGATACGAGAAGAATTCGAAGCTCAATTCCGTAAGTCCAGATAGGCCTTATTATAGTCATGTATATGAGTCTCTTGTAATATATAGAAAGTTTAGAGCGTCAGTCTAGTTAATCTGGAGTAGTCGAAAACGTGGATCAGTTTCTTGTCGTTTCAGTCTTGTATGAGGATTCCAAGTGAGTCATTTGTCTAGACGGAGTCCTAGGTATCGGATCTGTTCAACAAGGATAAGTGAGGAATTGTAAATGTAAAGTAAATTATAAATTTTATTATTAATTAGATTAATAAAGTGTGAAACATGACATCATGAAAAAATTCTTTGCATCAAAGGAAAAGATAATTACATAAACAGTTAATCGAAAGTAAAAAAGGATTCTTAAATTAAAATAATACAAGTTTAATTTGGATTGAAAAGAAGGAAATGAAATAATAAATAAATGAAATAAAGCATAGAAAATTCGGCTTAATCACGACAAATCCAAACACATAACTTTACTCTTAAAAAAAATCACCTGCTCTTCAGTTTATATCGACAATCAAATTCCTAAACGGACATGGTACTTTAACTTGGACTCCGTCGAATGATGACATGGGGCCCGAATGTAAAAATAAAACTTCATGCTCTTAACAAACAACTCAAATTACCTTACCCTATCTTCAAAACTGAAACTGAGATAGAGTCTGAATACATATACATGCTTATTTCATCCCATATGGACGTACTCATCACAAATATTCGGTATCGCTAAAAGGACCCACCTACAAAAACTTCGAATCCTCCAATCAAAATTATTGGAACTCAAAACAAAAGCATCACGGTACGTGACTAACAAAACACTACATACTGACCTCCATCTTCCAACAGTTGACCAACATATAACTACCATTTACCAATGATTTTATCCTAATTTAAACGGAAATCACAAAAGATTAATAAGAGATATGACCACAGCTGACGTACCCTAGAACATAAAGAGGAGAGTAAAAAGGCGTTGGATGAGAGATCTCCTTCCTTAAACAACCTAAATGATTGAAACAAATCAGGGAAGAGGTACTGCTGAGTACTTTCCTTCCCCATGTCATTTATATCTTTTATTTCGTGCCCATTTTCTGATTGTTGATAAAGTTGACAGGTGCAAATAAATATTTTATAGCAATAAAAAAATCTGATAATTATTTATGGTACGCTTCGGAGAATCTGTGTCCTCAGCAATCTGTATATATATATATATATATATATATATATATATATATATATATATATATATATATATATATATATATATATATATATATATATATATATATGGCGGTGGAGTAGTTATGTTTGTCCACAATAGCCTAAAGACCCGAATCCTCGATTGCTCCCCATCTTCCGATCATCCTCATGTAGAATATCTCTTAGTAGAAATTCTCAGTAATATTTCTCCTATCCTTTACGCCGTGGTATATCGCCCTCCTCTCGTGCCATTTGACCCGTCCTTCGAATCAACTCTATTCAACTTCGTTCCCCTCTATCCCAGAATAATTATCTCCGGTGACCTCAATACCAATTTCCTCTCAAAATCCAATGACAAATCCTATTTAGAAAATCTGTTTTTCTCACTTCACCTATTCATCGTTCCTTTTTCCTCCACCCACCACACCAGCAGATCTGACACTTGGCTAGACTTCTACATCATCGACTCAGCACAAAACCTCCTCTCCGCCTCTCAAGTGCCAGTATCCTTTCTTTCATCTCATGATCTGATACAAATAACGTATAATATCTGCACTCCTCCAATCCATCCTCGAACTATCACTTTCCGCCAACTGGATACCCTTACTCGAGAAAAAATATTAACTGATCTAGTAACATTGGATTTAAATGGAATATATCATTGCTCCTCTGTCGACACCATGGTTGATATTCTCACCACCAATCTTCTCAATATACTCAATACCCACGCTCCTCTCAAAACCTCCACTTTCCGTCATCGTCCTGCTCCTTGGATGTGTCAGGAAATTAAGGATCTGCAGAAGAGACGCGACGCTGCACGCAGACGCTTCAGACGGACTAGGCTTGCAGATGATTATCAAATATTCAGAGTGCTTCGCAACACGACACAGACAAGGATCCGACAAGCGAAAGCGAACTACTTTCACGAAGCCCTTTCCTCAGCTCCTGATATCAAATCAAAATGGCTTCTACTTCGTAAGCTTTCCCTCTGTGAACCTTCTAGATCCCCTTCCTCAGTTTTCCCAATATCACCTGATGACCTAAACTCCCACTTTATATCGGTTTCCACCTCTTCGTTACCATCCCCTTCCGGCTTTTCTCCAGAGGTACCTTTTAACGACAATAATTTTTATTTTTCCGACATTTCTCCCACAGACCTTATTACCGTTATAATGAAATCCCGTTCCAATTCCGTAGGCCCAGATGGCATTCCTATCAAACTAATAAAATTATGTCTCCCTGAAATCCTCCCAGCACTCCTTTTCATCTACAATTTCTCCCTGCAGAATTCAATATTCCCGACCTCTTGGAAAAAAGCCATTGTCCTTCCTTTAAACAAAAAGCCTAATCCATCCTCTCCCGAAGATTTCCGCCCAATATCAATCCTTTCCAATCTTTCTAAACCCCTAGAAAAGTTAGTGCAATCCCAAGTTTCCAACTTCCTTCAACAATCCAACCAACTCGATCCTCTCCAATCTGGCTTCCGTCCTGGCTACTCTACACAATCTGCTCTGATTAAAATTACTAGTGATATCCAGACTGCAATAGATGACAAAAAACTAACCATACTTATACTTCTTGATTTCTCTAAAGCTTTCGATTCCATTATCCATTCCATCCTTTTCAACAAACTAAAATCATTATCCTTCTCCAAGAGTTCCATCTCTTGGTTCCAGTCTTTCCTCTCACAACGAACCCAAGCAGTTTCCATACCTAATCAACCTCTATCTGCCTACCTTCCTTTATCCTCAGGAGTTGCACAGGGTTCAAGCATGTCTCCTCTTCTTTTCAGTTCTTATATTAATGACCTAAATGATACAATTATCCATTGTTCCCACCACCTTTATGCCGACGATTCTCAAATCTATTTATCCTTTTCTCCCGCTGAGTTATTGGTGGCATTTGCCAAAATTCAAGAAGATTTAGATCGAATTAATGCCTGGGCCAACTTAAATGGATTAAGGCTAAATGCTGCCAAAACTCAGGCCATTCTCATTGGTTCCAAGCCCCTTCTTAGATCCCACACCAACTTTCCCTCACTCTATCTAAACAACCACCCCATCACCTTCTATCCCTTTGTTAAAAACTTAGGCTTTCTCATAGATCAAACCCTTTCCTGGAATCACCATATCTCTCATATATCCCGCCGTGCAATTTCTACCCTCAAACTATTCCATCACTTCCGCCATCTTCTACCCCAAAATACCCGTAGACTCCTAGTTTCCTCTCTCATCTTTCCCCACTTTGACTACAGCTGTGTGGTGTACGATGGCCTCTCGGTGGAACTGCGTGATAGACTCAAAAGACTTATGAATTGCTTCGTAAGATTTGTAATCGGAACCCCGAGACGCTCCCGTGTCTCCCACCACTACACTGAGTTAGGGTGGCTCTTCCCCTCCTTAAGAAGATAATATTTCCTTGGCACTTTCCTTTATCAAATCATTACCAATCATCGTCCTTCTTATGCCTACAACCTTCTCCAATTTAAGTCCTCAATCCATTCACTCACTACAAGATCCCGACCCTCCGACCTATACATCCCTTCTCATAGATCTGCCTCATTCCAAAATTCCTTTATAGCCCGCTCTGTCAACTTTTGGAATTCCCTCCCGATCAAAATTCGACATGCCCCTTCCCTGTACACATTCAAAAACCTCCTATTCCAATTCCTGTTCCAAAAACAGTCAGATACCAGCTAACGATTAATATTATATATGTATTGTGTAGCAATAATATAATCATAACACTTGGTAAGAGATAGTACATGCATTTCCTACTATCGACGTAGGAATTTCAATACATACATTTTTTTGTATTTTTTTTTTATTCAATTATAAGTAACTGTTTATTTTCATATATATATTCAAGTAAAGTTTTTTTTTTTTATGAAATGAACTCATTGTATCTCTTTTTCGTTCTTCATTTCTCAAAGTGTATGTTTATGTTGTTCAACCCTTAAATATAATTTTGTTCATAGTTCAAATGATTCGTTCATAGTTTTAATTGTTTTATTCATAATTTTAAATGCTCTGTACATAGTTTTATCTGTATGGTATATAGCTTGTGCACCTAAGGTTTTCTTTACTTTTTATTTTATTTTATCAATTTTATTTATTGTTTCAACGTTCAGGCCAGTAATATTCTATTATTTTGTACATTATTGTTATTCTGAAGGGACTTAGTCCCAGAATAAAGTTTATATATATACATATATATATATATGTATTACAGATTATACGAAATAATTTCATCTAGTGCTCGTCTCCGCGTACATTGTGGTCGATTATAAATCGTAAATATAAAAAGAAAATGTAAGGAAAACTACTTTAAATAATTGAACCATTAGATTCATTAGTTGTGTTTACATGATATACATATCTCGATTTCCGTAAAAATTGATTAGTGTTTATTTTGGAACCAAGTGATTCATTTATTATTTAATATTATGATATAATACAGTAATCCTGTTGACTATTTTAAAGGAGAAAAACGTTCACATATTCCATAACCTTAGAGATTAAATTGTAAATGATAAATGAGTAAATACAAAGGGAATACACGAATATTACTTCATATGTTTGTTTTTATAAAGCTATATATTTAAATATTGTTTTGCAAATAAACGATTCGATTATTTATTAATCATTATTTTATATCATAATTAATAAATGTTTTGGTTATATTCAATACGCTATATCAATACATGAACTATATGATAGACTAATATCCATATCGAATAGACATGAACACAATAGATACTAAATTGATTGGTATAATTAACTAATTAATTAATATTCCATATTCAACTAGTTCCCTTACCGTTATTAACTTTATCTTAATGACAAATGCTCTAAACTAATGGAAAACTTTAATAATCATAATTAAATTATTTTTATGTGTATTTAAAACGGTTTTTAAAGAAAGTAAACAAACAAATTAACTAATTAAAAGAATACTATAATTATTACTATATTTTAGTAGAGAATTCTAATATACAGTCTATATCCTCTATAATAGCATTAGATAGAAATAAATAACCATTGCTTTCTTTAAAGTTGACACAATGTGGGATGTACTACTTCGGTCATATATGAGCTTATATGTTGTTTAATAATTGTTATATACAGCATAATATTTTTTATGTGCAGGGATCAGGAAAATATTATAATGCTCTCCATGTATTAACAATCTGAAATTTCCTTTAGAGGCACCTTATTCTCTTTTCAATTATTTCTCTAGTTCAAATTTTAAAAATAATAAAATTGTTTAAAAAATGTTGTAATCAAATCGATGTGTATTTCTTTTAGTGGTTAAAATTATACATATTTTCAGATTATACTAATACTTTTTTTAGAAATTTTATTGCGTAAATGAAGCTGCTTTAATAAAATAACTAAAAAAATAACTTCTTATCAAAATGTATCTAACCATAGGAGTGAATTTTCTAAAAAAAATTACTAATCAAAATTATTAATTTCTATGAAAATAAAATGTTTATATATGGAAAAAAAATTATTGCTTAAGTTTATGATGTGCTTTGTATTAGCAATATTAAAAATATTGATGAATGAAGTAATTCTTATTTTTTAAAATTAATAATAAAACTATAAATAATATATCCTTGATTTCAAATAATTAGTTCCATAATAGACTATCCCCCATGTCTCACGGGTTCAAAGATTTCAAGTCATGTTCTTCGCCTTAGAAACGCCGGCAAGCAAACCCGCAATACCGAACTGATGCGTGTAATGGTATTTGCGCCCGATATTATTTATCTAGCTTCTTTTATTTATTTATTTTATTAATTATTTTATTGTAATTAACATTTTGCTTCCGTTCATAATTTAAAATAAAATATCTAATTTTCATGAATTCATGAATGGAGTATTCTGGTATAATTCGGGGAAATTCGAATCATTCAAGACTAAAAAATATTACTTTTAGCCTTCGATGTTAAACTTGCCGTCCTATTAACTTCAACAATGCCCAAATTCCTCAGACTGACAAAGTTCAATACTGACAGTTGACGGAAAAATGAAATGGGGATCACATATAAAGAACAAAACAAAAACTCTGGAGGCCTGGAGGCAGGAGACCCTCCTGGGGCTCACCCAGCCTCAATAAAGTGGGCACCCTTAATTAAGGACGAAAACCTGACGGTTGAGCGTGATCTTAGTCAAATTACCTCCTTGTACAATCGTTGACTTAGAAACATTACTTTCCTTAAATATTGTAGTACTGAATTCAGGACCCTTCATGGGTTGTAGTGGTACAGGTTCATATAAGTATGAATTATATTTTTTATTTTGCGATTAATTCTATTAAACAAGAGAAATTGATTGATTTGGAAATTTTTATAATGAAATTTTATTTGGAAAATATCAGTGATACAGGCTTAGTCTTCTTTTTTTAACTTTTTTACCTTTGATGTGGATTTACAGGACTGGAGCGGTTTTAATTGACTGGAATTTCCAAAATGTACACTCTGTGATACTCCATTTACATCGCATGTAAAATTCATTGTTGTTCCACAAATAGGTGGTTTGGCCCAGGACAAGTTTGATGGGGTTTTCCGTGTATTTTGGGAAGGTAGAATCGATTGGGTTTGGTACTATTGCCAGTGCCATATCTTATCAGACAGTCGAGAAAGCGAGAAACACCAGATGATTCGCTGTAAAGTTGAATAATTTTGGTTCAAGAAATCATCCAAATAAACATCTTATTTAGTTCCTTAACATATAATTTCTGATTTCAATAATGTTTTTATAAAAATAAGTGTTTTTCCCGTAGTGTTATCTCCAGTCTATGTAAAAAAATTTTATTCTTTTTTCGAATTCTACGTATCCTGGCACGTGAAACCTCAAATTTTGAGAGGAATTGAAGTTCTTGAATTATTTGGCCCATCACAATGGTTCATTATTGAAAATAATAAACCAAAAATATTTAAAGATCACGATATCTTTACTAATACTTTTTTGATTTCGATGAAACTTCCTTCATTTTTTAGGAAATTTAAATACGTTTGAAATATCTTATCACAATATCGACGAAAAAGTGTAAAAATATTGATTTATTCTGAATTTAATTTCACCATCCCTCGTAACTTTTTTTCAAGCTTCTTTTCGTTGAAGTATGTTATATAGATAAATTTAAAGGGCGTCGAGAAAATGATATTAGCGAAGTTTTATTGAAATCGGTACATTCGTTTAGGCGCTACAGTCTATAGCAACGCAGGTTTTTCGGCCGCCATTTTGAAAGTAAGAGGCGGATAGTAATGTCGATGAAGAAGGATCATCCTCGGGTGACCTCTGATTTTATATACAAATTTGAAACAAATCGGTGCAGTAGTTTCGGAGAAAATGCGCGGACGGCAGACGGTGGCCGAAAAATATTTGCATTCCTTTTCGAATTCTACGTATCCGTGAAACGTGAAACCTCAAAGAGGGGGTTCAATTTTTGAATTTTTCATTCGATCACAATGGTTCATTATTTAAAATAATAAACCGAAAATATTTAAAAATCACGATATCTCTGCTATTACTGCTTTGATTGCGATGAAACTTACTTTATTTTTTAGGAAATTTAAATACCTTTGAAACATCTTATCACAATATCGACAAAATTGTAAACTTTTTTTCCAAGTTTCTTTTCGTTGAAGTATGTTATATAGATAAATTTAAAGGGCGTCGAGAAAATTACTTTAGGGAAGTTTCATTGAAATCGGTAGATCCGTTTAAGCGCTATAGTCTATAGCAACGCAGGTTTTTCGGCCGTCATTTTGAAAGTAAAAGGCGGATAATAATGTCGACGATGGAGGATCATCCTCGGGTGACTTCTGATTTTATATCCAAATTTGAAAATAAATCGGTCCAGTAGTTTCAGAGAAAATGCGCGGGCGATGGACGGTGTACGGCGTACGGCGGACGGACAAAAAATTTTTTATTCATTTTTCGAATTTTGCGTATCCTGAAACGTGAATCCTCAAATTTTGATAGAGGGTTAAGTTCTTGAATTTTTTGTTCCATCACAATCGTTCATTATTGAAAATAATGAACACTAGTAATTAACTTAAAATAATTAAGTACTAGTAGGCACTTACGAAAAATTCGCACAGCGAATTGTTAAAAAATGCCAAATAAATAAGAAAATAAAATAATGTAACCTATCAAAAGATAAAGAAATCAATTGTTACTTTATCGATAAGGAAACAAAAATTAATTTAAATCTTCATTAATGTTTGGAACCAAAATGTTTACAGATTTCAATAAGCTGTATCTTTGCTAAAAATTGTCCGATTTCTTTCCGATTTCCGATTATTTCTTTTTCCTTTTGTAGGTAATTTAGTAATGTTGTATATAATCATGGACATAACCTAGGGAAAAGTGTGAAATTGTTCAGTTATTCGCAAAGAATGTTTATTTTCTTTCATAACTTGTTTGCCTGAATTTTCGGGGTGATTGGACTATTTTGTCCGCCTGAAGGAGAAGAAAGCCTTCGAAATTGATGGCCCAATCTTGAGATTTAGTGAAGAATTTACGATGATATAGTTTGTCGATAAAAAACACCATCGATAAGTAATATAAACTCCTTCTCTGTCGATCATAGAGGCCCATGTCGACGAAATGAGGCATATATTCAATGAAAGTACTGCAGTTAACGTAAGGTTGTGTGAATGCGAACCCTATGCCTTGCTTTATTTTGAAAATAGTTCGTTTTTGGGCTCAAAAACGCAGGATCTAATAGTTCCGAGGGAAATATCCGGGTCTTGCTGTACGCACGAAAATCTTCAAGGTCCAATTTGTCCTATATCGATCTATAGACCCACCACCTTTCCAGTATTGAAAACTAGCAAAATGTTCGTATCGACTTTATTTATTTTAGAAAGAAAAACAAAAGTGGAGAATACGATTCCAACGGTTCCCCATTCATGGTATTTGATCATGACAAGAGCTTATATTTGGTACAAAACCGATTTCAAGCATTTCTGTAATAATATATGTGGGGATGATTAAAACCTAATTAAATATGCATTACAAGATTAATTAGACTAATGGGTATTTTATTTTTTATTCTCTTCCTCTTCTAATACTCTTGAACAGAGAGATGAAGGGCCACAAAGGAAGATGATGACACAATATTGATACTGTAAAATTAACAATAGAGACTGGGGCTGGAATGCTCGCGCTCGGACGGGTAAAGATATTAAACCCTTTTGAGAGTTTACTGAAGGGCTATCATCGATTCCCGGGAACTAATGACCCGGCTAGATACAGCGGCTCTGCGGTGTCATTTGTCAGTTCGTGGCCGAGGGCCCTTCACTGCACGCATAGAATCCCCCCTCTCGCCCCCCCACCGCTCTTACTCACCCTCCAAATGAACAATAGAGACCTCAAGAAAACCTTGTTCGGGTAATGTTCGGATCAAATGTTCAACAATTGAAGCAATTAGTATAACGATAAAAATAGTAAATAAAATAAGCAAAAACGGTTACTGCTATTTCAGTCCAGTCCATGAATACTTGAAAAGGAGTATTGAAGAAAATGGCGTCGATCCAATTTTTGAATTTCGGACTAGTAAGAAGGCAAACATACCAAAAGTCCCCATTTCTGGGTGATGAGCCAGATGTGGAGGGGCGCGCCAAATAGGTAATTATTTTTTGGATTTTCATTTATATCAGGAAATCTGTCCATCGCTTTGACAATGACGTTCTATATAAAATTAAAGGTGATAAAATTTGCAATATGTTTGATTTTATACCTTTTTACGCTATCTCACTCAGTTTCCGAGATATCCGTTCTCAACTATCGCTAATGTGAAAAAAAAAAATTAATCTCATGTTTTTTTAATGTATTTAGCTAGCTAACTCTTGATTGCTTCTTTCGACTATTAAGTCATAAGCAAGAAAGTTGTTAATAATTAAATTTTCTTCAAGGTTATTTATTATTTTACTAACGGTTCAAAAGTAAGATCAGTAATAGCTTTATATGTCGATTCCGAGAGTTCGCAGAAAAAAATTATTTTAATAAACTAAAAATAAGTTAATAAACGTTATTGTATGTATATGTATATGCATATGTATGTTTATATATTGTATCATTTAAAGGGAACTCGTATACTTGCAATTGTGATCTAACGCAACGGACTGATACCGGAAGAAACTCTGTCTTCTCTGCGACAATTAGAACTACCATTTCGGACAATCGAAAAAATGCAACAAGCATTGTTCTTGGGAACACCAAGTATAGTCTGGGAGTTCTCAAATATTAAATAATTATGAAAATATATAAAGGTCCCCAACTATTACATATTATAAATACCATTGTATATGTGAAAAATAAAGAAATAATAATAATGCTTTATTTATTCTGGGACGAGTCCCTTTAAATAATACAGGACGACAAAAATGTGGGCTAAGGAGCCTCAGAGATACAGAAACAAAAATGTAGTCTATATTAGTATGTCTATATTAAATAGTCGTAGTAAAAAAATAATAAAAGTAACAATATACAAAGCTTTTTGACTTATTGACTAATCAACAGATAATACCCATCCATCAATTCGGCTTTCAATGAGGTTATTAAAAAAAGCGCTAGATGAAAGGTCTCCTTCCTTAAAGTAACCTAAGTAATTGAAACAAATCAGGAAAGAGGGGCTTTGTACCATTGTTCTTTCTCATGCCTGACATATCATATATTGTATGACCTGCCCATTTGCTGATTGTCAGTTGCGAAAAACGTTAAAAGACAAAAAAAAATAAGGTGTGTGCACGATAGAAGTGAAAACATCAACAAGGAGATATTAATAATATGAAATATGAATTATAAATAATAGCTGATTATAAAGACGATGAAATGCTAACTATTTCCCTCGCGTACAGTATGGAGGTCCGATTTTAAGTTTGTGGGATCTTTTAATCTATATCTTCAATAAAACTCGTAATCATTTCGTGTTTGAAACTATTTTTCCCTTTTTATCTTTCTAACACATCGTCGCGTTAGGATACAATTTTGAATTATAGCTCATTACAAAGAGGATGAAATGATGAACATTTCCTTTTCTAACAATAAGCAGGTCTCAATTCATAGTTTTTGAGATATTTTAATTCATATGCAATGACATTTCAATTAGTCGACTCCAGTCCCCGAGCGTTACGCATCTGAGATCTGACGGCTCAGTCTAATTCACATTAACAAAGTGCCAACCGTTTCTAAAGAAGTCTTCACTTAAAAAAAAAGAAGTTCCTGTTTTAAAAAATTATATCTAATAAAACAATAAGAGAAATTGCCTAGATATCAAACCATCATGCAAAAAAATATTAGTATAAATATTAGAATAAAATAATTTATACATCAAAGATATTTAAAAATTAATTATTACTTAATCGACAATTTTTGTTTTATGAACAGTTTTCTGCTTTTTTATATATATATAGCATTCATGTAGGAATTCATTTAAACTTTTTATATATAATAAATTATAATTTAATAAAAAAAAAAAACCTAAAAATATCCTAAAGCCTCAACAAATATTTCAGTGACTATTGCTACAGCACCGCAGAAATCCACTGGGATTTAAATATAAATATTCATGTGTTCACCGAACATATCTTTTCGTCTCTTCGGTCTTTTTTTTTTTTTTTTCAATGTTCCAGTTAAGCCATTTGAATTTCGAATTAAAATTGTAAGTAATGAAACGCGCTGTTGAATTAACACATTGTATGAGAACATACAACTTTTTATTTTTAAGTAGTAGTCCGTGGTACAGACTCCTTTTTGTCAAATTATTAACATCCGGCTAAAATTTCGTAAATAGCTTTATCTTATCGTAACCTAAAAATATTTTAATGACGAAAATTCTTGGTATTGGGGCGTTTTCAATCTGGAGGTCGGCAAACTTTGTATATTTAATTACGTACTAAAAACTCGTGAATA
Organism: Nezara viridula; assembly: GCA_928085145.1. Taxonomy (NCBI): domain Eukaryota; kingdom Metazoa; phylum Arthropoda; class Insecta; order Hemiptera; family Pentatomidae; genus Nezara; species Nezara viridula. Next base: position 51,420,397 of record OV725083.1, read on the forward strand.
CTCACTTGCTTTCCGCTTTAATCGTTAGATAACTTGAGCACAAAGTCGATAAAAAAGGTGACTTTCAAAAATATTGAGCCGTTTGGCGTGACCCAAATTGTCAAAATAACAAGGTTATATTACCAAACGGCTCAATATTTTTGAAGTTCACCTATTTTATCGACTTTGTGCTCAAGTTATCTTACGATTAAAGTGGAAAGAAAATGGTTATTTACGAGTTTTTAGTACCTGATTAAATATACAAAGCTTGTCGACCTTTAGATTGAAAACGCCTCAGTGCCGGGAATTTTCGTAAATATAATATTTGTAGGTTACGATGAGATAAAGCTATTTACGAAGTTTCAGCCGGATGTTAATAATTTGATAAAAACTGGTCTGTACCACCCACTTTAACATTGTGAATACTATAATTTACAAGTCTAAAAATATATGCGCATATAACTTTTTGTTTGAAAAAAAATTGTCAGAAATTAAACAAAAATTTAAATTTTTCTATCTTGTTAAAATAAGAACTACAAAATAACTTCTTTGCTGTTTAGATTTATTTAAGAAACTTACCCCTTTTATTTACATGATAATATTTTTAAAAAACAAGAGTTCCTTTTATTAGGACAAAAATGATTTCTTATTAAATAGTTTGGGAAAATATATTTAAAAAAACAACATTATTAATGTTGTTAATGAAAAATAACATTGTTACAAAAAAATCTATGAACACTCAAGTATACTTTCGTTCCGGCAAACTCTTACTTATAAAATCCCTTGATTATCAGTGTCCTTTTTTTTCATGAAACTTATATAATTTTTCTGCCTCAAAAAAATTTCCAGATTCGGTAAACATCGTGTTGTTAAACTGACCACATCTGCTAATAGTATCCAACACCTTGCAGGATTAAAATTATTGATTTCATAAAGGTCGTCGTACTAAAAATGTCAATAAGCTTTTTTAATTATGAAAACTAGATCGATTGAGAAGTGAATCATGATGATTTTGGATACTTCATTGTAATTTAATGAACTTACATCAGACCAATATTGCATCATTGCTGGTTTATTTATTTTAATTTTTATAATTTATATTATTATATATTTTTATTCAATTCTTGTCACCCCCGATTGTCCTGTTTTTCCCTCTACAGCTGATAGTATATACAGGTATATCAGTGTGTGTGTTTTTGTCTTTTTTAATTTATTTACCTTTACGTTATTTTATGTTTATTTATTGTATACACTTTTTTATTATTATTTAGTTATTACATTGCTTCTGTTGATTTTATATTTTCTGTATATATAGTGTGAATATCGTCTTATCTCACAATGACCATTGCCCGTATGACAGAATGTTATATTACTAAAAAAATAAATAAATAATAAAATTAAAAAGATTACCATAACTATAACAAAAATTAGAGGTTGTTACTGTAAAAAATTGAGGTTTTTAAGAAGATCCGCTTCTCTCGGATTTAATTAAAGCTCATATATACAGACTACCGGTGTCATGTTCCCCATTAAAAGGTAAGCCTTTGTGATAAAATGTTGGATGTGGTAGAAGGCTAATGAGATCCTGTAACAACATGTTATTTTTAACTAACAAACTATCTTGTTATATAACGAATAATTTGTATATATTTTCATCCAAAATAAAATGTAATAATAAGAATAAATAAATAGAGGAAATGAACTGATCTATCTTCATGAAGCATGAATTGCAGATTTCTTTAATATCTCAAAAAAAAAAAAATTATAGTAAAAATAGGAGTGGTAAATAAATAATAAATAAAGATAATAATAGACACTTATAGATAATAAGATAGAATAGATAAATAAATAAACTTAAAAAAGGCAATAAATGAATTGAAATTAATAAACAAACAAATAATGATTTTAGTTTGAAACACTATAAATTAGTAAAACCTTCCATTAAAAATATAAAAATAACTTATAATAATTAAAATTTACAGTTAAATATCTATTTAAAAGAAAGAAGTTTTTTAATAGGTACAATTTTTTTATTTATTTTGAAAAATTATACAAAATATGTTTTTTTTTTTTTTTTAAAACCACTCTGTAAATTGCTAGAACTGGATTTTTGTCGCAAATAAATAAGTATAATTTATAATATATTATAAATAAATAAACCGATCTATCTCCTCAAAACTATCTTAAACTGATAAATACTTTAATGCTGCAATATTATAAGCATGAAAAATATTTAGAAAAAAAAATGTTTAGTATTTTGATTTTTTCTGTATAAAGTATATAATATTTTATAAAGTAATATTACTACTTACTCTTCAAACATTTTTTTTTTTCAAATAAGCGTTAGCATTTTAGAAAGTAATGTTGTTTTACTGTAGATTAATATTCTTTTTATTACAAACAATAAAAAATTTATAACATAACATTAATAAATAAACCGATCTGTCTCCTCAAAACTATCTTAAACTGAAAAATACTTTAATTATTCATGACACTTTTAACAGCAAAAAAATATTTAGAAAAAAAACAATATTTTATATTTTGATTTTTTTTTTTTTTTTGTAAAAAGGTATATAATATTTTATAAAGTAATTTTGTTTTTAATAGTACTACTTACTCTTCAATATTTTTTCAAATAACCATTAAACATTTTAGAAAGTAGATTAATGGTTTTTTTATTACAAAAACTATAAATAATATAATTGTTTTTAAAATTTATAGTATAGAATAGGATTTTTATCCTAAAACAAACACTTGAAAAACGAAAATCTGGTCGATCAATATCCTATCACATAAAGGCACGGAGATTAAGATGGGCGGGGCATGTAGCTCGTTGCAATATATTTGGATGCCTCTACTTAACAATGAATGCCTCAATAGAAGGTAAAAGACCATATAGAAGGCCATAGAGCAGATGGACAGATAGAATCAACAAATATACAATAGAGCTGCATTCAGATATATGGAAAGAAATAGTCCAAAACAGGCAGAGATCGATCAGGCTTGTTAAGGCGGCTAAATATCTACATGGTCTTTAATGCCAAAAGAAAACAAAAAAGTATAGTAAATGAATTGCAGAGTGGGGTAGATCAGTGGTAGGGTACTGAGCTTCCAATGCTAAAGGTCCCAGGTTCGAATCCCGGCTCATTGCAGAAAAATTATTTATTCTGTTAAATTGGCCACGGGTCGATCTTGGGTAGGTAGACCTTCCTGGGGCACACCCAGCCTTTATAAAGTTGTTACCATTAATTAAAATAATTAATTAAGGGGAAAAACCTGGTGGTTAAGAGTGATCTCGGCCCAATCACCTCCTTGCACAACCGTAGACCAAGAAACAATGCTTTCTCTAAATAGTACTGAACCCCCTTCATGGGTTGTAGTGGTACGGATTTTTTTATGTTTTTTTTTATCGTAAATGAATTAGCAATCTCTACAAAGCATGAAATACGAAATGTTTATAATGTTCTCAAACATCTTTTGCAACAAAAATATATCCTCAGAATATATTAAAAAAAAAAAAAAAAAAAAAAAAGAAGGGGCTGCAATCGTCATTAATATTAAAGTTGATCCTCGGCTCTAAAGAGGAGGGAAAGGACTTCAATTTCTCATCCCCCCTCATACATTTATTTCCCTTTAAGCGGGACTTTTACCGCCTTCATTTACACCATTTTTAAAACCTCTCCTTTTCTTTCTGGTTACTCCATTGCAAATTATAAATCAGCTGTCCCTCAACGTATAAACTTGAAAGAAAAGAAGAAATAGAGAAAAAAAAAAAAAGAGGTAGAGAGAATTAAAAAGAGTCGAAAAGTTTTGAAATACTTAGTGTAACCCTTGAAATATTTAAGTTCTACACTTTTTGAAGTACTAACTTTCTTTTGAGAATGGCTAAGAGTATTACCCGAAGTTTTTCTATTATGGAATTTATTGCCGAGAGAGAGATGGTTATTAATAATTTATTTTATTTTGTTAACTGTTGCATAGAGGAGCTGTTAATTTTTTTTTAAATTGAGTTGTTATAGTTATTATTAAAAATTTTGAAGGAACCGTGAAATTAATGTGTCACACTACAAAAAATGTTTAGTTAGATCAAAGGAATTAATCATAATAAAACAAGGACCCGTCTCAAATCAATGGAAAAATAAAACAAAATGATGGCCAGCCAATGGCCAGATCTTTTCTTCTTTTTATATCCATCCTAGACATCAAATTACTACCAGTTGACGAAATGAAACAAAATTACTGTTTTACGATACCTATAAATTTTCTTGTAGACTTTGGTATATTCTTACCTTTTAACCAGCCCTGAAAATACTGAAAACTAATAATTATCCTTTTTTAATGTTTAATTTATTTATTTTTTTAATTCACGAAAAATGGGTCAGAACAAAAAAAAAAAAAAAATATTTTCTCAAATAATTATGATGGAGTCATTAGGGTAAACGCACCAGTTATGGACAGGGGGCCAATTGAGGGACAGTTTGGACTTTAAATGTAAATAATTCCATAATAAACTTCAGGATCATCTCGACCCTCTCGTTTCTAACCTTGCTTCCACTTCAGTTCCTGATAACTCCGAGATGTCTGAAAAGAAGATGGCTCCGTGATCCCCTAATGTAGACACATCGTTAGAGTGCTACTATTGGGTTGTTACTCAACAAGTGTTTTCACGTAATTATATCCATATGTTCAAATTTACTAAATGTATTTCTTTAACACATTTGTAAATATCATTAAGAAATAATTTAAAAAAAAATTTAAAAAATGTAAATAATAAGCTTCCTTGTTGATTTAAATTTTTCAGTTTTTTTTTATAGATTGAAGAACAATGCCCTCAACTGACAAATGTATGAACAAAGTTCCCAAAAGAAAATTTTAAAATGCCTATCATTGTTGTTTCTATAGTGATCTTGAAATCAGTGTGTTTCATACCTTATTACTGACAGTTTTGCTGAAAGTTATCTTATCTTTATTAGTATTTTTATAGTTAAATGAATATTTTAGAATTTTTACAAGTTATGTCCATTACTAGTACCGACCCCCTGTCCACTACTAGAACAATTGAATTTCGGGCTGTCCATAACTGGTGCAAAAAGTTGCTTTTTTTTTAAATGAAGATTATAACTGCATGACTGAATATTTTTTAAATTTTAAAATAGAAAAAGGACACCCTAAAAATTCTAAATGTACAACGCAGAAGTTTATAACTGTAATAATTCTCTGATATCTGCCCTTACCCTGATTTTTCAGTTCTAAGTGAAATCCTAGCTGAACACACCTGTCTCTATTTTTATTCTTCTAATTTTATTTACTTGTTGATTTATTTTTTGGTTTTCTTTTTTCTTTTCTTTCTCCACATTCCTTTATGTCTATTATTTCATGTTATATCCTTTTTTCTTTTTCTTTCAATCTATCACGTAGATCTGTAGAAGTATATTCACATTTGGATAAACTATATATTACACTACAACAATTGTTACCATCTATTTACATCAGTTTAGGTTCTTTTTACTTAGCTTACCCTGTTTATATTTTAATGTACTTACTGTTTATAATTTTAATAAGCTTGTTCACATTGTTAATAGTTTTTTGTCTAAATATTATGTAACTTCCACAATTCTCTATCTTTTTTGTATCCTGACCGTTCTAGCCCTGAAGCAGACCTGCAAAGTCGGTTCGAAACGTTGGCTTTTAATAAAATAGTTTTATTGCTATTTAGCCTATTTATGACCGCCACCCCGGACCATCTCCTTCCTTTATAATGCAACGGTCAACTACTAAATATTCAATAAAATAAATTATTTTAGTGTTTTTTTTTTACCGAATCCAACCAGGCAAAGTAAGGAAGGAAGGAGAAAAAAGAGGAGTAAATAAATCTCTCGAATTACAGTGGAGAAGTTTTTTTTTACATGTTCCAGAGCATATTTACAGCTTCCCTTTGTAACATGTGTAGTTCGTCTCATGTCCGAACGCAGTCAGCTTCTGACGTCTCAGAAGAGAAGAGAAAATGTCTTTGATCTGTTTTTAGTCATCTTAGAAATTTCCGATTCCCAACTAAGAATCGGATTGCAGTTTTAAAAATTCTCAAATCAAATAGATATAGTGTATTTAAAAGAACTAACGTCCAACTATATCGCAAGAACACAGTATACTATTAGTCCGTGGTACAGACCCCTTTTTATCGAATCATTAACATCCGCCTGAAACTTCGTAAATAGTTTCATCTCAGCGTAACCTACAACTATTTTATTTACGAAAACTCTTGGAATTGAGCCGTTTTCAATCTGGAGGGGGGCAAAATTTGCCTATTTAATTAGATATTAAGGTGTTTGTTTTACTTTTATTTCTATTTTTATTTACTTATGCATATATATTGTTTTTTCTTTACTCTTTTGTTCTTTTTTCTTATTCTTTTGTTATTACTTTATTTATTTATATTTTTGTATATACGGTATGAATGCAATCTCTGAACTCTATTATAAGTGTCCTTAAACTGTGATAATTAGATATTAAAAATTCGTAAATGCACATTTGATTCCTACTCGGATCGTAAGATAATTTTTTAACAAAATCGTGAAAAAAGGTGACCTTAAAAAATATTGAGCATTTTCGCTTGACCTACGCACACAAATTTTTAAAATAACTGGACTATATAGGACAAACGGCCCAATATTTTTGTAGGCCATTTTTTTAATCAATTTTGTGATCAAATTATCTTACGATCCAAGTAGAAAGCAAATGGGTATTTACGAGTTTTTAGTACCTAATCAAATATAATGAAGAGAAGAATAGTTGGGGTGATCAGTCAAGGAGGAAGGCAAAAATAAATGATAATATTTATTTTTTACATATGCCGACGTTTCGACCTGAAGTTCAGGCCTTCATCAGGGCTAAGAAAATAACCAGATAACAAGGTATGAGAAACATAAGTAATGATGGTGAAAAAGATAATAAAAAATAAAAAATGAAAAGAAAAAAAATTAGAAAAATAAAATAGATAAATATAAAGTAAAATGAAATTGTTAGAATAATGACTAAGAACTAAGAGATAAATAATAAAAACCGGTACAAAGTGTGGAATGATGAAGTAGATATAATCAAAAAGGGTGACAAAAGTGTTACAATGGGAATCCTAGAATAAAATGTAAAACATAAAAAAAGAAATATGAAGTTATATAAGTAATGAAAATAAATAGTAAAATTAAAACATTGAGAATGGAGTAGTTGCTTTTTCTCTCTCCCCCTCCCTTGTAACAACTTTTATTCTCCCTGCGACACTTAAGGAGACAGGTAGTACTTCTTTTATTTCTTTCTTATTTCAACTTTCTCAATTTCTTCCCTCCTTCCTTTCATTCCTTTTCTCTGTTTTTAACTCTTTATTATATTATACATTGTCTGTACATCTTGATAGACTTTACAATACCTCAATTTTCTATCTAACTACTCCATTCTCAATGTTTTAATTTTACTATTTATTTTCATTACTTATATAACTTCATATTTCTTTTTTATGTTTTACATTTTATTCTAAGATTCCCATTGTAACACTTTTGTCACCCTTTTTGATTATACCTACTTCATCATTCCACACTTTGTACCGGTTTTTATTATTTATCTCTTAGTTCTTAGTCATTATTCTAACAATTTCATTTTACGTTATATTTATCTATTTTATTTTTCTAATTTTTTTTCTTTTAATTTTTTCTTTTTTCTTTTTTATTTTTTATTATCTTTTTTACCATCATTACTTATGTTTCTCATACCTTGTTATCTGGTTATTTTCTTAGCCCTGATGAAGGCCTGAACTTCAGGTCGAAACGTCGGCATATGTAAAAAATAAATATTATCATTTATTTTTGCCTTCCTTTTTGACTGACCACCCCAACTATTCTTCTCTTCATTATCCACGACAGTCAACCAATTACCAATTACTAATCAAATATACATAGTTTGTCCCCCTCTAGATTGAAAACGATCCAATTCCAAGAGTTTTCGTAAATAAAATAGTTGCAGGTTACGATGAGAGGAAACTATTTACGAAGTTTCCGACGGATGTTAATAATTCGATAAAAAGGGGTCTCTACTACGGACTATATAGCCATTATAAAAACTAATATATATCTATAGGAGTGTAGGGTAGCTTAATGGTAGGCCGTTGGGTTCCAATGATACTCAAGGTACCAGGTTCAAATAGGGCTAATAACAGATAAATTATTTATTCTTTTTTGTTGGCCATGAATCGATCCTGGGGTCGGAAACCTTTCTCGGGCACACCCAGCCTCTATAAAATGGGTACCCTCGTACGATTATTACAGTAACAATTTACACAATAAGTGATTTACTTGTATCACAGGAAAAATAAATCTATTTTAATAGTTAAGCAGTATGACACAGCTATTCCAAAACTTGTACTAATACATAATGTTAACCGCTTAAGACCTATTTATTTGGTACATTTATTAAAAATAATGAATTTAAAACTACTAGTCCGTGGTACAGACCCCTTTTTATCAAATTATTAACATCCGGCTGAAACTTCGTAAATAGCTTCATCTCATCGTAACGTATAAATATTTTATTTACGAAATTCTCCGAATTGGGGCGTTTTCAATCTGGAGGTTGGAACTTTGTCTCTTTAATTTGTAATAAAAACTCGTAATTACCCACTTGCTTTAAGCTTTGATCGGAAGATAACTTGAGCACAAAATCGTGAAACCATGACCCTAGGTGACCTTCAAAAATATTGAACCGTTTAGAGTGACCTACATCTCCAAATTGTCAAAATAACGAGGTTATATAGTCCAAATAGCTCTATATTTATGAATGCCACCTTTTTTCTTGACTTTGTGCTCAAGTTATGTTACGATTAAAGTAGAAAACAAATTGGAATTTACGAGTTTTAGTATCTAATTCAATAGACAATGTTTGCCGATCTCCAGATTGAAAACGCCCCAATTCCAGGAATTTTCGTAAATAAAATATTTGTAGGTTACGATGAGATGAAGATATTTACGAAGTTTCAGCCGGATGCTGATAATTCGATAAAAAGGAATCTGTACCACGGAATATACCCAATAAATGAATTACTTTATGTTGAAATCATACAAATTTGCATTAATTAATACAATAATAATCAAAAAATAAAAAAAATCAAACTAACATCGCTGAAGCAAAATTATCTTTTCCTCACGCTATAAATTTTACTTATTAACCGTAGACGTTGCTGACCTAGGAATTTACGCCCGTAACCAGCAACAGGCAAACAAACTTCATGTAATATAATATTTTATTATTATTATTAACAAAAATTTGTTCTTACATGTGACAGAATGTAATATTATTTAATAAGGAAATATTTAAGAAAAAAAAAATAAAGAGGAAAATATGGTTTGGGGTACAATATAGTGCCGCTTCTTGACGTTTATACAGGTAAGTCACGTGATCGCCAACCGCCAGGTTTCTCCATCAAACCAATCAACTACACACTTTATAGACCCTAGGAGTGCCCCACCCAAGGGAGAGAGCTGATATATGCAAATAACGTTTCTTCAACAGCTAGGCTTGAGCTCTGGCTCAGCAGGTAAAACTTCACTCTTGAGCTACTTGGTGGGCTTAAAAAATACACACAAATACTTACTTCATTCTGTTAAAGTAATGAATGAGTTGCGTCAATGTAGTTTTAGGTTATATAGTTACTAATATTTTAAGTTCTTTCATTTTTCGTTTGAGGATACAATTTAGAATATATGCCGTTTTAGAAGCAAAGTTGGGATTGTAAAAGGAAAAACACAGTACTAAGAGAAAGAAGTTGTAGTAGACATCCCCCTGTATTTACTCCTTTAGATGACAATGTGTGAGGGAATGAGAAGTAATATATAATATATAGGAATATGAGGTTGCACTGTGAATTATACTCAATGGTGCAGTGGACGAATTGCTCATTGGAAAACCTCATATCGATAAACAATCGAAAAAAAGGAAATAGGTCTGATCACGTAGCAGCAGCTGGAAGGGACTCCAGCCACTTGAGGCAAAAGGACGGAAGCGAGAGGAAGCCATCTGGGAAGAGAGGCCTACTACATTGAAGACCAAGAATATCAAGCCGACAGTTATAAGACATTTATACATTAATTTATTACAGTTATAAAATCAATTGTTTTACTATACAGGAGCGAAAGTCATTTTATTTAATTGTCCTATATGCATCACGAATGAAGAATAACAAACCAGGTGAGTCAATGTGTATTTACTAAGTCCCACATTTCATATATATATTCTTATTGTTTCTTCTCACTCAATGTCACAAAAGGTATTAGATTCCCGAATTCCCAACGACAGTTAAGCACTCTCTAAAGTCTATATTCAGTGCCGGGGATTTGTTTTAATATTCAGTTGTGTAAATAACCTAAGTTCCCCGATATATAAACGGAAGGCTATTCGCCTATTCCCGCCAAAACTATTCATTTAAAATTTACTTTCAGTAGGTTATTTACAAAGTAGATGACATTTGATAAAATTTTGGACCGTCGAGATAACAAGTTAAAATTCCAAAATGTTAAGCCCATTGAAAAATCTTTAACCTCACATAACTACAATTAGTATAAATATAACCTCATTTCTATATTTTCACGGGTTGCCATATCAAACATACATTCAACTCAAAAGGATTAAGTATAAGAATTTAAATTTTCGTATGAAACTGATTTTGGATCATATGTACACCATTACTTAAATTTCTTCTAACATTGGGCCTAATCAAGCAAGACTTTTTTAAAATATCAAGGAATTTTGTGCGTCTTTAAGAGAAGGATTTTTTTTTTTAAATAGTGGATGAATTTAACTTTTTCATAACATTGATCCAAACCAAAGGAGTCGATAATTTTTAAATTAGACGTGTTTAAGAAAATACATCTTAGCCAGTTAATAAAAAAAAACAGAAAATATATGAAAATGGGATCAACCACATGGAATTACATAGAAACAATTTTTTTATGTCTAAAATATAGGTAAGTCAAAGTAAAAATCTACGACATTTTAGTCGAAATTCATAACTTCGAAATTATCACGGTGTTGTGGCATCGATTCAAATTAAAATTAGTTCCAAATCGTGCCGAGTGGATAATATTCCAGCTGGAATACTGTATTGACAATCGAAGACAGAATTAATCGAGTGTCAAATGATACCGTTATTAAGGATAATAAAAAAATCTTACTGCTGTGTTATAAAGAGTAGACGATTGTTTTTCGATAGAAGATTATTTTCATATTTGATTGATGAATATCATAAAGCGAACAATCCTTCCGCCTCGACAGAATATTTAAATATTTTTATGAAGAGAATGAAGTCAATAAATTAAGTTCAGAGAGCGGAACACGTTCAATCTCTACTCCTTTTTAAATTAATAAGAAAAAAAATATGTCTTCTTTTTCTAGAGGAGATGGAATTTTATTCAAATTGAAAGCCAATCAATTACAATATTTTTTTTTTTTTTTAAAGAAAGAAAATTAAATTTGATTCTGAGACATTTACTAACCTAAGAACAATAAAAACGGACAATAGATATTAAATTCGCCTAAAACAAAATGACAATCGAGAAATAACTAAATTACAAAGTTACGCAAAGTTAAAATTATAATAAAATACAAAATACAAGTAAACAAATGAAATGTCCTAGATTATGTCTTCTGTTGAAATATTTTATAGAAAAATAATACAATCTGCCACAATCTAGGGCATTGATTATTATGGATCTATGTTAACATTTATACATTTTATATTCAATTTAAAATATAAATTGAGAAAAAATAAAATGAGAACAAAATATGTAAGTAAAATTGTATACACTAAAAGGAAAAAGAAAATTAACTTGTAAAAAGGAAAACAAAAAAGGACATTAACAGAATACTTTTTTAATTTGTTTATTTCGAAATATAATAATCTGTCACGTGGACAATAATTATAGTGATATATAAACACACAATATATACAGAAAAATAACAAAAATAAAATAATAATCAAAAACTATATACAATAACAATAAGTAAATTAAAAACATAAAAACACAATCATACCTATATACAATATATACAATCAGGAAGAGAAATTCAAGCCAGGCTTCTCCCTCCAACTATAGAAGGAAAAGCAAGACTCCAAGAGATCCCTGGGCTACTCTCTCAACAGCGTCACTGGTGCTAAAGCCAGTGGGAAAGGATACTAAAAAAGAAAAAAAAATGCTTGTAACACATTCATAGGAATTTACAATATTTACATTTAGCCTAGAGAACTCTAAACCATGCCAGTTCTCACGTGAAAGGCAAGCCAGGGCTCAAAGGGATCCCAGCGTTGCTCAGTGAAGACTGAGTAAGAGAGCTAAAATCACATACGCTCAGGACTTGTGTGGAGAAACTGGACACTGCCTGAATTCCAATAGAATATTTATAAAATATCTCGGGGCCATTGCCGTTTCAACCGTCGTGGGGGATTATATGGATGGTTGGAGCTGGAAATGAATTAAAAACTTATGATGGATAAGTTTTTTGTGAAACTTTGAGAATTTGGATTGAATTAAGTTGAGGACAAAGGGGATGTTGATATCATGACGTAAGGTTTTGTTTGTGACGTAGTACGGAGGATTAACTATTGTTCGAAGGGCTCTGGATTGAAAGGATTGGATACGTTTGATGTTCGAAGATTTAGTTGTCCCTCACAGTTCAAGTCCATACGTCCAGATGGGTCTTAGTTATTCTAAGACTTCTTAAAGAATAGTATTTATTTTTTAGTTGAGAGATGTGAGTTTCTGTTCTGTAGTCTATATAATTGTCCAAATCGTCGGTTTAGCTATTGTCTTTTGAGTCTGGTATGAGGGTTCCATGTCAGTCTCTAGTCTAGATGAAAGCCCAAGTACAGGACTGTGTCTGAAAAGGGAAGAGGTATTGAGTTAAAAAATATTGGACACGATTTAAGTCGGAGTATGAAAATGGTGTGCTTACACTTCGACTCATTTACTTTAATACGCCAATACTTGCACCACTGCTATTGTCTTCCATTAATTATCACCAAGTACAGTAAGACATGAGAAACGATAGGAGAATAGAATAAATCTTTTATGGGCATGACAAACATTTCAACATTAAAATTATTATGAAACTTTATTATTATTTTTTGTGAAGGGGAGAGGAGATAGATTTTTATTATAATATATATCAATATGGGATGCGAAACAAGCGTTGTTGTGTATAGTGACTGCAAACGATATTTACGAGAAGCTGTTTCAGTATAATAGCCAGCAATTTTCCAAATTGATTGATATTTATGGTTAATCTTTATCTTTGGTCGTGGCGTGATCTTATAAAGCGTAAATCATTCCTTAATAGGCGGCCTATCTAACGCAAAATGAAATTCAAATAAAAAAACACGTCTCTAACGTAAAGGGGAAGAGTGCCTACGTTTCGTTACTTTACGCATCATCAGTTATCAGGCATAAATATAAAAAATTATATCATATATATGCCGAAAGAAAAGAGGAACCAAAATATAGAAAAATTGCTATTAACAACTCAGGAAGTCATCCAAATACCTACGTTTTTTTTTTATTGAACAGTGAATAGTACAATGCCACATTGAAGGGCAACAAGTGACAAGGCTAAATGTGTTCATTCATACCATATTTACATATAATAGGGAAATAAAAAAAATAAAAAAAAAGATAAATGAGTAAACTAAGAAAAAGTAAATATGAAAATAGAATAACAAACATAAATGCTACATATGCGAAAGAAGAAATAAATCAATAAGTAAAAATAAAATAAATCATCCTAACACATTCATCCCTATGTACAATATTTACATTCGCCCATGTAACTCCGAGTGAAGCTTTGTCCTTCAAAAATTAAAGGCAAAGCAGGACTCCAGGAGATTCCAGTGCCTCTCTTCCAGCCGCGTCACTGGTATGCCAGTGGAGACTGAATGAGGGCACTAGAGCCACAATATCTACTCTAGCATCGAAAATTTAATATCGGGTTAAACCTCCCATGTACGTTTCAGCCGACCTTTACGTCACCTTCCCTTTGAATTAATCAATTTTAAAACATTGTTTTCAAACGCACAGCTTTTATTGAACGACTGCAAACTAACACAAAAAAATTTATAATTTTTTTTTTTTTTAATGATATTTATAACTATATTAAATAAATACATCTAGTAAATTTGAACATATGGATATAATGACGTGAAAACACTTCTTGAGAAACTACCCAATGGTAGCACTCTAATGATATGTCTACATTAGGAGATCGCAGGGCCATCTTCTTTTGAGACGCCTCGGAGGGTTATCAGGAATTGAAGAGGAAGCAAGGTTAGAAACGAGAGGATTTGGATGGTTATGAAGTTTACTATGGAAGGATAGATATCTGAATTGTGCCAAATCGGAAATATATGGAACATAATGATCTTTATGGATTATTTTATTTGTGACAAAGAAAGAAGGGTTGTGGCTCTTGAATTATAAGGATTCGATAGGAGAGGAATTTAGACGGTTTAGTGAAGCCCCAGAGCTCAAGTCCGTAAGTTCAAATAGGTCTTATTATATTCATGTATATTAGTCTTTTGTAATTAATTGAAAGTTTGAGCGTTTGTCTAGCAAGTGTTGGAGTAAGCGGGAACGTCGAGCAATTTCTTGTCGTTTCAGTCTTGTATGAGGATTCCAAGTTAGACGTTTGTCCAAGTGGAATACAAGGTATCGGATTTGTTCAACAGAGATGAGTGGGGTATTAAAATTAAATGAATAAAATCTGTTTTGCAAAAATACTATTTCCATCTTCATATACATGTGATGAAACTACTTATATATTAACACACAAATGAAGACATATCCGAACTTGGTTGTATGATAAAATCTGAGGATTATTTTATAAATGGTGAGGAAAACTGAAATATTTTAAAAGGGTTTGACTTTTTGAACCGTGCAAATTGAACTGTTTGAAGAACAATTAGCTTCTTCTTTATCCCTGGCCCTTTGTTTGTCTTTAATTTAGTAAGATTAGGAGATTTTAATTTATTTTAACTTGGTCGATATTTATTCAACTCTGTTTGCGTTCTGCTTATTTTCCCGAGCTATTTGTCCAACTTAACCTTCGTATTTGCTCCAATTATATATTTTTCTTCCTTTCCGAATTTACTGGCAAAATTAAAAACCAACAGGATAAACCACATGAATGGTTCATATGAATCAAAATATGAACCGTTCAACATCAAATAATATTATTATATAATTTATTGATTTATTTAAGAAATTCACACTCTTATAAAACAAATATACATTCAGTAAATATGACAAATAGTAATTCAGTGAAATGAAGAGCACTTGTAGTGAAATCAACCATTGGCAGCACTCTTATTTACTGAAAAATATTACAATCTGTCTATAGGACATTTATAATAGAGTTCACAGATCACATTCACACTCTATGTACAATAAACAAAACAAATTATACAGAAAAATAATATATATACAATAAATAAGAATAAAATAACCTAAAAATAAATAAATAAAAATAACACATACATACCTTTATACAATGTTTATAATTTGGCGAGAGAACCAGAAACCAGACTTGTCCCTCCAGCTGTGGAGGGAAAAGTATAACTCCAGGAGTTCCCTGCACTCCTCTCTCAACCGCGTCACTAGGACTAAACCCAGTGGAGATTGAGCAAGAGTGCTTTAGCCACATACACTCATGTCATGAGTGGAGAATCTGGCCATTGCCAGAACTCCAATATTTACAAACTATAAAAGATCGCGGGGCCACTGCCGTTTTAACCTTCTTGGAGGATTATATGGATGGGTGGTGCTGGATAGAGATTGTGCAAAGGGATTTGGATGATGGGTAAGGTTCTGGTGGAATTTGGAGAATTTTGCTGGGATGAGGTCTAGTACAAATGGGATATTAAGGTCATAGTGTAGGGTTTTGTTGGTTACATAGAAAGGAGCATTGACTATGATTCGAAGGACTTTGGATTGGAAGGATTGGATGCGTTTGATGTTAGTTAATTTTGCTGTTCCCCACAGTTCAAGTCCGTAAGTCCAGATAGGTTTCAGTATTGTCTTGTAGATCAGTAACTTGTTTTCAATGGAAAGTTTTGATTTTCTGTTTCGTAGTCGGTATAGTTGTCCGTATCGTCGGTTTAGTTCCTGTCTTTTAAGTCTAGTATGAGGGTTCCACATTAGTCGTCTGTCTAAGAGAAAGCCAAGGTACCGGACTGTGTCTGAGAAAGGAAGCTGAATGGAATTAAAGTGTACTGGTAGACAGAAACTGCGTCGGAGCGTGAAGGTGATGTGTTGGCATTTGGATTCGTTTACTTTAATACGCCATTTATTACACCAGTGATCAATCAGGGAGAGGTGTCTTTGGAGGTTTGAGGATGCCATATCAGGATCTGAGTCGGATGATAGAATGGCGGTGTCATCCGCAAAAGTTTGCAGCACTCTAATAAAAATTTTAAATTAGGAGATCACGAGGCCATTTTCTTCTCAGATGCCTCGGAGGGTTACCAGAGATAGTAAATGAAGCAAAGTTGGAGGGGGGCAAACTTTATCTATTTAATTGGGTATTAAAAACTCGTAAATAGCCATTTTCTTTCTACTTGCATTGTAAGATAAATTGATCACAAAATCGATAAAATAGGTGGTCTACAAAAATATTGGACCGTTTATCCTATATGACCTTATTTTTTGAAAATTTGGAGGTGTAGGCCCCGACGACCTTTGAGAAATCAATAATTTTAATACTGCAAGGTGTCGGATACTATCACCAGATGTGGTGAGTTTAACAACGGAATGTGTACCGAATTTGGAAATTTTTTTGAAATTTTTTGAGACAGAAAAATTAAAGAAATTTCATGAAAAACCATTTAATAAGAAACCATTTTGGTCCAAATAAAAGGAACTCTTGTTTTTTAAAAATATTATTATGCGTATAAAAAGGGTTAGTTACTTAAATAAATATAAATATCATAGAAGTAGTTTTGTAGTTCTTATTTTAACTACAAAGAAAAGTTTATTTTTTTTTTTTAATTTTGACAATTTTTTTTAAACATAAACTTATATGCGTATATATTTTTATGCTTGCAAATTATAGTATTGTTAATTTTTACCAATTGCTTAAAATTATTAGTCCGTGGTACAGACCCCTTTTTATCAAATTATTAACATCCGGCTGAAACTTCTTAAATGGCTTCATCTCATCGTAACCTACAAATATTATAATGATGTTGAAATGGTTGACCGTTGATATAATATGAGAAGGAGTTAGTCGGGGGTGCGGTCAAATAAATAATAAATTAAAATATATTAATTATCTTTATTTTTGCCGACGTTTCGACCCACTTAGCAGGTCGTCTTCAGGGCTACAAAAGATACAAAACATGTTGAAAATAAAAAATAAATATAAGTAGATATGAGAAGTTGTCAGATACAGAAATTGTCACCCATTACATTGTCACCCACTATATCTCTGATACCATCTTTTATTTCTGTATCTGACAACTTCTTCTTATTTTATATCTACTTATATTTATTTTTTATTTTCAACATGTTTTGTATCTTTTGTAGTCCTGAAGACGACCTGTAAGGTGGGTCGAAACGTCGGCAAAAATTAAAATAATTAATATATTTTAATTTATTATTTATTTGACCCGCACCCCCGCACAACTCCTTCTCATAAAAATATTATATTTAAGAAAATTCTCGGAATTGGCTCGTTTTCAATCTAGAGGTCGACAAACTTTCTACATTTAATTAGGTACTAAAAACTCGTAAATACCCATTTGCTTTCCACTTTAATCGTAAGGTGGCTTGAGCACAAAGTCAATAAAATAGGTGACCTACAAAAATATTAGGCTGTTTGTCCAAACCTCATTATTTTGAAAATTTGGGAAAATATTTTTGAAAGCGACCTTTTTTTGTCGACTTTGTGGTCAAATTATCTTACGATCCAAGTAGAATGTGTATTTACGAGTTTTTAGTACCTAATTAAATCGACAAAGTTTGCCTCCCTCTATATTGAAAAGCCACAAATGTTTTCGTAAATAAAATAGTAGTAGATTACGATGAAACTATTTATGAAGTTTCAGGTGGATGCCCTATGACCTATTGTATATGAAACTACTAACTCGAGAATGTTATCTAGCGAACTTAAAAGGTAAGTTGGTTTTTGTATGGAAATGAGGCTTAATAGACTTGGGCGACAAGCAGACATTACCTAACTTGAAGATAAGTCCCTAAGTCGGTTTGAAGAGGACATGTTCGGGTTAGTCATTACAAACTCTTGGTGCAAACTCATTCAGCTTTTAATGGAAACTTTCCGACTCGGAAGGAAACTACTCCCCACGTTCAATTACTGATACATTAGAGATACGCGATTATCTCGTTGCTTTAAATTAATTGAAAACTAATTAATTAAAAGCCTACAAGTTTTGAACAAAACGTATGGAAGACATTTCAATGAAAAACCTAAAACAAAACTTTTTGTTGAAGTTATACACTTTTTGTGTGGATAGTGAGTTAAAATGATCCGTTTGTTCTTGGATGTGTAACGTTCGGTGAAAGTCGGCGGAAGTCGACTAATTCAGTTGATTTTGCATATTGATTAAAATATCTCAGAAACTAAAAATCAGATCTGCATATTGCAAGCAAAGGAATTGTTCATCATTTCATCCTCTCTGTAATGAGCTATTATTCGAAATTGTAGCTTAACGCTACGCGGTGTTAGAGAGATGAAATCGTAATAAAAAGTGTCGAAAACCAAATTACGGCGAGTTTTATTAAAGAAGCGCTCCAATTTATTTCACAATGGTTTATTATTTCTATACAAATTTATATCTAAAGTAACTTTAGCTTTCGACCGGGTGTGGCACGATGGCTTGCTTTTCAAGCTCAAAACCCATTTACCTCAACCCTTGTACCTAGTCCTCAAATCCTACCTTTCAAATCGCTCCTTTCAAGTCTGCTGCGGCAATGAGCTCTCCAAACATTATCCAATTGAGGCTGGTGTTCCACAAGGCAAGAGCTTAACCGACGATTTAGTCGGCTATATAGACTACTAAACAGAACATCTCATCTCTCAACAAAAAACAAATTATTAATCTACGAGACCATACTGCAAGCTATCTAGACCTACTGACTTGAACTGTAGGGGACAACTAAATCATCGAATATCAAACGCATCCAATCCCTCCAGTCCAAAGTCCTTCGAACAATAGTCAATGCTCCATATTATGTCACGAACAAGACCCTACACCATGACCTTAACATCCCATATGTCCATGACATCATCCCATCCAGATTCTCCAACTTTCAGCAGAACCTTATCCATCATTCCAATCCTCTAGCGCAATCTTTATCCAGGTCCGAGCATCCATACCATCCCCTCGAAGGTTGAAACGGCAGTGGCCTCGAGATTTTTTGTAAATATGCCTTTGGAGTCTTGGCAATGGCCAGCTGACAGACATGTCCTGAGTGTCTGTGGCTCTAGTGCCCTCTTTCAGTCTCCATTAGCTTCTAATACTAGTGATGCGGCTGGAAAAGTGGCACTGGGATCTTCCGGAGTATTGCTTTGCCTTCCACGTGTGGGGGAAAAAGCCTGGCTCGGAGATTCTTGGGCGAATGTATTTATTGTATATAGTTATGATTGTGTTTAGAAGTTTTTATTTTATTTTATTTGTTTATTTTTATTTTTTATTTTTATTTACCTTCTTCATCAGTATTATTTATTTAATTCTTATATTTGTATTTCTTTCTTTATTATTTGTATGTATTGTATGAATGAGAACTTTTAGCCCTAATGCTTATAGCCCTCCAGCAGTGGCTGATTGTATTATTATTCAATAAATAGATTTTTAAAAAAAGTAACATTACCTTCCTAGTTACAAAGAAAAATAAATAAAAGGTGATTCCAATTATTGGACTAAACTTTTTTTTTAATCTTTAGTAATATGCTAAAAAAAAATAGCATTAGTTCAGTAATACATTCAAAATTTAAAAACCAAACAAAGGATATAACATTTGGAGTAGAACATATAAAAAAAAAAAACTGGAGACCATATCTTTGCTCCAAATTGTCCGATTTTAACGATTTATTTTTTGAGGAAATTCCGTAAACTTTTAAAAAACCTATATAAATTTAAAGGGCCTCAAGAAAATGACTTTAGCCAAGTTTCATTGAAATCGGTACATTCGTTTAGGAGCTCCAGTCCAGATTCTTCCAGTCTTTTACTTTGGATAGTAATGTCGATGAAGGAGGATCATCCTCGGGCGAGCTCTGATTTTATATCCAACTTTGAGAAAAAAAAATCGGTGCAGTAGTTTCAGAGAAACTGCGCCGACGGCGGACGGCGGACGGACAAAAAAAAATGATTCGTTTTTCGAATTCTACGCATCCTGAAACGTGAAACCTCAAATTTTGAGAGGGGGTTTAGTTTTGAATTTTTTGTTCGATCACAATGGTTGGTTATTGAAAATAATAAACCAATATGGATTAAAATATATCAGAAAATAAATATCAGACCTGCATACTTAAAGAGAGCTAAATATTCAGCATTCCATCCTCTTCAGAATGAGCTGTTATTTATAATTTATATTTCATATTATTAATCTCGAATTGTTGATGTTTTCATTTCTATTGCGTAGTCTAAAGCACACACATTAGTTTTTTTTTTTTTTTAAATTATTAGTTATCTTTATTCATACCTGTCAAAGAAATTATCAACAATCAGTGAATTCAATGTCCATTGGCTTGAGAAGCATTAGGGGGAACAGTGCCTAGTCATTGCGTATATTCATATCAATTGTTAGGCGAGGAGATCACTCATCCAGCTTCTCTTCAACCTCCTACGAAGGCTGCCTCGCATGTGTATTGTGGCTTTGTCGTTTATGAGTTTATGTTAGCCTGTGATTGCTTCGTTTATAATTGGTTCATAAGTGTTCGTTTACAATTGGTATGTGAAGACTTCTTCACGAATTCTTGTCTTGCTGAAGAAGATAGTTTATCGTCTTGTATCCATCGTGGTCGGGAAACCTATACTTATGAAAAATGGGGGACACTTTAGGTAGGAAAAATATCTGGTGTGTCCACTCACACGACTTTCTAACTTATTTCAGAAAAGTTTTTATATCTTTACATATGTCCATGAAGAAACAAAAAATAATTGAACTAGATTTATTTTCATGAAAATTGATCAAACTAAACCAATGTAAACCGGCGTAAGGTAGATCGGTGTAAAAATTTCAATAGTCACTAATATTGCTTATAAAACACTTTTTGCCATAGCATGGTATTGTCAAACAATAATTTCTGTTGAAAGTAGAGAAAATAGTGAAGATTGTGTGATGCGGGCAACAGATTTTCTCACTTTCACTTAGTCATCTTTATTCTCTCATTCACCCCTTTCAAACACCAGGATATGAAACCGTAATCTTACATTGGAAATTGAATAGCTGTTACTTCGTTAATAGTTGTCCAAAATTACCGATTTTTATATGGCTTAATAGGGACTTTCATTACATTTCAAACAACAGGCTAAACGGCTTTTTATCTTGGCACAGACAGACAGACAGACCAATGGCTAAAAATGTGTTTTTCGGACTGATATGTTCAGTCGAGAACCGCATATCGGAAATTTGACCCGATTGCAATACTTTACTTACCTAATATAGGTAGGAAAATAATAAGTTACAAAATGTGTAAAAAATAGAATAAGCTGTATCATCGCTAATACTAGTTCGATTCCGATGATTTTTTTTTTTTGTTTTGTTGGTAATTTAACCTTTCAAAAGTTCTATTATAAATGTTACCGTAGAATATATACTTAGGGAGTTAGGCCCCATAACATTTTTCTTTTCTTTATAGATTTTTCCCTAAATTTTTTCGGGAATTTAGTCTATATACGAAAATTGAAAGGACGATGATTAGAACATTATGGGAACGTTTCATCAAAATCGTTTGAGCCTTTTTCGCGTTACAGTCTATAGAAACACATGTTTTTTTCATTTATTGCGCATGGAGCACCGAATTTCTGTCACAGGTATCAGTAGTCATAACCCTACAAAATAAAAAAAGAAGCAACAAAATCGGTTCAGTATTTACCGAGAAAATCTTGGCACAGACAGACAGACAAATGGCTAAGAATGTGTTTTTCGGACTCAGTCCCCTGAAACGTATAGTTCCGTCGAAAATCGCATATCGGAAATTTGACCCGATTGCAATATTTTCCTTACCTAGTATAGGTAGGTAAGTAAAAAACGTAGTGGTTGACCATGGTCCTTGTGAAATAACATATTTGTTCAACAGTATTTTAATGATTATTATTGAACATACAGACCCGTCATGGATTCCCGCAAAACAATCTCTTTAGCATTTTATGCACCTGGGAAGAGAAAAAAAGGAAAAGACAAGTCGATTTTGTCAGATCCCTTCAGCTAGTTAAATATTAAAAGAAAGCATAAGCAACTAGATTTATGATCGATTCGCTTCAAAAACAACGTTCTCGAAAGAAGGAAGCTGTCATGTGTCGTCCTTCCATTCAGGAAAATATAAAATTTATTCCTCAACCATCTGTAGGAAACGTTGATTGCTTCCTACTACGGAATGATAAGAGAGAGAGGAAAACGAACATAATCATCCGAAGTAAAGATGCTTCAGAGATGATAACAGCTTTAGGTAAATTAATTGGAACAGCTAGCAAAACAATTATGCAACACTCTGAGGGACTATAGGTGTACCTAATTGAATTGCCAACTTTGCAGCTCTTCTGCAAACGAGACACGATTTAATAAGACTGCATCGCGTCTATTCGCAGTCATCATGAGGGAAACAGTCAGAAGTTGGCATAATCAACCATTGTCCGATCATATATCATGCATGCTTCGAAAACTTCAGTCACTCTGCGGATATAAAACTACAAAGCTCGGAGAAGTTCGACTACTCGCTCATTCCATTTGTACTTTCTCAACTTGAGCTATGCTTAATACTCCACTCGGTGTAAAGTTTTAGGGGAAAGTTTAAATTAGGAGTCCTTTTCGGTGTCTCGGGTTTGGATTAAAAGAGGGTCTTGTTAAAACACTCAACTTCCGACAAGTAGTTCAGGATTTTAAGTATTTTGTTACGAATATTTCCATTCTGAAAGTTGGAGTGTGGAGGAGGAGAATTATATTTATCAAACTAATTTTTATGTTATGTGACAACTGTTTGTACTAAAGAAAAATCTTGGTAAATTATATATATTTATTTATTTAGAAATATAATAATATGTCACGTGGACAATAGTTATAGTGATATATGAACGCATTCACATCATATATACAGAATATAAAGTTATTATATTTCAAAATTAATTCGCATAAAAAAAGTTTTTAAGTAGGTTCAAAACAGGGTTTTCACTTTTTTTATTGATTATGTAATTATTCCAAGGTTTATGATTCGTCGTTTCAGAATAAAATCTAAAAGGAACAGAATTTAATAAAATCTATATTGGACAGTGTAGTCTTCAATCTTTAATCTTCTTCAAAACTCCTGAAAATTTCATCAAATCGAATTAACGTCAATAGATTTAGTATCCAGTAAAGCAAAAAAAAAAAATCTTTTATAACTATAGCATACATGTAACATCCGTATCCGTATTTTCATTCCCTACCAAATTTTGCATTCATTATATTCTTAACAATTAGTTACAGTAATTTTTTTTTTAAATAGAATTCGCAGATGGATTTCTACTGTTTTTTTTTTTTAATTATAAGGAAGAATGAATGAATGAAAACAACTTTATTATTCTTGGACTCCACTTCAGGACAAATTATAAATACAGAAAATAAATATAGATGTGAATGTGTCCATAAAATAAAATTAAATATTTACGAAATGATTGGTAGTATAAAGAATAAAAAAAGTAGGTAATAGAAAGATATAAAAAGCACACATAATTACAAAATAAACAGAAAAATATAAAATTAATAAACAAAATAGTATCCGTGTTGCTTATTTGTGTTGTTGTTGACTCTTACGTGTTGTTGTTGTTGCTGGATATATATTGCCCTGTGTTGTTGCGGATTTGTTGTTGTTGCTGTTACGTGTCAAGTGTTGTTGTTGACTCTTACGTGCATTTTATGATCAATCGGATAGGTATTAGAATAGGTACTTAAAATGGAAAGATTTCAAAGAGGATACTGACTTTATGTGTCGAATATCGGGGAGGAGGATAAAAGTCATGAGAAGGACGGCTTGAATTACAAAACATTTGTTAAACGTAGGAGTTTGATGAGGAGGAGTATAGAGGTCGGGTGTACGGGATCTTAATATCGATCCTCTATGTATTTATTGAAAAATGAAAAATGCATTTAGTGATTTTATCCTATAAATCGTCGTTAAAAATATTAATTAAAATAAAAAGCTATTTTTAATAGAAATTTCCAAAACCACTTCGCTCTTTTTTTTGTTTCACTGATAAATAACGAGTAATTACTTTTATTTATTTTTTTGGTTGTCCTCCCCTTCCTCGCCTTAAGGCTATACGGGGTTTTCCTGGGCCAGGGGGTGTGAAATCGTAGACTCTGACGAATATAGGAGGATAGCTGAGTTCTAATAGTCTGGTACAGGTAGCTAGCACAGATGGTATATTAATTCATTTTTTTTTTTAATTTTAGTTGCAGATATTTTGATCCAAACATGTGGAGCATCAACAGATGTAGTCAAAATTTGTCTTTACAATCGAAAATTTCCATTCCAATATGTCTGATGTATTGTTTTAAATCTTGGCGTTATTGATGAAACGCGTTTGAAAATCTTAACTTTACGTAACCCTTCCTCCCTCCTTTTGGTAGAAATAGCGAGGTAGAGAGCAAATGAAAAAAAAAAAAAGATAACACAGAACCAAGCTTATTCCTTGATGTTTTAAACGTGAAACACGAGCGAAAATTTTTGATTATGAGAAAAAAAAAACATTTTTTATACTTCTATAAGAATACAAAGCTTCTATACGAAGCTTCTATGTACGAATACTAACCTTCGTTAGTGAGTCAGAAAAAAAAAAACTGAATACAAAAGCAGATATAAAAGCTTGGGGCGTATAAACTAGGGACAATACAGGAACGTTGGAAAGAGAAAAAGGAAAAAAAAGAATGTTCAAATTAAACCAACCCGCTTATCAATCCAATAAAAACTGCTTTAAAAAACAAAGCAGCGCACTCTACGATCTAGCAATACAATATCTCTCCGGGAGGCAGTGGTTGACTAATACGTCCAACAAAGCGAATCCCTCGGTAATATGATATCAGTGGGGATCTAATCTCCCCAATCTACACACTTTGGGGGGGGGGAGTTAAGGGGAGGATGTAGGGGGGGGGATGGGGATTGGGCAGTCGTGGTCAGGAGATATATTGCCCTGTTATTCTTCTTATACAACGGATTTTATTCCGGTCTGAGCCTTTTAGTGAATGCCCATCCAGGCCATTCGCCGGAACTCACCTCGCGCTGATAAATTCGAGAAGGCGTTTTCTGCGAAAATATAAAAGAAATTCCGAAGAGTTCCAAACATGTTCTGCGATACAATGTATCACTTATTGTGTGTAATAAATGAATATTCATTCAGTTTTATGAGTCGTGGATCGAACCTGGGACAGGCAGACTCTCCTGGAGCATACAAAGCGGCTTTTCTTAATTAAGTAATTATAAAGCTAGCCATAAATTGATATTTTACAATGAAGTAGTTATGGCCGAGGGTGTTTGAGGGTTGCCCATTTTAGTCCGTGGTACAGACCCCTTTTTATCAAATTATTAACATCCGCCTTTCAATCTGGAGATCGGCAAACTTTGTCTATTTTATTAGGTACTAAAAGCTCATAAATATTCTTTTGATTTTCACTTCGATCATAGGATAATCTGATCACAAAAACGAGAAAAAAACTGGCCAACAAAAATATTGGACCGTTCGGCCTGTATAACATCGTTATTTTGAAATGTACGTCACGCCTAATATTTTTATAGACCTCCTTTTGGTTTATTATTTTCAATAATCAACCATTGTGATCGACCAAAAAATTCAAAAACTTAACCCCCTCTCAAAATTTGAGGTTTCACGTTTCAGGATGCGTAGAATTGGAAAAACGAATAATTATATTTTGTCCGCCCGCCGTCCGCGCATTTTCTCCGAAACTACTGGACCGATATTTTTCAAATTTGGATATAAAATCAGAGGTCACACGAGGATGGTCCTCCTTCATCGACATTTCTATCCGCCTTTTACTTTCGAAATGGCGGCCGAAAAATATGCTATAGACTGTAGCTCCTAAAAAAATGTACCGATTTTAATAAAACTTCGCTAAAGTTATTTTCTTGATGCCCTTTAAATTTATCTATATAACATATTTCAACGAAAAGAAGCTGGAAATAAAGTTATGAGGGATGGTAAAATTTAATTCCGAATAACTCAAAAATAATACAGTTTTTGTGGATGTTGTATATAGTTTTTAAAATTTTACCGAATTTCCGAAAAAAAAAAAAAAAAAACGTTAAAATCGGACAATTAGAAGCAAATATATATATAAATATATATATATTTGCTTCTAATTGTCCGATTTAAACGATTTTTTTTTTTTTTTAGGAAATTCGGTAAACTTTTAAAAACCATGAACAACATCCACAAAAACTGTATACTTTTTGAGTTATTCGGAATTAAATTTTACCATCCCTCGTAACTTTTTTTCCAGCTTCTTTTCGTTGAAATATGTTATATAGATAAATTTAAAATATATATTATATTTATATTATTATTTTTTATATGTACTACTCCAAATGTTATATTCTTTGTTTAGTTTTTAAATTTTGAATGTGTCACTGAAGTAATGGTATTTTTTTTAGCATATTACTAATGATTAAAAAAAAAAAGTTTAGTCCAATAATTGGATCACCTTTTATTTATTTTTCTTTGTAACAAGGAAGGTAATGTTACTTTAGACGTATAGTTGTTTGGAAATAATAAGCCATTGTGAAATAATTTAAAGAGTTTTTTTCAATTTTGTGATCAAATTATCTTATGATTCGAGTGGAAAACAAAATGGTATTTACGAGATTTTAGTACATAATTAAATAGAGAATGTTTGCCGATCTCCAAATTGAAAACGCCCCGATTCCGAGAATTTTCGTAAATAAAATATTTGTAGGTTTGGATGAGATGGAGCTATTTACGAAGTTTCAGGCGGATGTTAATAATTTGATTAAAAGGAGTCTGTACCGCGGGTTATTTTCATATTCTTAAGCCTACAACTCCGATTCGAACCCTGGCGGATTAAATTTTATTTCGTGTTGGACCCATGGAATAAAACTCGACCTTCCCACTTTCGTTAAAATATGTTTCGTTGTTCCTCTGGAATGACCTCCCTTATGCCAGAAATGGCGAGAGGGTTATTTGATAAAAAAACGGGGTTTTCTCATATGCTTGTGCGGGTCAGTGGGTGACCTTATGATATATATTGTTTAAAATTATAGACTAGTAAAAAGTAAATTAAGCTAAACAGATGTCGAGAAAGGTGATATCAATTTCAGCGGTGCCTAATATTAAACCGGTTTAATTAAACGGTAATAAGACACCTGTTTGTCTCGAAGCGCCGTTTACTTCCTTTTAGCTAGATCTAACCCTTTAAAATACAACCACTTAAACCTCTACTTAATATGAACATATTAACTTCGAAGATAGTAAAATTTCATTGTTATATATCTACTACACATTAATTTCTTTATAATATACTATATATTAATTAATTCTATGTCTATTATATATTAATTGGTTCTATGTCTACCTGTATGTAGTCAAATCGGCGGTACGGTTTTTTTTTTTTGCTGGTTATAGGAGAATGCGGGGAATTAATGCCTGAGTTTACAACTCCCGGTAACGGAAACTCGAACTTATCTTCGGTTTATCGGGTTGCCGGACTACACGCGTTTTGCATTAACTTCAGCCCGTTTGTCTACTCGCTTTCTCTTTACTCAATTTTTTCTCTCGTCTTTAAGTATATAGGGGTTTTTGCCCAGGCCAGGGAAGAGAGCGGAGGATTAATGCCGGAGCTAAAATTTCTCCCGGCACTGGGGTATTTTACACACGCGTTAGTCTGCTCGCCCAGTCTTCCCTCACTTTAATCAAAACCATGTGGCGATCATATCACCTACTAAATGTCAATCAAATTTCGATAAAATTCTTAATAATTGTGCGATCTGCTATCTAGATGGCCCCATATGAAGTTCAATAAATTCCATTCACTATTTTCGGTTTTGATATGCACAAATGCTTCGTTCGATTATACTCAAAGTTAGAGAGAATATATTAATTAGTACATAAATGATCCATCATCAATTTCATCAAATTCTATTCTCTGGTTTCGCTGAAGCATTTGGAAATGTATTTTCCTCTCTACGCATATATTTCAAGAACTCGTTGAATTTTCCCTAAAGCTGGAGGAAATTTGAGGGATAATGTACCAATGATCAGTTTTAAAATTCATCAATTTTCATTTGGCAATTAAATTTGACATTGTTATATAATGACTGTTATGTGATTAATAATGATCGTGAAATGAGGTAAGCGGTAAAAAAAAAGACACTGTAATATTATGTTTCCTTTTTTGCTTAATGTGATTTATTAGATTTGCTTGTATGCCTCTTTTTTTTCTTTGTTTCTTTTTGTAATAAATAAAAATGGTTAGAAAGCTGTACGAATTTACTAAATGAATTTTTTTCATAACGTTTATAAAAAAGATAGATTTAAAGGTGCATTTAGATATTCCACAAACTATGGAAAAAAATTATTATTATTATTTTGCTGTTTATTTATTGTACATAGTGTGAATGAGCTACTCTTATATTACTATTACCATTTTCCTTAGATATGACAGATCGTAATATTACTCAATTAGGAAGTTTCACTGTTGTTCGCTATTTTTTTTTAACTTGTTTGTTAAGAAATATTACAATCTGTCTCAATTAGGGAAATTCATAATAGTGTTAAGTGAGCAAATTCACACATGTACAAAAAAAAAAAAATTTAAGCAGCAAAATATAATATAACTAAAACTTTTTTTTAACATACTTACTGAGGGATATTACAATCTGTCACAGCTAAGGATATTTATAATAGTATTCAAAGAGGGTATTCACAATAAATAAAAATAAATAATACAGAAAAATAATAATCCTAAAAATAGATGTATATTAACTAAAATAAAATCAACTAAACAAATAAAACTAAACTAAATGAAACGAAACTAAGGTGATGAAAATAACTACCTAAATTCCCACATGCTTCTATACAATATCTAAAAAAAGAAAAAAAAAATCATTCACTCAAGATTTCCGAGCCAAGCCTTTCTCCCCACTCGTGGAAGGAAAGCTAGAACTCTAAGAGATCCCAGCGCCCCTCACTCAGCCGCGCTAATGGTATTAAAGACTAAAACTAAATGTATATAATAAAAAAAAAAATAAAAACTACGAAACTATTCAAAATAATCACTTAAAGACAAACATACATTTACATAATATTTACAAACTTCATTCATTCAGAGAAACTCATAGCCAAACCTTTTTCCCCACTCGTGGAAGGAAAAGCAGGACTCTAGGAGATCCCAGCCCCTCTCGTTCAACCATATTGCTGGTAACTATTACTTAAATTTGGCAATTGTGTTTCCTATAGTTTGTGAAATGTTTGAAGTGTACCTTAACGATTTGAAGCATCTAACGCAAAGCGTTTGGACGTCCTATACAGGTAAACAGCAGGTATTGATGATAGGTAATAGTTTTGGGAAGAGACAGGGCCACAATTTCCAGATTCTTTCCAGGCAGGAAGAAAGAGAGGACGAAGGATACCTCTGGAATATGAAAAATGGTAATAGAGTTTCCATAAAGGGAGAATCGATTCAGAACATTGCCTAGGAAATAGTAAAGTATTTACGTAATAAACTTACTAAAAATACACATATCTAAATATGAACTCTTGTAAATTGCTAAAATATATTTATATAATATTTTCTATGTATCCCGCAATATCCTATAATATTATCAGGCCTAATACAAATCCGCTGATTACATCATGTTGAAGTATCCGACAACTTCAGAATTCATAAGAAAATCTAAATATCTCTCAACCAATTACAATAAACTCATTTATACTGTCACAAGTAGGCTCATTTGGACATATGGATTTTTGGATCTTAACAAACCTTTCAATGCCTTCCATATCCAATATTTACAATATAAGATTCTTCGTAAATTCTCAATATTCTTTTTTTATTTATTTTTTCTCGCGATATAGGTCAGCTGAAGACTATATCATCATTTTTCGGTTTTCTTTTTAGCCCTCACTTTCTTAATTTGTTTCACTCATTTCCTTTTTCTGTCCATTCCCTAATAAAAATGGACACTAAAGGGAAAAAAAATTAAAGAATAAAGTTTTAAATCAGAGGTTTTAATTTATGATCGATTGATTTTTTTTTTATTATTATTTTGTTATTTAACCAACCGTTGTAATATTACAATAATTTAAAAAAATACTCCAGTGGGACCGGTTTTATTCAAACAAAAAGTGAATAACAAAAAGAATTACTAACTTGTTTAATAAAAATTAGAATACAAATATTATCTTTTCATAAAACATGGACCTGGTACTAGGATATATAGTATCAAATTCAATGTATAATATAATTGTTAACTCTAAATATTTAAATAAATAAATAAACAATAAACATTTAAATTCTTTCTAGATAATCTTCGGTATTTCCTGTTTGATTAAAATAGTGCCTATCCTTATTTGAGTCGATTCGTAAGAAATTCAAATAATAATAAAAGGCTATTTATATAATCCCAAAATATATTATACTTATGTGTTGGAATAAAACTATTCATTTTAATCAATTATTTGTATTCTTTATAAAATTTTAGTACTAGTAATTACAATTTTTTTTTTCAGGTACATTGGTTTCATTATTTTCTGACTATAAGCAAGTACATCTAATACTTAAGTATATTAGTAATAATTCACGTTAGTACAATATATTTGAATTTGTAATTTTAGAAGGGCTCAAATCTGGTGACCAAAAATTAATAATAAGATTTGTGTTGCAATAACCTTAGTTTTCCGTCAACTATCGATATTCATAAATTCTAGAAGATTTTTTTTATTTGAAATTATAATTAAGAAATACATATGTATCATTAAGAATTATATGTAAAAAATAAACATCAAAGGAAGATAATCATAAAAAATAGCTGTTAACGCAGATGAAGTTCAAATAAAACAAAATAAAAACAAATGACCTAGATTTATTAGACTTATTTCAATAAGTCATACTTTTGGTTTTTTTTTAAGCTCGTATGCGTAATTAGCTGTTTTTGATTATAACCTTGATTTGTTGCATTATACATGTTTGTTTTCACTATTATAATTATACCTTTTTTTGTTTTATTTTTTTGTATTTTTGTGACATATTTATGAACTTTGTTTTGATATCACGTGTTTATTTCATCTGAATATGTTTTTCTGATCTGCTGTTTGATTATAACCTTCCTTTGACATACATTGTCATATATATATATATATATATATATATGACAATGACATTCGCTATTATAATTATAAATTTTTTGTTCTGTTTATGAACTTCGGTTCGATGTTACATGTGTTTTTCATCTGATCTTGTTTTTGTGCTCAGCTGTTTGATTACAACCTTTCTTTGACATGCATTTTCGTATATGTATTTATATTTTTTTTTTGCTATAATAATTATAACATTTTTTGTTCTATTTTTTCCACATTTATGACATATTTATAAACTTTGGTTCGATGTTACATGTGCTTTTCATCTTATCTTGTTTTTATGATCAGCTGTTTGATTATAACCTTCCTTTGACTTACATTTTCGTATATATATTTTTTTTTTGCTATTATAATTATACATTTCTTGTTCTATTTTTTCTACTTTTATGACATATTTATAAACTTTGGTTCGATGTTACATGTAATTTTCATCTGATTTTGTTTTTATGATCAGCTGTTCGATTATAACCTTCCTCAGCTGTGTTACCTTACCTTCCTTTCAGTATGCGTTTGGATGTCATCGAGTGATGTTATCTTGGATCTGTTTTCTTTAATGTTCTGATGATAGCTGAATTAACGAAACTTTAACGGTTTCTTTCTTTTTTTACCTGCATTCGGAAGACATAGGTCGTGTTGTGGATTTTTTAAATTATAACGCGTAATTGAATCTCTTTCTCTTGGTAAGTTATTTATTGATTTATATTAACAAAAAGTAATAAATTGTTTAATCAAGAGGGAATGTATGTCTTATGTTTTTCAAAATCTGTAACTCTTTATAACCATACCATGTAATTCCAATAGGTTTCTACGATTCGTCTATTAAGCATTATTTTAAAATACATTTGTGTATTGTTCTTGATTGGATATATTTTACGGATATAAATAAAATGTCAGTAGGAACATAAGTATTGATTTTGTTTATGATTTATTTTATTTAATTTAAATTTTTCACTTCAACTTTAACATTTTTTTTTCCTGAATTTCCACTATAATTTAAATTCTTAGCTTTCTTGTATTAATGATATAAATGTATAATATATAGCTATAGTACCTATTTCCCTTAAGTGTGGCAAAATATATTATTTCTTAATAAGAGATATTCTAAATATAGTATAGATTTTGGGAGAAAATTGGTTAATTTAAGCTTTTTTTTTTTTTTTTTTTTTTTAGATAAGTCACGTTATTTTATGAATATGAGGCGTAAACTAAAAAATATATACCCAGAGGTAACAACTGCACTGAGGGCGCCCTCAGGTAATAAGATGTCTAAACCAGCATAAATGGGTTAGCCGATTTGCACAATTCATATAGCCTACCAATTCATCAAAATACAGTCCATTGCATAAATAAGTCGGATGTTGCCAATAAGTTGAATGTGACCTATTTTGAACTCATGAGAGTTATTTGTCTTTATTAAATTAAAATTTAGAAAGTACCTAAACAACTACTGTCACCCCACTTTTGCAAAAACTTTCTCGTTTAATAATCTTTAAATCCGTATTAATTATTTTGAGGTTTATTAGAGAAAAAGGTTTTTGTAAGAAAATCATCTGATTTTATGTTCTCTCCTCTAAACGTCCCCGTATTTTCAGCAAAATGACTACAATTAATTGTTTGTTGTTAAATAATTGTTGAGCTTTTATTTCTTGTTTTTCCATGATCTGGGGTGTATTATAATAAACCAAATTTCCAAAACACTCACTTTATTTATTTAAAAAAAAAAAATTCAATTTTTTTCTGATAAATTAGTTATAAACTGTGTTTTTCACGCAGATCTTTATTAAAGAAATTTATCAGTATTCGTTATTGACGAAAAAAAAGTTTATGGTCCTAACATTTACGTTTAAAATTAAAAAAACTGCTGATTACTTCAATTATTTTATAGAAAACGTTAATATTGGGATCAGGAACATATAGTTTGTCACATATAAATACGGATCAATTCGTATATTAGGGATCTGGGTAAGAATCACAGTTTATAACCGATTTACAGGGAAATTATTTACAATTAATTATTTACAATGTAGCAATTATTAATTACTTAAATTGAGTATTTCTTTAGTTAACGTTTTCGATTCAATAAAAAACATGACTCATCAAAACCAACACAAAACTTGGATTTCATACTTTTCTGTAACACCTGAGGTCTGCTGTTATTCTTATAAAAAATTCTCTCTACTTACGACACACATACTTATATATATATATATATATATATATATATATATTATAAATTAAAGAAAAACTGTTTATCAAAGCCTCAGAGAAAACAAAAAAAATATAATAATAAAAGGCTTCAGTTAAAAGAAAAAGAAAAAAAAAAGGAAAGGATAGAGGGTGGAAAAAGGTTATAAAGAAAGATGGGATCTCCGTTAATTAAGCTACGGACACAATCTCCACAATTCCAGCTAAGGCACAGGCCAAAGTAAACCACATATCCTCCATCACAACTGAGTATAGAGGCACCCAATCGAAACATATATAACATATATATATAAAATAATCATCTTTACCATCTTCCGTCTTAATTGTGTTCTATTTAAACAGAGACAGGAAATTATATGTGCCTAAAGATATTTAAAAAATACACCATTTTAATATAATTATGTTGGTTGCTTTTTAGATGGAAAAAGTGTACATTAAACCTCAACGAAAATCATAGATAAAGCCATTTAAAGAGGATTTTAGAGAAGCTAAACTAGGTTAACTTATGTTTTAAAGAAAGATCTCATAAATAATTCTCGAGTTTTTTTTATCACCCTTCAAGTATAGAACCCCTACAGAAACCCTACTTCTAGAAAAATTTTCTCTGTTAAATAAGCTTGTTAAAAATTGCACCTAGTCCTAATATTTACTATTTAAATGAGGAAGCTGATTGCTTCAATTATTTTCATGAAAACGTAAATACTAGTATTGGAAAAATTTATTTGGCCACTTATGAATTACT
Organism: Nezara viridula; assembly: GCA_928085145.1. Lineage (NCBI taxonomy): Eukaryota > Metazoa > Arthropoda > Insecta > Hemiptera > Pentatomidae > Nezara > Nezara viridula. The sequence goes on from OV725083.1 coordinate 51,454,944, forward strand.
ATTATAGAAGTGTTAATAAAACACGGTTTAATTATCATTTTAGATGAAAAATAATTATATTTGACATTTTTTTTTTAAATAAAAATTTTATTTATAAATTTTATATTTATTATTACGCATCCCAGATAATGAAAAAAAAGGAATGCTATTCAATAATTAATTGGAGTCATTGCTGGAAAATGGATAGTTTTAGGACATAGGTATAACAAAACACCTCATTGTTTAATACAAATTGAGGTGAATCTCAATTTATGTTATAGTAAACCTTCAAATTAATTAATATGGACTTTAATCTTATTAAAAAGGAGGTTTTTCTAAATACCATCCTTAGTATAGTTGGAGCGGGATAAAACACATCGCGAATAATTCTAGTTTTCTTTATTTTTTATTTATCATATTTACATCTTTATTAAAAAAATAAAATACATTTAGCAAATTTGATAACAGAAAATAATAAAATGAAATCGCTTGTTGAGAAACTACCCACAACAAATGTATTTACAATAGGAGAACTCGACGCCACCTTCGTTTCAGACGCCTCGAAGGTTATCAGAGATGGAAAAGGAAGCAAGTTAGAAACGAGAGGATTCGGATGGTTCTGAAGTTTATTATGGAAGGATTTGTATCTGGATCGGGCCAGATCTGAAACAAAAGAAACATTATGGATGATTTTATTTGTAACAAAGTAGGAAGGATTGAGGATTTTCCGAAGAATTTTGGATTGTAAGTATTGGATTCGAGAGGAATTCGATGGCTTAGTGGATCCATAAAGCTCAACTCCGTAAGTCCAAATAGGTCTTATTGTAGTCATGTGTATGAGTCTTTTGTAATTAACTGGAAGCTTAGAGAGTTTGTCTAGTAAGTGCTGGAGTAGTCGGAAACGTCTTGTCGTTTCAGTCTGGTATGAGGATTCGAAGTTAGACGTTTGTCCAAGTGGAGTACAAGGTATCGGATTTGTTCAAGAGGTAAAAGTGGGGTATTATTAAAGGATACTGCAGGATAGGATGTCATTAGTTTAAGGCGAAGGGTAAAAGTGATAGTTTACTGTGTTGCAAGTATTAATTAGCAATCATCAATTTTTTTTATTTCAGTTATGAAGTACGCATCCTACCAATAAAAAACGTGGCACTTACAAAACACAAAACTTTTCTACTTACGCCATTTTTTTTTTGTTCTTATAGTCTACTATTACCTATTTTAATATTTTCCTCTAACTGTATAATATATTAGAAATTAAATTTATTATTTTAGGACTATGGTCCCGTTAGAACAAATTATAAATGCAGAATATAAATAAACATGTCAGTGTGTCCTTAACTTAAATATTTTCAAAATAATTAGTAATATCAAGTGAAAATATAGGTATTAATAATAACATTAAAAAGACTTTTTCCTAAGATTTTTATTTATTTATTTGGTATATATATGTTTATTAATAAATAATATATTTTGCCACAATTAAGGGCAATAGGTACTAGAGCTACGTATTATACATATATACAAGAAATATTTACAAAATAATTGGTAATATTAAATAAAAATATTAAGTAGTAATATTATTGCAACATGTATTAATAATGACAGTTATCTTTGTCTAGTCCTCAGTATATATCGTTTTATCTACAAGGTGTTATAGGATCGTTAACTGTTATTATTCATATGGATTTATTAATAGACAGCCTTGTATTCTTTCACAATATTTAATTTCTCGCAAATAAAATTTTATTTATGTGAATTCACCGAGCGTGCACTCAATAAATCGAATACTGCTAAGTCATAATATAAAAGTTTTATGCGGGTCGTAAGGGAAGGAAATATTCAACCCTGTTTACCAGCGATAAGAGACCATAAATCTCCAGTGGGGTCATAACATTACAGTTATTGATCATTGGCCTACTCAAAGAGGAAGGACTGAAGACCGTGTGTGAGCGCAAACCGCAGCGCGGGACAAGGCACAAATTAATGTAATCCTATTAGCGAGCAAACTAAAGCTGCTTTGTATCATTAGGTTTCGCTAATTTAAGGTTGAAAGTTCTAACCAACAGTGGGATTTCCCCTTCTTCGCATTATGCCCCTCCTGTATAATTTCGCCCTAATGAACATCACAAAAAAAAAAAATATGAATCGAGAAGCAGAGAATATATTTTTTTTCCAAAATATGTTAAATCTTCTTGATATATACCAAAAAAAAAAAATAAATAAACAGATATTGTATTCCCAGAAATATGACTTTTTCAATATGGAGATTGGTAAACTTTGAGGTACCAAATACTCATAAACACCCATTCAAGCGTGCAAATTTTCAATATCAGATCGATAAAAATCAATCTCTTTTTTAAGGAAAATATGTAAGGATGCCATTGGATATCCCAAAGAAAGAGTTGAAGCGATAGAACTATCAATTTTCTAGGGTTAGTCTTGCATGGTATGGTATTTCCGTGTTGCAAAATAATGGCTTTTCTGTTGACAATCGCTTGCAACTTTCCAATTAAAAATTGATCTATACTAACTAATTGTTCATAGTAATGGTCTACATTCACAGTTTGCCCAGGTTTCAGGACTTAAAAATGAACAACGCCGCGAATACTCAACCAAACACACAAAAGAGTCTTTTTGGGTTGTGAACTGGCATAGCAGTAATTTGGAGCGATTATTTTGGAGAGATACCGTGCCTTTTGCGTTATGAATTATCATACAGGAACCATTTTTCATCTCAGGTGATCAAGCGTTAAAAAAACGAATTTGTAGTGTGACTTTTAATTCAGAGGGCTCTCTTATCATCTCCTTAAAAGGTAATAGAATTTTTTTCTTATCTGTTTCTTTGGCAGTTATTGATGGACGAGTTAGGGAACAGTGGGGAAGGCCTTTATTGTGTGATTAAGACGGTCAATTTACTTATATACAGATAAATAGAAAAATATTACTCTTTGCCTACCGGAGTAATGCGTACAGTGAAACACATAGTTCACCATTAAGCATCGATATCAAAAAAATATATATAAAAATTTAACACATTTAAATCTTCGTCTAAATTTCAAAGTTTGTCCAATTTATCATTAAAAAAATAGTTTTGTTGACAATCGTCTGCATGAGAAATAAAGGATTAATTTTTAAGGATTAAAAAATCGCAAAAGTTTGCAATGTTTATTTCATATTGTGTTGTAGTTTGTCTATTTTCTATGGGTTTAATAATTAACTATCTTTACATTGTCCCATTATACTATATTTTTATTAAACTTGCTATATGAACTTCTCCTCTTAGTGATGTTTTTAGTAGAGCTGGCTCATATTAGATTGCAAGTTGTTAGAAGTTATTGAGAAACGTCTGGATTCCCAACCCTTTCCCCTTCCTAATTAATTAAGTATAATTAATTTTAATGAAGTTGAACAGGATCTCAAACTAGAATGTAATACAAGAAGGATCAGATTTTTTAATTAAGTTTAATATCGGATCTCTAATTCAATCTAAGAGTCCCTAGTCAGCTATATTCACGAGGTTGTTTTCCCTTAAATATCATATTATAGAAACCATTTTTGATTTTTCAAACATACGTGGAATCGCGAATAATATGTGGATCTTAACATCGGTCCTGTTATAATTTTCGTTCTGAACGTACAAGGACTTAAATAAATCACCATAAATTTATGCTGAAAAATTACACCAAGCTACAGTGGTGTGAAAAGTCTTAAAACAAACAAATTTTTTTATAAAATTGATAATTTATTTTTATTTAAAAGTATTTTCATCTTCTGAATTGTAAAGTGATTTAACATAACAAACATAATATAGAAGTAATATATATTTAAATTAGTGTTATTTTCAATTAAAAACAAGCCAAGAGACAAATCCGTAGTGTTGACTTTATTTTCGTGTGTTGAATTGCTATCTATTGTTTAAATTTTACTACTTTATTAACCACTTCAGTACTTATTCTACATTGTCAATGTCAAAAGCAAATAGTTTTCTTTTAGTAACATAACCTTTAAGGCCTAATTATAGAGTTTCCTTGTGTCCTAGTAGCATCTGCTATTTCCTCAGCCAGTCCTCTGCTAGATTTTCAGCTATTGTGGCAACATAAATAATTTTAATTGTTGTTAAGCAGCATTATTATGTTTTTTTAGATCTGCCTGTCCGTTTCAAGTCTACATTCTTCTCGTTTTTATATACAAAAATTTATGGCGTAATTTATTCTAAAAATAGATTAATTAAACTATTTTTGATTTTACCTGATTGAAAATTCTTTTAGATGCCAAATTATACTTTTAAAGATGAACTCATCTGCTTAGGGTTTTCACTACAGCTTTTGATGTTAACAATATAGAATAAACACTGAAGTGTTTAACAATGTAGTGAAGTTTAAACCATAAGGTATCGATGCAAACCACGAAAATAATGTCAGCATAACGCATTTGTCCTTTGGCTTGTTATTAATTGAAAATAATGCTAATTTAAATAAATTTCACGTGCATATTACCTTTGCTTAGTTAAATCAGTTCACAATAAAGAAGATAAAATGCTTTTAAATTGAAGGAATTGTCATTTTTATAAAAATTTCGTTTGTTCGAAACTGTTTCACACCACACTATATATTATATTTATATTAGTCCAAAGGGAAAATCTATATTACATTTCTTGTTTGTAATATCGAAAATAATTTATACTGATTAAATATTTTGAGTGTTATCGTGTTGTTATATAATAGCTCCCAACATTAGGTTGACGACGCAGCAGGAAATTATTATTATTTTTTTTTTTAATATTTTAAACACGATATCAGGTTACATTGATACGTGAAAGATATCATGAATAAAACTAACAAGGCACTCGTTTAAAAAGAATGAATGGGGCCTCCCTGATTTTCATCTGAGATAGCGCTAAGTTATTTTCAAAGGTTCAGCAGTCGCTGCTATCGCAACCGTGCCATCTGGAAATAACAGGAAGATGGAAGAATATTTTTAAATAACTACAAATTGCTAAAACGATATCGATTTACTTTTTGTTTTTTGTTTCTCTTTAAAATCATAATAATTTTATCCTAGATTTTAGCTAAATGTTTTATTATAAATCATATTCAGCAATTAAAACATAAATTAAAATAGACACACATATCTGACTGAAGCGATTTTATTTTGTTTCTTAAAATGTTATTGTCGGCAAAGCCATTTGTTTTCACTGACCAGCCAAAACTCTAGTATATTGTATTTCCTTGAAGAAAATAGATTGTCATTGCTACATGGGGACACCATCGAGCAGTAAAATTGACGGTGGGTAACTACTCACAAATGCTCTACTTTTTTTTTTGACCTTCCCTACCTCGCCGTTTAGGCTATACGGGATTTCCCCGGGCCGGAGGGTGAGGGCGGGGAATTTAAAATCCCCTCCGACACCGGGACGCGAACTCATACTTATTTTTGTCTCTCAAAACTTCATATATCTGGTTGCCGGGCAACTCGCGGTGCTGTGCACACGCTTTAGCCCATTCGGTCACCCCGCTCTCAAATGCTCTACCTCGAAGAAATACTTATAGAAATGTGTTCCAACAGGACATGGGGGTTTCTGCGCCAAGCTTCATGGCTTTTGGAAAGAAATTAACCCCCTATGCCCCTGCTATGGTGTTCCAGAAACTGCTGACCTTATCGTCACGAGTTGCGCCGCTTTTGAAGCAATAAGGGCCAAACTACTGAGGGAAACCGGACTCTACATCATCACGGAGGACGATTTCCCTCAGCTAGTAAGTTAGGATAGCTAGCCTTACTTCGAAGCATTCCTGTACGTGGTAGGAATTAGTGGGGGATGATCACTTCAACTTCCGCTAACGAAGACCGAAGAACCAGAATATAAGTTGTTGAAGTATCACGGAACTCATACTAAAAATCTGTATTGCCGTGAGGTAAAGAAAGAAGAAAATAAAATAAATAAATGTTTCACAGACATTTTCAAAATAAAATAAAAACATAAAATCCCCATCGACAAAAAGAGCCTGCTGGAATATAAATAAAAGGTAAACAAATGAAAATTCATAGAAACGTAATCTTCAACTCACGCCTCTCTCCTCTTATTAAAACCAAACGGGATTATTTTTTAAATTCTAAATATAAGACATTTAAAATACTTTATATAACCCATTCTACACATTTTAACAATTTCCTCGAAACCAACATTAACAGTTTTGATTACACTTGTTATATCTACGTAAAATCAAGTTATTATCAATATCAGATTATTATTATCTCTATTGAAATAGTTTGACACTACTAAAACACTGATTTTTCGATTATTTTAATTACCTTTAGTTTTGTATATTTAAAAGAAATTAAACATTTCACTTCTTAATTAGTAATGAAGAATGTTTAAACATAAACGATAAAAACATTTTTAATATGACCAAAACGATTAATATGGTATTTTTTTTATTTTATTGAATAATAATACAATCAGCCACTGTTGGAGGGATATAAGTATTAAGGCTAGAAGTTTTCATTTATACAGTATACACAAATAATAAAGAAATAACTATAAATCTAAAAAAGTGAATAAATAATACTGATAAAAAAAATTAAATAAATAAACAAACAAAATAATATAAAAACTTCTAAACACTAATATACTAAAGGAGGTTGATTGGCGGATTTTCTTCAATCACTTCCTTTACATTTTTAGTATACACTTGATGTAAATGTCTTTTTTTGGGGGGGGGATCCTCATCTTCCTCGCCTTTAAGGCTATACGGGGTTTTCTCGGGCGAGGGGGTGTTGGCGGGGATTTAAAAGACTCCCCCGGCACCGGGACGCGAATTCGTGACTATTTAAAATCCATTGTATCATATATCAGGTTGTTAGGCAACAGCGGTGCTGTGCACACACGTTAGCCCGTTCGGCCACTCCGCCCACAGATGTTAATGTCTGTAAAATATATTTTGCATTTCAATTTCGGTTGTCTTGTTGTGAACAGTGAACTTTCCCTCTCTTACGAAACCTTCACCATCCTCCCAAAAATTTTAAACACAAAATTTTATATTGCAATAATGTTTGCTTAGCTGACTCATATCAGATAGGTTATTGGAGATATAAAGTCGATTCTATATAATAAAAAATGGAAATTTTGAAAATCTGCAGCTCAAAACCTATTACGTTTACCGAATCTATTATAGTCTCACACTGTTGTAAATTTAATGTAGTTTAAAAATGTATAGAATATTTTTTGCCTATAACATGTTCCTTCTTGTTTTTTTGTTTGTTTTTTAATAGGAAAAAGTCTACAGAAGTACAAACATTTAACAGTTTTGGATATATTTAAAATTGAGCCGTGTGACTGTTGAGACTGATTTTTCATCTCAGTCACATCTAAAAAAAAAAATAATAATAAAATAAAAAAAATAAATAAATAAAAAAAAAAAACGAGACTAATTATAGTAGTCACACTCCACACTCTTGCCAGAAGAACTAGATTCATAATCTTATCACACTCCTGTAAGAGACCTTTAAGTAAACTTTTGTTGTCAACCATTATATTTATAATGATGTAGAGATGGTTGACCGTTGATATAATATGAGAAGGAGTTGATCAGGGGGTGCGGTCAAATTAATACTAAATCAAACAGGTAGAATTATTTCATTTTTGCCGACGTTTCGACCCACTTTGCAGGTCTTCATCAGGGCTACGAAAGATACAAAATTTATTCATTTATTTTCTTTTTAACTATGTTTTGTATCTTTTGTAGCCTTGGTGAAGACCTGAAAAGTGGGTCGAAACGTCGGCAAAAAATAAATAATTCTATCTGTTTAATTTAGTATTAATTTGACCGCACCCCCCCCTCCCCCCGATCAACTCCTTCTCACATTATATTTATAATTGAATTCTATTTATAAGATGCTGTATGTAGATGTTGTTATAAATAAAATGGCTTCTTCTAAAATCTTCACTATTTTCGATTCGTTTACTCTATGATAAGGACACGTTAACACTCTAAACACTCTAATTGCAAACTTACATAAAACCATCAAACGTTTTAAACTCAACATCCCCTAACATTTATTTCTGAGGCAGTTCCATCAGGGCGGTAAACGAAGAAAAGGGATAGAAATAGGGCATAAAAGGGCGCCCTACCGTTATTAGGAACTTGTGAGGGCTTGGAAGGTTCCAATTTGAAGGGAGAAGCACCTCGAAGCCCTCTTTGTACCTGGGCAAAGTTCACAACTCAGCATTACCGGCTCCCTGATTGCCGCCAACAGGGCTAATTGTTTCGGAAAGTAGTGACTTGAAGGGATAGAGCGAGGCAATTTCGTTATTTCGCTACCTCAATGAAGGCCATCAAGGGGAATTAAAAGCCGGTAACTTGGAGCACTGCTCTAATGAGTGAGGACTAAGTCCCTACCACTTCAACTATGATTAAGACGTTTTTCTTTTTAATTATTCTTTCAGAAAAAAAATACAGAGTAAGGTAAAAAGCACTCAAAACCCTCTTTTAAAAATAATTTTCAAAACAATATAATTATTAAAGTAAAGTTAGTAATTAAAAACAAAACAGGAGATTTATTGTAGATATGTGGGTAACTTTTCAAGTTTGTGATATTATGAATAATTTTTTTTCATATTGTTTCTTAATGATATTTACAACTGTATTAATAAAATACATCTAGAAAATTTGAACATATGGTTATAATGACGTGAAAACACTTGCTGAGTAACTACCCAATCGTAGCACTCTAATGATATGTCTACATCAGGAGATCACGGGACCATCTTCTTTTCAGACGCCTCGGAGGGTTATAAGGAATTTAAGAGGAAGCAAGGTTAGAAACGAGAGGGCTGGGATGATTGTGAAGTTTATTATGGAAGTATAGGTATCTGGATTGGGCCTGATCTGATACATAAAAAAAATTAAGGACATTATGGATGGTTTTATTTGTAACAATGTAGGGAGCATTGAGGGTTTTACGAAGCTCAACTCCGTAATTCTAAATATGGCTTATTATAGCCATTTATATGAGTCTTTTGTAATTAATTCTAAGTTTAGAGCGTTTGTCTAGTAAGTGCTGAAGTAATCGGAAACGTCTAGAGGTTTTTTGTCGTTTCAGTCTTGTATGAGATGAATCATTTAAAAAAATAATATAGAGACACATTAATTTTATCTAATAATTGTCAGATATTATTATAAGTGGGTATTCGCATAGTAATAAATCTGGGGCACATTTCATAATGGAGCTAATAGTACCAGTAAAAAATACAAGTGTGCAAAACTACAAAGTACTTTATATTTTATAAATATGCGAGTGAAAAAATAGTACAAGTCATTAATTGGATGGATTATTTTAAGAGAGGTTATAAAACTATCCGGACTTTCATTGTCGGAACGCTTTTGGTTGTCGGAGAAGCTTTTTATGAAAATACTGTCGGATTCGGAAAGATTGCGCAATCGCGCATCAAGTTTTTGTAATTTTTCGGACTTAATCGATCGTAGTATCCACTATTATATTATTAGGGGCGGTTTTTATTAAAATACTGTCGGCATTTAATATTCTGCAATTGCGCGTCATTTTTGTTATCTTTTGGATTTAATCTCTATTAAGTTCCTCTATTATGTTGTCGAAGACGCTTTATTAGATTTATCCACGTATTCAGAGAATAGATATACATTAAAGTCGATCCAGGAATCACACAAGAAAAAAAAGTTATATATTACAGTCGGACTCGAACCCGAACCAAATATGAGTCCTTAGGTTTCCTTATACTGCTAGCCCACTTCCTCAACTTTATACGTTATAACATTATTGATACATGCACAATTCCTTAATATGTTTCAAACATTCCTAAATGTTAATATCTCTGAGCAATATACATAGCGTTCCTTTAACAATAGCTCAATTGTGCTGAGTGCTTGCTTACTCGAGCGTCGCTTGGAACTTGGTAGTCGGCTCGGACGTTAATTGTGGTTGCGAGATACATCTCTTACTAGCGCAGCTGTTTGATGATGGAGAACTGTGGTGGCACCTTATTGTTGGGCTTCCAAGGGGGGGGGAGGGTGAGAGAGCTAGCCAAAGGGGGGGGCGTCGTATTGTGAACGGCGAAGCCCCTCGCTTTAAGTTCCTGTTCTAATTGTTAGGTATAATTCAATGAAGTTCAATTATGGATTCCAACATGCAAGAGGACTTTTGAAAGACCGCATTCTTTATAAATTTCATCTACATTGTAATTTTTGCTTTATTATAGGTATTTTCCGGGAAGGCAAATGCATAAAATATTAGTAAAGTCTATGAAAGGATCCTTGAAAAATGTTTATGAAATTATTACAATAATTTCCTTCAACGATATTATGAATGTATAAGGATCCGATCGGTTCCAATTTTTTTCATAACTTTCAAGCTGATTCGATGTTTTTGCAATTTTTTTATTAATAAGTTGCAGACGATATTGTTGCCTGCACCGAGACGTAAAATTCTTTAAATGATGATTAATAGTGTTGTAGAACACATTATCTTTTGGAATATGTCTATGGACCTGTAGAAAATTAAAATGATCGTATTTTTCATTGGAGAAAAAAAAACAAGAAATGGAAAATGGAAGTATACTATTTGATTTTGATGGGATTAGTGAATTTATACACTGGGAATAGGTCTGACTTCTCTTTGTATACTGAAAAAAAAATTTATGATAAGTTAAATATCCCAAAATTTTGCATAGTTTGGGTCTGGAGCGTTATCCCAAAAGTTCAACATGTAGGATTAACGTTCCAGTTATCGACAGAAAGCCCAGTGATGGACAGATTGGACTTTAAATGTAAATAATAAGCTTCTTTGTTCATTTAAAGGTCCCAGTTTTTTCTATTATTATTTTCATCCCTGAATTTTCTCGGGAATTCATTACATGTACGGAGATTGAAATACAATAATTAGAAAATTATATAAAAGTTTTATCAAAATCTTTGGAGCCATTTTTATAGACAAATGTGTTTTTCATTTATTGCGCAGGAAATTTGTGTCAAAACCATATACTACTATATATAAAAAAAAAAATGTCTATTAGTTTCGGAGATAATATTAGCTCAGACAGACAAACAGACCATATTCTGAAAATGTGTTTTTCTTACTCTAAAACGTATAGATCCGTCGAAAACCGCACATCGGAAATTCGACCCGATCGCAATATTTTTCTTACCTAGTATAGGTAGTTTTATTTTATTTATTTAATGAAATTTACAACTAGTAAAAATGCACACATTGGAAATAATGACGTGAACAGACTTGAAGAGATACTGCCCAGTGGTAGCAATCCCTATTTAATTCTAGGTGAGAAGATCACGTGGCCATCTTCTTTTCAGACGCCTAGGGGATTATCAGGAATCTAGGAAGAAGCAAGGCTGGAAACAAGTGGATTTGTATGGGACTAGAGTTTATATAAAATGGTAGGTATCTTGCTCGGGCTAAATCAGCGAAATATGGAATATTAAAGTCTTTATGAATGGTTTTATTTGTGACAAATTATGGGGCATTAAGGATTTTACGAGGGTTAGGGGATTGTAAGGATTGGATACGATAAGAATTCGATGGTTTGTTAAAACCCCAAAACTCAACTCGTCTGTCCATATAGGTCTTATTATGATTAAGTAGATGAGCATTTTGTAATTAATTGAAAGTTTAGAGTGTTTGTGTAGTAAGTGTTGGAGCAGTCGGAATCCTAGTATAGGTAGGAAAGTAAAAATATATGTTAATAATCCTGCCGTGTGATGAATAAATTGTTACCACCAAGCTTAGTGATATCAGTGTTTTGAAAGAGTAGGAAAACTGAATACATTTTTTATAAAGAAGCTGAAAGCCATCATATGAATTCACCTCATTACACTGTAAATCTGGGGTTTTGAATTATGAAAAAAAAGAAAGCTAGGGGTACATGAATAAATAAATCCTTGGAGACAAGACCAACAGACGAAATTTGCTTGAGAAGTTGTCTGATTGGACTCGACTCAGAGGCTAATGCCGCTCGATGGAAACATAATGATGGGGTTGAATTTCCATCTGCCCTCTAAAGCTTCAGGGAGCTCTCAAACTTGTCTTACAATACTAGAAGCTACTAGCTTCGTCACATTTCCTTAAATCATGAGATGCATTGTTGAAAAAAACTAATTATTTTATATAATCAATCAATCAATCTTTATTTGTTTTGAGGGAATAATCCTGTACAAATGGAGTCTATCACAAAATAACAAACATTATTATCCTCATGGAAATAAAAATTCCTTTTTATACTACATAACAGATCCCCCCGATACACTCTTAAGCATAAATTAAAAATTATATTCGTTAAGATCAGACAGTTAAAATAGTTTCAAATACCAAATTAATATCAAGTCTAAAATTGTCAACAAAATACATATATAAATACACATAAAACAATAAATACACATTTTTTTAAAATATTAATATTAAACTATGTTAAAATTAAGTTAAAAGATTACCGCTACACCTAAGAGAACAAACAAGAAAAATATCCGGTCAGATGTACATTCCGATGTACAATATGGAATTTTCGCCATAATATACGGAGGACAATATTCAAGCTTACTCCACAAATTCTCTATAATTTGATATAATTGAGATTAAAAAATATATTTTTCTCATATCATGTGCACTGGTTGGCTTAAATATTTCTATCCCATCTAGATTTTCTATACTCTGGTAAATTCTTAACCTTAAACTACTATAAATTGGGCATTTCGATAAAAGTGTTTCCTTTTCTTTATTGTAGCAAATTTTGCATTCAAGTTGAACATAGTGAATTATAGCTCAATACACAGTGCTATGTTCCTGGCCTCGCGTTTCTACGGCGAGTAAGGGGTTCCAGAAATCGCATTTATTTGTATTAAAATGTATTTAATACTTATATTTGTATTGAAATGTTAGATACCACAGACCCCTTACTGTAGTATCCTAGATTGAACCATATAATTTTTATTGGATTTCCTTTCTAAAGGTATCATGTTTTTAAATTTACTATTTGTAATTATATCTGATTGGTGGCATGCAAGGTAGAATGTAAAATCATCAAGATGGTTTACTAACTATTATATTTACAAATTTAAATAACCAAAACATATATACAATGATAATGAACAAACCTATATACATAATAATAGTTGAGAATCATACTAGAGGAGAATGCTTGATGTTTGATTAGAGTTACATATGTTCTATTGATTCTATTAATCAACGATTTATGGTTGCCAACACAAGTTTACATCGCTATTATTAATGAGGGTTATTACCTAGCTGGTTCATCATCATCTTCGAGTCTCCTTCCATGTCGCTCTCCTCAGCGTCTAGTCCGTCCCTCTGCTCCCTCCGGCTGTGCCCTAGCCAGAGTCCCAGCTACAAGTCCATATCTTGCTCTCTCCGCCTCTCCTGATCGATTCCTTTCCTCGCTTTCTTCCCAGCTTGAAGTCTCCTCAGCTGAGTCCCAAAAAGAAGTGTCTTAGTCCTAGTCCTCTATTTCCCACCTTTCTTCATCCCCCTCTCTTTTGTTAGTCTTTTCTGGTTGGCTGAATATTCCTAGCCTAAGGGATGACCACGCCCTCTCCCCCAGGCCAAGGTAAAGCAGCAGGTACAGATTTACGTATTTCTGGTGGAAGGTGTGAAAGGTCTTTCGGGATCCTGTTTAAACACTCAGTTGTCGGTCTTGGTCGGTGGTTCTTAAGGGTTTTTATTACCACTTACAAAAGGTTGTCCTCGTGGGTCGTTACCCTCGCTCAGGTATCGCCAGATGTGAGCACTTATGATGTTTCTTTATTTATACCTTTAAAATATTTATTCCACCAGCGGTCTTTACAATAAATAGCAACAGCAAGGTATAGTATCTAACCTTGCTCATTCCTATTAAATGTATCGGTCTCCTTCTGAAACTGATATTAATAAAACTATATAGTAGATATATAAAAAATACACATAAATGTTGTTTTTTGTATACCAATCGCATTAAAAAAAAAATTCCCAGAAACGTTGAAGTAATACACAAATATAATGCAGCATTAAATCCCATGTGAGATATTACCAATATAATATATTACCGTTTAATATGAATATATTATTATGTAATATCAAAACCAGTTTGGATGTTTTCCCTTTCTCTCGAGATGCCTAAGTCTGACAGTCATGATTAATTAAAGCAGTAGTAATGTCAATAATCGCTGATAATTCCAATTAATTTGGATCGGGATATCCATTTCAGTTGTTATTCAAAGTTACCCGCACAATAGCGTTCAATGAATTAAATATCTGAACTAACTAAACTATCAAAACGATTCTTCTCATGACCGGTAACTACCAAACGAAAAAATAATTGTGTATCCTACATCTTCAGTCATTTAGTTTATTGATAAATATGTTTGTTGGGACAGTATAGGACTTCAGTATAACGTCATAATGTTTAATTATGTTAATTGAACAAAACACGAGAAAGAAAGTCAGCACTGCTTTTAAATTACTTATCTTTTTTTTCTAAAAATAAATGAGAGGAAATACGATCTTAATGATGGAGCTCTCCTGCTCACGTTTTTTTCTCTGCCGTTTCTAAATTAATACGTTACCATTAACAGGTCACGTTCCATCGTTTCTTTTGTATAAAAACTAAGTTGTGCGATTTATACCACACGATAGAAGTTAAAGGTGAGATTAATAATATGAAATATGAGTTATAAATAATAGCTCATTATAAAGACGATGAAATGCTGAACATTTCCCTCGCTTACAGTATGCAGGTCCGATTTTAAGATTTTGAAATATTTTAATTAGTCGACTTCAACCGACTTTACCCGGGCGTTACACGTCGGAGATCTAACGGCTCAATCTAATTCACTCTCCAAAAAAAAAAAAAAAAAAAAAAATTGCGAAACTCGCCCAAAGAAGTTTTCACTTCAATAATTATTTACTTTCGGATGTATTTAAACGTGGGTATAATATTAAAAAAATAACGTTTGAGCTCAGCAAATCCTATTTTTAGTAAGGAAGGACACATTTATTTACAAAATAAATTACCGCAAGCAACAAAGAAATGTCAAGAGAATGCCTATTCTTTCATGGATCCTTGGTTGTATAACCGGCTGCCCTAGAACCACAATAAGGCAACATTAATCAACCCCAACAGAGCAAGTATGAATAAAACATCCCCTTCAACCATTTATTATCTTCAGTCGCTATTTCATCACTACTCCCCCCCTCCCTTTCCTTCATCAGTATAGAATTATGATTGGAAAACCATTTATGTAATGATACAGTACCTAGCTGCATTAAACATTACGAAAATGCTGTTTGTTTTTTTAAAAATTATTATTAATGAAAGTTATAACTGTACATTTAATATACATTCAGCAAATGTGATATAGATAAATACATGACTTGACAAGGCTTGTAGAGAATCTACCCATTGGTAGAACTCTAATAAAGTTTCTAAATTAGGAGATCACGAGATTATCTTCTTTTCAGACGCCTAGAAGGGTTATCAGGAATCGAGAAGAAAGCAAGGTTAGAATAGAGAGGATTAGGATGGTCCTGAAGTTTATTATAGAAGGATAGGTATCTGGATTGGGCCAAATCAGAAACATATGGAACATTGAGGTCATTATGGATTTTTTTATTTGTTACAAAGTAAGGAGCATTAAGGATATTACGAAGGAATTAGAATTGTAAATATTGGATACGAGAGGAATTCGATGGTTTAGTGGAGCCCAAAAGCTCAACTCCGTAAGTCCAAATAGGTCTTATTATAGAATAGAAAATAAATTTATTCATGGACGAAGTCCCTTCAGAATAACAAAAAATTAAAATGTTATATCTGGCCAAATAAAAACAAACATAAAAAGTAAAGGTAAAGATAAATCAGTAAAGAAAATATTAGTTATACATACTATTTAGAAAAAAAAAAAAAAATCTATATACTAAACTCTTGAAACCTTGCCAAGACACTTAAAAACTACGTACAATTGTAAAATATAAATATACACTTTTAGAAAAAATAAAGATACATAACAATCTTCTTAGCAGTAAACTCAGTGTTTCTGTTGAAAAAAGAAAGAAAGAAAGAAAGTCGAATCTGATAATAATTATTTCAGTTATGAACTGTATGTAAATTATTATGAATAATATGTAATTTTACATAAAAAGTTAGCGACTATCTGACTGTTTTTGGGACAGGGATTGGAATAGGAGAGTTTTGAATGTAGACAGGGATGAAGAATGCCGAATTTTGATAGGAAGGGAATTCCAAAAATTAACAGAGCGAGCTATGAAGGAGTTTTGGAACGAGGCAGATCTGTGAGAAAGAACGTCGAGTTCGGAAGGTCGAGATCTTGTGGAAAGGGAGTGTAGTAGGGAGTTTCTATAGTCATTTATTATAGTCATGTATATGAGTCTTCTGTAATTAATTAAAAGCTTAGAGCGTTTGTCTAGTAAGTGCTGAAGTAGTCGAAAAAGTGTACCGGTTTCTTGTCGTTTCAGCCTGGTGTGAGGATTCCAAGTTAGACGTTTGTCTAGGTGGAGTCCTAGGTTTAAATAAAATGCTGTTTAATTGTTATTTTTACAAAAGTGTATAATATTAGAGAATCATATAATTTTGATTCGACGACATGTGAGCGCAATTGTCCAAAATATATATACATTTTTTTTTTAAGTAATAGTTCTCTATTCATTCATTTATGGCTGGGCTCTACAGTCCGCGAAGAACCATGGCCTCTGCTATCTTCTTCCACATACCGCTATCAGCAACGAAACGTCTCCACCGCTTTTCACCCTTCTCCTTCAGTTACCTTCCACTTCGTCCAACCATCTGAGCCGATGCTTCTTCCATTTCCCGGCTTTCCATAGAGAAATTTTCTCGGCATTCTTGTAGAGTCCATCCTTTCCACATACCCCAACTATCACAATATGTTGTATTGAATGACTTTAACAATGTCATGTTCAACATATATCTCTTTAAGTTCTAGATTAGACCTCCATTGGGTCTCCACTCCGTTGAGCCCATACATTTTTTTGGAGTATTTTCCTTACCGATTATGGAGCATCCTCTTGCTTCCCGTTTTCATGGACCATGACTCCCATATATCACTACAGGCTTCAGAATTGTTTTATATGTTACAGTTTTTGTCTTCTTTTTTTTTTTATATATTTTTGCAATTCAGCAGCCTCTGTACACTGTACAAACATCAATTTCCTGCAGCTATACGGGCTTTGATATATTTTTCTACTAGGTTCTTGCAAGTTATCGGTATACCGAGGTACTTAAATTCGTCAAAACTTCATAGGACTAAATGATTTGGGCGAAATGAGCATAGCGGTTATTCAGTTTAACATAGAGTTTAACTCGCCCTTCTGACTTTTATACCCCATTTTACAAATCTACCTGTTTTCAGCACACTATTATTACTGGTTCCGCCACTTTTTGGAATTCCACCCCCCCCCCCTAAAATCCGTTATGCCCCATCCTTATCAACATTTAAAACTCTCCTATCCCAATCACTCAATATTTTAAAATAATAATCTAATAAAATATAAGGGTTCACTAACTTATTTGTTTAATGTTGTAATAATTATGTATATTTTGTGTGTGAAAATGACCAATAGAAAATTTAGATGAATAAAGGGAAAAATCACAAAAAAAAGTTTATTAAAATAAAAAAAGCTCAAATAAAATAAATTATTTTTTCTTTCAATTTATTATTTATTTTCTTACGATAAGTTATTGTAAGGACTCAATCTACTTGCCCAATTCCAATTCGATCTCCTAAGCCATGCTAGTTAATAGTTTGTTGCAATAATTAACGTTTAAATTGAAGTAATTGGCTAATTTAGCCCAAGCCAGATACTTTCATGACAAATTCCAGTTCCATCCGAATACACTTGTTTCCAGCCTTGCTTCTTCTTAGATTCCTGATATACCTCTTGGACTTCTGAAAAGAAAATGACCTCGAGATCATCTTGCTTAGAACTATTCAGGGAGTGCTATCATTGGGTAGTGTCTCCATACGTCTGTTCATGCCATCCTTTCAGATTTTCTCATATTTACTAGTTGTATTTATTTAACACAGTTGCAAATTTAAATAAATAAAAAATAAATTCAAGTACGAAAATTTATTCAAATATAACTTCCTGCCAAACCAAGATGGCCACCACTTCGGTTTTTTTCGGTGTTTTTTTTTTAATTTCTCTTCCTCGCCTTCTAGGCTATACGGTTTTTTTCTGGACCAGGGAATGAAGGCCATTAATGCCTTCAGCAACCGTCCATCAGGCACCTTAGTTCCGTTTGCTCCATTTAAGAACCATTAATAATCATGTACTTAAAACCAATTTACAGTACTGATTTAATATAACGCATTTAAATATAAATACGTACATTTTCAGCTTTTTACCTCCTAAGACTGGTAGACATCGTCGAGTAATTAATATTGCCGACATCGCACAGATGCAAATGCAATCAGTGCAGCTCCAAAGGGTCATTAACAGACGCTCTGGTGCATCCTCACCACTCGACCCATCGATCAGTGGGTTGTCTGCATTGTCTTCATCAACCAGATCGTAATTACACCATAAATCACAACCGAAAAGGAGTTGGAAGAGGTGTCTTCAATGATTGTGTTATCTACAATACGTCAGAAAAAATGACCTAAATTATTGTTAACTAGTATGCCCTTGTGAGATCTGTCACATTATATATATATGTTTTTCTTATTAAATATAAATATCATATTCTAAAAGTCTAAAAAATCTTGTTCCAAATTGAAGAAAAAAAAAACACACTGAATAAGAAAAGGACAAAGATATACTTTCGTCTTGTTTCATGAAAAGCATAATGTCCGCTGTAAGTTGATACGTCAGAAAAAATGACCTCAAGTATTGTTAACTAGCATGCTCTTGTTCGATCTATCACATTATATATATATATATATATATATATATATATATATATATATATATATATATATATATATATATGTGTGTGTGTGTGTGTGTGTGTGTGTGTGTGTTTCTTATAAAACATAAATTTCATGTTCTAAAAATCTAAAAAATCTTATTCAAAATTAAAAAACACAAGAAATAAGAAAAGGCCAAAGGTGTACTACATATTATATTAAAAACTTGTTTATTTTTTTTATTATATAATTCACTTGCGGATTGTCACAATAAAAATAATATAAAGATGATGATTCATAAAAAGAATAATATCCGCTGTAAGCTGTAAGCTTACATATTATTTTTCTCATAGGGATTAAGAGTACTATATTTAAAATTTCCCTTTATAATAATAATTTAGTTAAAATTTATCTTTACTTATTTATCGTGAAATATTACTATCTGTCACAATTAAGGACATTTATAATAGTGTTCAGAGGGCACATTCATACTATAGTTAAAATTAATTATTTATAATGTTTATTTTAAAATCTATTTTATTTATTACATCCACATAGTGTTGTCCAATAACGTTAAAATCAGTTTTAAAATTAACAAAATTTTTAATATTTTTAGTTACATAAATTATTTTTTAAAAAACCATTGACAATAAAAAAATTTATTGTCCTTTCTCATAATCAAATAAATGATTTTTAATTATTTTTTTGTACCTACCTTAGTGATAGATACTTCAATGTAAATCACAAAAATGCCTATTCATCTCTTTTTTCTCAGTTTGCTGATGTTCCTCAAGGTAGTATCCTAGGTCCTATCCTTTACACAGTTTATACAGCTGACATTCCAACCCAGTTAACAACAATCCATCAATTGCATCCCAAACTCTCCAATCAAGTCTTGAAGAATGGTGCCAAAATTGGAGGATTAAAATAAATTATAATAAATCCTATCAAATTACTTTTACCCATCGTCGCAAACCTATGAATTTCTGCCCAACTGTATCCTTTAACAATACCCAACTTATCCCTGTTGAACAGATCCGATACCTAGTACTCTACCTGGACAAACGACTCACTTGGAATCCTCATGCCGGACTGAAACGACAGGAAACTGCTCGATGTTTTCGATTATTCCAGGACTTACTAGACAAACGCTCTAAACTTCCAATAACTTACAAAAGACTTATATATATGTCTTTAATAAGGCTTATTTGGACTTATGGATTCGAGCTTTGGGGCTCTGTTAAACCATCAAATTCCTCTCGTATTCAATCCAAAATCATTCGTAAAATCCTCAATTCACCTTACTTTGTCACAAATAAAATCATCCATAACGACCTTAACGTAACATATGTTTCCGATTCATCCCAATCCAGATACCTATCATTCCATAATAAACTTCTGAACCATCCGATCCGTCCTGTTTTCACTCTTGCTTCCTGTTCTATTCCTAATAACCCTCCGAGGCGTCTGAAAAGAAGATGGCGTCGGGACCTTCTAATACAGAACTTTAATTTGAGTTCTATCATTAGTTTCTCTTCATGTTGTACATGTCGTGCTACCAATGTCACATTTACTTGTTGTATTTTTCTTATAATACAGTTACAAATTTCTTTAAAAAAAAAAAATAATAATAATAACTTTTTTTAATGTAGTTTTTGTCAAGATATTATTTTTTGTTTAAAATTATTTTTCTTAAAGGACTTTATTCCAGAATAAAGTTTATTTTCTGTGTATATATCTATCTATATCGCCTCGATACGTGATGATATATAAAAACTTACAATTTTGTTAATGACTTTTGTTATATTGTTAGTAAAATATTATCTTTGAATTAGCATTCATCACTCCTCCGTGAAATTCTCTCTCGTTCGATACATCATTCACTTAAATTCATCTCCTGAAAGTCGAAAAGTATATCTATACTACCTGGTTATTATATACAGCTTTGACAAATAAATTTAAATGTTTCAAATAAATTTAAAATACAGATAAATATCATCTTTAGGAAAAGTATATTCATTCTCGTGGTGCTTGTAAAGCAATGATCCGATATTTCCCTTAGACTCAATTCACCCTCCCGATATTATCCCTCTGTTACATAACTCCACTATTGAGCCTGATCCCATATATCCGAACCGTTAAACCTTTCAAATGATTATCCGATTCCGGATAATAAAACGAGGAGTCTGAACTCTCCTGATAAGAAGATAGAAGTAAAGCAAGAATAGAATGAAGGTAATAAGATTTCTTCAATCCATTTCTATAAACTTTTTTAATTTAAAATATTCTTCCTCGTCATTTTATTTTATATAAATTCGATACTCACTATGAAATCGATACACCTCGTAGAAAAATAGAAAAAAAAATACTTCAATGGTTACAATAAATAAATAAAACCAGAAACTCGTCGATAAATTTATTTGTAATTTCATTGTAAATATGTAGAAATTCAATAAAATTAAAATATTCTACTATAATTATTTTTAAAAAACTGGATAATTTTGCCTCACAATCAAAATGATACAAATCACTTCATATTAATTTTCAAATAATACTGATTTAGTTCAAAACCTCGTAGCCTGTTCCATTATTCGAGGAGATATTTCTCTTCTTCTATAAAAACAAAGCCTTCTTTGCTAGAAATTTCGTGTTATCTAATTTATGCCTATTTTTATTAATTTTGTCCACAGGTGTTCTATCACATTAAGAACTGGTGTTTTCTTAACTTTATGGTACGTATAAAGTGACCCCTTTTTATCAAATTATTAACACCTCATCTCACACATCTCATCGTAACCTAAAACTGTTTTATTTGCAAAAATTCTGGGAATTGGGGCGTTTTCAAATTGGAGATCGGCAAACTTCGTCTATTTAATTAGCTACTAAATTCGTAAATACTCATTTCCTTTCTAGTTGGACCGTAAGATAATTTGAGCACAAAACTGAGAAAAAAAAGGCGGCCTTCAAAAATATTGAACCGTTTTGCGTGACCTACAGCCCAAAATATCAAAATCACGATGTTAAATAAGCCAAACAGCCCAATATTTTTCTTGGCCCCCTTTTTCTTAATTCTGTGATCAAATTACCTCAAGATTCGAATAGAAAGAAAATGGGTATTTTCGAGTTTTTAGTTCCTAATTAAATAGAAAATGTTTTTTCACCTCAAGAATTAAAACGCCTCAATTCCAAGAATATTCGTAAATTAAATAGTTGTTGGTTACGATGAGATAAAGCTATTTACGTAGTTTCTGGTGGATTTTAATAATTTGATAAAAATAGGACATTTTATAAGTGCACTAAAGTTAAGAAAACACCACCACGATCACCAGATCTTAGTGTGATAAAATATCTGTGGGGAAAATCGGAGGCATAAATTAGATAACACGAAATTTCTAGCAAGGAAGACTTTGCTTTTCTAGAAGAAAAATATCTCCTCGAATAATGGAAATTAGTGAGGTGTATCATTTTGACTGTGAGGAAAAATTACCCGGTTTTTTTAATATATATTTTTTAAATAATCAAAGCAGAATATTTTAATTTTATTGAGTCTGTACATATTTAAAATGAAATCATAAATAAATCTATTGAAGAATTTCTGATTTTATTTATTTTAACGATTGGAGTATTTTTTCTATTCTTCTACGGGGTGTATCGATTTAATTATCACGCAGGTTACTCATGTAATAGAGACCAATTTTAAATATTGCAATTTTTTTTTTAAATAACTGAAAATTACTACAAACAAAATGAACCGAAAGAATAATAAATAAAATGTTTGTACGATAATAAACATGGGACTCGTTCAACATATAATTTATGTTTTATTCATTCTTTTATTTCCTATCGCTTCTTATCAGCAGTCTGGAGTCTCTCCTGGTTTTATTTCACCAGAAAAGGGGTAATCGTTTGAGAGACTATACGGATTTATCTAATCAGACTCAAGCTAGGAGTAATGTAATCGAACTTGGCAATATCGAGAGAGTCGTGTCGAAGCGAAGTATCGAGTCGGGGCTTTACAAGGAAATCTACTTTCCCAGGGGCAGATAAAGACTTGAACTTTTCGGATTAAAAGATGAATCCGGGCAGTCGAAGGGGGGAACGGAAGGGGAAAGTACAAGGAGGGGGGCAATGTGGGGGGATGTTGTCGGCTTGTGGGCGCCATAGCAGGAGTGTCCCCTCGTCCAAATCAACACAAACATAGGCCATTGACGAATTGTTATATTTTCATCCGAAACTCGACGGGAACGTTACCTCACCCCAAAGGAATGCTGATAAAAAATAATTATTTCTTAATGAAATGGGTGGTGTCGGTATCGAAACTCCGTGTTCACTGAGCCTTTTATTATTATTATTCTTTATCACTTTAAAAAAAATAATTTTCCTGTAGTGGGGAAGAATTAACTTCAACCACTTCAGGTCAATTTTTTAGTTTTATTCTATACTAGCTTTACCCGGCCACGCGCTGCTATGGTTTCGTCTGACAAAATGAAAAAGAGAAAATAGAAAGCACATATGAGTAGATTAATAGCAAAGGACATCTGTCATTTTTAAAAAGTTTGGAAACAAATTTGCCTGTAAAATGGCTTCAACTTAAACTAATTCTAATGATTTTTTTTCTCGTGATTCAAATTCAACATTCATAATCATCTGAGTGAATACGCCGTCATTCATAATCATCTGAAACAGTCTGAGTTGAACTTATAAAACTAAAATAGAAAATCAATATAAAGAACGTAAGAAGTACTATGCCAGAAATCTTCCAAGGAGTGTACAGAACAACTCCCTAAAGTTTCATGGCGATCGGATGAATGGTTTAGTAATGCACAAAGGACAGACAGACAGACATTCATTTTATATATATATATAGATTTAGGAAGCTCCTTACGATTCTCGCAGTGTTCAGCAGCACAGCTTTCTGGGCTTCATTTATGGTAGCTGTTGAGAGACCCAACTTCTCGGTAGCTTCTACAATTGATTTCGGAACCAGCTCATTGCTAGAGATCACTAAAGCCCTTACTGTCTTTACATTGTTCAGTCTGTACAGATCTTTTAACTCGGCTGCAAGAGTTTGATATTTCCGATTTGTTTCGGCTCAGACTGAGTTGGTGTTCCCATCATTCGGTACAGCGATATCCATTATCTCAGCTGCCTTCATATTACTGTCGATCAACACGACATCAGGTCTGTTATGGACAAATGTACTTGGTCTGTTATAAAAGATTGATTCAAATACAATTTCATTTCTTCCTTTTGGATAAGTTCTTTAGGATTGTACTTATAATAAGGTATTGAATCATTCATTAACTTTATTTTTTAGACCAATTGCCTGATGATACATTTTTGCAACATCGTCATGTCCCTTGAGGTATTCTGTACCAACCAGCGCTCCACATCCTCCAGTTATTATTATTATTATTATTATTATTATTATAAAACGGGAAACACAGTGGTGAAATGGTTTATTTTATATAATATGGTTGGGAAATTGGTCGTAGTTACAGCGAAAAACATAAATTAAAAAATATATATATATATTTTTGATGGTTTATTTGAAACAAAAAGTTTTGCTTTTGCGATTGCTATGAAGATTCATATTTGAGTGTTTTTCGAGGAGATAAACAAAAATGTCAACTCTGTTTCTCCCTACAAAAATTATTGGAATCTCTTAATAGAAATGAATTGTTACAAACAATTTCAAATAGATAGCGATGATTTTATTTTGTAGATAATTTAGTAATTTTTAAAACATTGGTGCATATAAATAAAAAAATTAAAAACTTTTTTAATTATTTGCAAGTAAAGTATCTTTTCCTTTATAAATTTTTCCTTTAAAATTTCGGGAGGTATGACTATAGTTCATCCCATCTTCATGAAATACACTTTCATCTAATATCTCATTCGTCAAAATCCATCATTTACAAAATGTTGGTGATTTTCGAAAAAGAAGCCTTGATGAAAATTTGAAACAAAACAGTTTTATTTTTTGTTTGCTATGAAGATTCATATTTGAGTGTTTTTCTAGATGCTAAATGAAAATTTCAACCATGTTTCCCCTCACAAAATTATTTGAATCCACTTAGCTCTTTTACTAGGTTTACATTGTTACAAATATATAAATTTCAAATAGATAACGATGATTTTATTTTGTAGGGAATTTAGTAATTTCTCAAATGATCATTGTTGCATATTAGTTATTTGCTAACTAAAAACTATTCTTCATAGTTTTTTCTACTGAAATTTCGGGAATATGTGACTGGTTTCTCACGTCTCTATGAAATCCCCTCTATGTTATCGCATTCGTCAAAATCCATCCTTAATAATTTTTTTAAAAACAAGGGGTAGAGTGCTACCAGTGGGTACTTTCTCAACAAGCGTGTTTCATCTAATAATACTTCTCTGTACAAATTTACTTGATGTATTCATACTAATACAGGTGTAAAAATCATAATAAAAGTTTAAAAAAACAAAAAAAAAAGCAAGGGTTTGTATTTGAGGGTTTTTAGGGATGATAAAAAACAAATCTCAACTCTGTTACTCCTTAAAAAATTATTTGAATCCACTTTACTCTTTCAATAGGTATAAATTGTTACCAATATACAAATTTTAAATAGACATCTATGTTTTTTTTTTTTTAGTGAATATATTTATTTTTCAAATAACCATTGGTGCATATCAAGAAAAAGTTGTATTTTTTAAAAATTATTTTCAAATAAAGTTTCTTTTCTTCCATATGTTTTTCCACTGAAATTTAGGAAGGATGTCACTATGGTCCGTCATGTCTCCACGAAATTTCTGAAATTTATTTGATTCCTCATTCGTCAAAATTCATCGTTGACAAACCTTTTTGGATTTTCGAAAAAAAGGCTTTTTTGAAAATTCTGAAGAAAAAAAGTTGTATTTTTCGATTGCTATGAAGATTCATATTTGAGGGTTTTTCGAGTGAGAAATCTCAACTCTGTTTCTCCTTAAACAATTATTTGAATCCAGTTTGCTCTTTCGGTTTATATAAATCGTTACAAATTTTGTTAATACAAAGATAAAAGATATAGATTTTGTTAATTTTTTTTTTTGTTTTGTAAGGAATTTAGTAACTTTTCAAATAATCATGGTAATTCCTTTGTTTTTTTTTAGTTTTTTTTTTAAATATATCTATTTCGAAAACTATACATTATGAACTAATATTATGCATACATAGGTTTCATCATGACCCAAATTTTCAAATATGTATAAATACACATATTTTAAAAATTGCAGTGTGAGTTCGTATTTGAGGGGTTTTAGGAATGATGAATACAAATCTGAACTCTGTTACTCCTTAAAAAATATTTGGATCAAATCTTTTGGTAGATATAAACTGTTACAAATGTACAAATATATTCCGACGATTTTTTTTTTAAAAAGAATTTAGTCATTTTTCAAATAATGATGATAATTCATTGGGTTTTTTTTTTTTTTTTTAAGAAAAAAGATCCGATTTGAAAGCTAAATATTATGAACTAAAATATGCATACATAAGTGCTATCAGGACTCAAATTTGCAAATATATATCTAAATACATATATTTTAAAAATAGCAGTGTGACTAATATTTCGATATTTAACAACGAATAAGAAATAAATATGATTAACTGATTTTAAATTAACACAAAATATCAACCAACTAAAGTTTTATCTTCTGAAAACAAAGGCGTAAGGGATCGGTTTTGATTCATAACGGTTCTATGGAGTCTTTTAAAAACATATTCCAATGTTTGCATAGGACAGAAGGGATATTTCGAATCCACGTTCAGTTTATTTTCTTTCCCCTTTTAGCAAGAATTTATACTTATTGCATGATACTAGATTTTTATTAAAGTATTAAATTATAGTTGCAATTATCATTTCCTCTTAGCTATGAAGATATTTACGATACTACTGGAAGCCACTAACCCAAAACATTAGTATCGTCATCACAGTCGTCATCAAGATTAAAAAACGTAAGACCATATAAATGTATATCAAATATAACACATCGTATATCAACATTAATTATGTGATTAATGAGACTATCCAAAAAGAGGTAAACTAACGTTCATATGTGAATTGACTGATTATTTGTTTATTGATAAATATTACAATCTATCTCAATAAAGGACATTTATAATAGAGTTCTAAGAGAACATTCACACCATATTTACAAATAAAAAAAAATAAGCTAACTTCAAATAATATAAAGCTACAAAAGAACAAAATAAAATATCATAGTGAAGGAAGAAAATATAAATAATAATAATAATAATAGGATGAAAATAAATGAATAAAATAGAATTAAAATTATCTTTAAAAAAAAAGTAATGAAAATAAACATCTTAGACGCAGGCATACCTATTTACACTATTTACAGTCGGCCATGGGAACTCCGAACCATACTTATCCCCCCACATGTGGAGAGAAAGCAAGGCTTCAGGAGATCCCTGCGCTTCTTCCTCAACCATTTCACTGGTATTAAAAGCCAGCGGAGATTGAGTAAGGGCGCTACAACCATGGACACTCATGACTTGAGTGGAGAATCTGGCCATTGCCAGAACTCCATATGTGAATTAAGGATGGGATATGGAAGACCCAATATTGATATTAATATCGGCCTTTAATTATCGATACCGTCAAAATATAAGTCTTGATAAATATCAATAGCCTATATTTTAAACATCAATATAAATATTGATTCTCTAGCAAATAGCTGCATAAAAAACATATTATTTTCTTCTTTAAATTAATTAATGTAAATATCAATTTTTCTACAATGCTTAAAAAAAAAAAATAATAATTTTCTAGTCCATCTTCTTCATTCTCGTCAGTTTTTTTCTCCAGAAATTTCCATTTAACCAATTCAATATTTTTGTTAATATTATTATTATTATTTTTTATTTTTTTTTTTTATTTTTTTTTTTTTTCTCCGCTGGCTTTAGTACCAATGACGCGGTTGGGAGAGTGGCGCAGGGTTCTCCCGGGGTTCCCTCGTCTGATTGTATGTAGGTATGCATGTGTTTTTTTTTTCTTATTTTTTAGGTTGTTTTATTTTATTATCTATTGTATATACTTTTGATTATTATTTTGTTCTATTTATTTTAATTTTTTGTACATATAGTGTGAATGTCATCCTACCTGACTATAACCAATGTCCAAGAGACAGATTGTTATAATACTCAATAAAGAAATAAAAAAGAAATATTTTTTAAGTTGGTAATACAGATCTTTTAGATCTTTTGCCGCCTTGGCAACGCTACTCCACCTCTACCTATTTTGGACTATTTCTTTCCAGTTATCTGTATGCAGATCTAATGCATCTTTGTTGATTCAATCTTTCTATTTACTTTTTGGTCTTCCACGTGATATTTTGCCGGCTATTGAGGTATTCATTGTAACGTAGAGGCTTCCAGATGGGTTGCTCCCAGCTACATACCCATGTTAATCTCTGTGTCTTCATATCATAGGATATTTATTGACTATTATTATTTATTATTATGTTTGTATAAACCTTATCTTCATCAAATTACATTTTCTTTTCTTTCGTTTCGAGCCATCAAAAAGCTTATATGCGGACATAAGCGTTGAAATTTTGTGTATCTAAATTAAATCTTAACATGGAATAAAAAACATGGTTATCAATCAAAGATAATCTCTGTATTAGGCACTTGGCACTTGGCAAAACAACGAATCTCGCCCCCTATTTCAATTACAAGGACCCCAACACGTAGTAAATAATAATTCCCCGACCCCTAAAATTATTTTCCCGACAAGTGCTAGATCAAGTCACCACCCTCGGCTAATATATAAGATTGCCTTTCTCACGGCTTCGGAAGGATCCTTTGCACTACCTAGAACTGTACACTCACAACACCGGAGATCGGAGTTTGTTGTTTGTGTTGAATTGGAGAGAGGTAATCCGATCAACAAACACGACACCCCCTGATAGTGAAGAGAGTCTGGATGTTGTTTTCCTCCATCAAGCCATAATTTATCGACTCGAGTTTTTGTTTTTCGTTTCGGTTCTGTACACCCCATCCCCCCTTCCTTACATTAAATCCCCCCTTCAGAATTAAATTGAAACAAAGCTATTATAGTCGAGTTACATAGATCTTCCAGCTAAGGGCCTTGTAAAACTTTATTTTATACATTTACAATAGTTTACGCCTTTTTTTTTATAAAGACAGAAAATAACTTTATTCTGAAACAATGTCCCTTGAAAATAAAAAAAATTAAAATGAGAAGGAGTTAGTAGGGAGATTGATAATAAAATAAATACAAGATTTTTAAAAAAATAGTATTTTTAATTGTTTCGCCTTTGTTTCAACCCTCCTTGCAGGTATTCATCAGGGCTACAAAAGATATAAAATATAGAAAGTACATAGTGAAAATAAAATAAATGAATTATAAGTAGATATTAAATAAGAAACAATTCTCTGACAAAGAAATAATAATAATATGACATCAGAGATATAGTAGGTGACAGTGTAATTAAAATATCAAGTATTATAGATAGATAGATAGAAAAATAATTTTATTCTGGAACACAGTCCCTTGAGAATAACAAAATAGAACAAAATTAAAAGATCACATCTGGCCAAAATAAAATCAATCGAAAAAAAGAAATAATGTAAAAAAAATATAAGGTAAACATTCTATATACAAAAAACGAAACTATATACAAAACAATTAATACTATGACAAGGCAGTTAAAGCTATTTGCACTGATAGACTCGTATACACTTTTGAGAAAATAATAAAGAATTAAAATTAAAAATGTATCAATGAATCAATCAATGAATTTGTATGTATCAAATTCTCTATTAAAATCAGCTCGAATGGTTAGCAACTATCTGACTGTTCTTGGGATAGGAATTGGAATAGGAGGGTTTTGAATTTGGATATGGATGGGGAATGTCGAATTTTGATAGGGAGGGAATTCCAGAAATTGACAGAGCGAACAACAAAGGAATTTTGGAATGAGGGAGATCTGTGAGAAGGCATGTAAAGGTTAGAAGGTCGAGATCTTGTGGACAGGGAATGGACTGAGGATTTGAACTGGAGAAGGTTGTAGGCGTAAGAAGAGCGATGGCTGTTGATGATTTGGTAGAGGAACGTACCTAGGAAATATTGTCTTCGGAAGGAGGGGAAAAGCTACTTTAACTCGGCGTAGAGGTGAATTCTGAAGGGAGAAATTGTAGATGAAAAGAAGGACTGGGAGGATTTCAGGAAGACATAATTTTATTAGTTTGACAGGGATGCCGTCAGGTCCTATGGAATTGGTGTGGGATTTCATTACAGCGGTTAAAAGGTCTGTAGGGGAAATGTCGGAAAAATAAAAGTTATTGTCGTTAAATGGTATCTATATAGGGAAGTCGGAACAGGAGGATAAAGGAGAGGTATTAGCAACAGATATAAAATGCGAGTTTAGATCATCAGGGGATATTAGAAAGGCTGGAGTAGGGGATCGGGAAGGATCACAAAGGGAGAGTTTACGAAGCAGTCGCCATTTTGATTTTATGTCAGGAGTTGAGGAAAGCGCTTCGTGGAAGTAGATGGACTTCGCACGCCGGATCTTTGTTTGTGTAAAGTTGCGAAGCACCCTGAACGCTTGGTAGTCATCTGCAAGCCTAGTACGTCTGAAGCGTCTACGAGCAGCGTCGCGCCTCTTCTGCAGGTCTTTAATTTCCTGACACATCCAAGGAGCAGGCCGGTGACGAAATGTAGAGGTTTTGAGAGGGGCATGGGTATTGAGGAGATTGGTAGTAAGAATATCGACCATAGAGTCGATAGAAGTGCAGGAATATATTTTATTCCAATCTAGGATTTCCAGGTCAGGTAATATTTGTTCTCGTGTAAGGGAATCTAGATGGAGGAAGGTGATAGTTCGAGGCTGAATAGGAGGAGTTTGGATATTATATGTTATTTGTATCAGATCGTGAGATGACAAAAAGGATACTGGCAGTTGTGAAGAGGAGAGGAGGTTTTGTGCAGAGTCTATAATATAGAAATCTAGCCAAGTGTCGGACCTGCTAGTATTTTATATATATATATATATATATATATATATATATATATATAAAATAGAAAATAGAAATGAAGTATGAATAGAATATAAGTATGAATAAAAATAGAAAAAAAAGGAGAATATAGCGTGTAAGTTAAAAGTAAACAGATTGTGATAAAAGATAAGAAATGAGTGTAAAATAAACTGGTAAAGATTACATTTGATAACTGTAGGTTAACAGATAATGAAGTATTCTCAATTTCTTTATTCGTTAACACTCATTTTCTTTATCTGTTAACCTACAGCTATCAAATATAATCTTTATCAGTTTGTTATACACTCATTTCTTATCATTTATCACAATCTGTTTACATTTAACTTACACGCTATATTCTCCTTTGTGTTCTATTTTTATTCGTACTTATTTTCTATTTTTGTTTGTATCTTTATATATATATATATATATATATATATATATATATATATATATATATATATATATATATATATAATACTTGATATTTTAACTACACTGTCACCCACTATATCTCTGATGTCATCTTATTATTTCATTATCAGACAACTATTTGTTAATTAATATCTACTTATAATTCATTTATTTTGTTTTCACCATTTACCTTTTATATTTTGCTTCTTTTTTAGCCATGACGAAGACCTGTAAGGAGGGTCGAAACGTCGGCGAAACGATTAAAAATACTATTTTTTAAAAATTTAGTATTTATTTGACCTCACTCCCCCCTCCTCCCCCCCCCCCCCCCGATCAACTCCTTCTCATATTATATCACGGTCAACCATCTCTACGTCACTAACAAAATTAAAAGATTACATCTGGCCACAACAATAGAAAACAAATGTAATGGAAATATTAGGTAAACATGATATATATAAAACTATGTACAAATCACTAAACTATGACAAACACTTAAAACTATTCACAGTGATAAAACATTATAAATATACAATTTTAAGAAAACAGAGAAAATTAAAAATATATCAAATTATTCCTTAAAATAAGCTTTGTGTTTCTGTTGAGAAAAAAGAAACCTGAATCTGACAATTTAAAGTTCCTAAGTAATATATAAATACATCATCATCATTTCTTAACGTAACGATAGCCAACAATTTAATGGTGTATAAAAAATTATAGTTATAAACAAACAATAGATGCGTTCAGTGGCATAAACAGTAGGAAAATCTTATCCCTATTAGAACATTATTATCCCTAGCAAAAAACAGCATTAATATTTGACCTATTGTATATAGGTGTGTATATGTTCTATTTATTTATTTATTAACAGGTTATTTTATTCTTATTTATTGTATATATATTATTTTTCTGTATAATTTATTTTATTTATTGTACATAGAGTGTAAATGTGATCTGTGAACTTTACTATAAATGTCCTAGAGACAGATTGTAATATTTTTCAATAAATAAGGTAAAAAAAAAAAAAAATTGACAATGAATGACATGAAATAAATGTATATTGTGGAATGGTTAGCAAATACCTGACTGTTTTTGGGATTGGAGTTTTACTATAGAAAATTGGGATAGAAAATGTTTTACATAATCCTTAACCCTTTTTTGAAATAGAAAAAAATATTAAAATATTATATTGTTAATTATAAATCAAGCCTATCTCGAGACCTAATGAAGTACCGGGTACTTTGTGATGCTTAGTGCGTTCCTGGCGAAGAGTATACAGAGCTCCGGATAAAAATTGAAAACTGTTCTACTTGAAGCAGTGAGTTATTACTCTTGCATGCGTAGCATCCCGTATTTCCTAAATGGTGGGAGAAGGTGGTAAATAAATAA
The DNA here is from genome assembly GCA_928085145.1 of Nezara viridula. Lineage (NCBI taxonomy): Eukaryota > Metazoa > Arthropoda > Insecta > Hemiptera > Pentatomidae > Nezara > Nezara viridula. Next base: position 51,487,683 of record OV725083.1, read on the forward strand.
ATAATAATAAATAGAGAGGATTACAGGAATCTCTTAAAACCTGGGGCTATGGACTAAAAAGTTTATTTATTAATTCATCTCTAAATATGGCTAAGTATCTTAATATTAAATTTTACAACAATAAGTCATAGTTAAAATATGAAGCAAAGTACTAATTCTGTATTTATTTTAGAACACGATTAATTATTATTAAAAATTAATATATAATAACCTACATTTTTTTTGGTAGATCCATATGAATTAATTAATTTAAAACAACGTAAAAACTACGCGGATGACTGTTGAAAATTTTAGCAGTATTTCAAAAGTTTTATTTTATGATTTTAGACTACTAACAATTTTCGGTTTTTGTTTAGTTACTATTGACTCTTATAGATTCATATATTAGAAATAGATAGAGAAAGGTTCGGAATGTACTCAGCTCTTGGTATCGGAGTTCTATCAAACCATTCATAAACTTGATCGATAGGTACCATGCATGGAATTCAGTGCGTTCCTTTATTCAGCAATTGAATCACCGATGGCTCAGTGATACCTATAATTTTAATTAGAAAGAAAAGATTTTTTCCGTTTCAAGCCCTGACTCTAAGCCTTTATCTATGCTCTTCACTTACCACAGAATTAACAACTTCGAATGTCCCTTTCTTACTCGTCCATCTGGCTAAATTTCCTCACATCTAGTATACACCATGCTTATTCTTTTTCTAATTCAAATCCACCATATTCCAGTATCTTCTAATATCCTAAACATAGTCTGAGGTACAGACCTCTTTTTATCAAATTGGTGACATCCGTCTGAATATTCGTAAATAGTTTCATCTCATCGTAACCTAAAACAATTTTATTTACGGAAACTCTCGGATTTGGGACGGTTTCAATATGGAGGTCGGCAAACTGTCTATTTAATCAGGTACTAAAAACTCGTTAATACCCATTTGCTTTCCACTTGGGTACTAAGATAATTTGAGCACAAAATCGATAAAATAGGTGGTCTATCAAAATATTGGTCCGTTTGTCCTATACAACCGGTTCATTTTTTTAAGGACACATTTTTTCTCGATTTCGTGTTCAAATTATCCTACGATTCAAGAAAGAAGCATTTAAGAATTTTCATTAACAGTTCCGAGAATTTTCGCAAATAAAATATTCTTAGGTTGAAATGAGATGAAACTATTGAAACGAAGTTTCAAGCGGATTTTATCAGTTTGATAAAAAAAAAAAAAATAAAAAAAAAGTTTCTGCACCACGGACTATATCGTCTCCAGTCCTGAAATGAATTTTTTTCTCTTCAAATATGTATCCGCACATGTCATGGTATTGACAATCATCAGATGTGTTGTGATAATTAAGGATTGGCATTACAGGCATGCGGAATGATAGTATCCAGCAGCACCTCTTTGTTGTCATTATTTACTTCCTTGACTTAGGCGAGGGGATCTCTCATCCAGCTCCTTTTTTGTCTCCTCTTGATGGGCATGCCATTCCTGGTAATGTCGTTTGTGTGTCCGTGTAGCTTGAGATGAAAACGACAGCAGAGTGTAAGTATGTGTTGGTCTATAGTTGGCGTAAGTCGTTATGTAAAATTTTGTTGTTGGCGTACCTGAGAGCTCCTGTTATACAGATGGGTTTGAGTAGGTAAGTGTTTATATTTAGTTGTTTTCGAAATATCAATTTCGATTTTGAAAAAAAGTGAGCACACCATTTTCGATCGGTTGTTTAAAGTCTGTCGTTTCATTTTGACGTGTGGTCTCCAGGTCATTCTTCTGACGAATATTAGTCCAACGAAACGTACTGTGTTTGTCTGAAGTGGTTGATTCTCTGAATTTTTTTTTTAATTTTAATGAAATTTACAACTGTATTACATGGAAAATATAACAAGTAAATGTAACATTGGTAACATGACATGTACAACATGAAGATAAACTACCCATTGGTAGAACTCACATTATAGTTCTATATTAGAAGGTCCCGAGGCCATCTCCATTTCAGACGCCTCGAAGGTTATCAGGGATCGAGGAGGAAGCAAGGTTTGAAACGAGAGGATTCGGATGGTACTGCAGTTTGTTATGGAATCATAGGTATCTGGATTGGGCCAAATCGGAAACATATGGAACCTATGGAAGGTCTTTATGGATGATTTTATTTGTGGCAGAGTAAGGAGCGTTGAGGATTTTATGAAGTATTTTGGATTGTAAGGATTGAATACGAAAGGAATTCGATGGTTTAGTGGAGCCCCAAAGCTCAAGTCCAAACAGGTCTTATTATTGTCATATATATGAGTCGTTTGTAATTGATTGAAAGCTTAGAGCGTTTGTCTAGTAAGTGCTGCAGTAGTGGAAGACGTCGGGCGATTTCTAGCCGTTTCAGTCTGGTATGGGGGTCTCTGAAATTTAAATTAGTGAATAAGAGTGTTGATATATTAGTTTGTAACTAACTGTATACAATGCCCATAACCATTGTATTTTATTAATGTAGTTTTTGACGAGTTATCTTCTCTGATTTTTGTATTTTTTTTTTCTATTTTATGCTCTACTGCGGAGGTACCAACGGATTAACACTTAAATAAATATAATAATTCACGGTACATTTTAGCTCTTAACGATTTATTAAAATGCTCCGCCAACGGCCTATTCGACTGACGAGGGCATTCTCCCTTAATGCGAGGGCAGAGATGTTGGAGCTGACAAAGTAGCCAGCAATAAAAGCCTCTTTACTGTAGCGTTTCTTTTGAAGTGGCCCTGTTCCGCCGCCTCAGCACTTGTTTATTCTACAGTTCTACCGGGTTTTATTTGCTCCGTAGTACTTCGTGCTTAACATTCGTTTGAGAGCTTAACAGGAGGTCTTTAGTCCTGAGCTGTTGTAATATATTTCACATAATGACCTTTGGCCCTTTGTTCTGAGGCATTACAAAACCATGGTTTCAACTATGGACATATCTGTACCCCGGAGATAAAGAGTACCATGTCAATTATTTGTTCAGGGAAGAAAATTTTCCATTATTTTAATTATTTTTGTTTTTCGAAAATTATTTATTAAGATATTTTACAATCTGTCACATCCAAGGACAATAGTAATAGTGATAAAGGGTAACTCATTCACACTATGCACCGTAAACAAACAGCAATATAATAATCCTAAACGTAAATGTATATAAACTAAAAAAAAAAGAAACTAATGAAAATAACTACTTAAATAACCTTCATCTAAGAACCTTCCCCTCACCTGTGGTGTCTCTCAAGGTTCCTCTCTATCTCCTACTCTGTTTTCTATTTACATTAATGACCTTCCCCTCCTGATCCATCACTCCCAATACCATATCTATGCAGATGATTTACAAATATACCCGTCCTTCCCGTCCTCCGACCTACTATCTGCCACAGAAAAACTTCGAGAAGACTTGTACGGAATTTGTGACTGGGCGAGAGCTAACAAGTTGAAGTTGAATGCGGAAAATATGAAGGCAATCTTAATAGCCTCCAATCACCTCTTTAAAACTGTTCCTAATAATTCAACTCTGTTCTTTCATGATAATCCCATCAAATTTTACTTCATCATCAACAATCTTGAAATAATCTTCGATCAAACGCTTTCCTGAAAAAACCTTGTATTCAATATTTCCCGCCGTACCTTTTCCACACTAAAATGTCTAAATTATTCTTGTCATCTATTTCCATTTGAAACCCTTAGGCTCCTAGTCACTTCCTTAATTTTCTCCTACTTTGACTATTGCTGTTCGGTATACGGAGGAGTCTCTGGGCATATATATGAGCCTTTTCCCCCTACTCGTGGAAGGAAAGGCAGGATTCTAGGAGATCACAGCGACTCCCACTCTGCCGAATCATTGGTATTAAGAACCAGTGGAGGCTGAGCAGAGGCACTATAACCAGACATACATTGTTTGAGTGAATAATCTAGCCATTGCCAGAACTCCAATATATTCTTACAAAAGGTCTCTGGGCCACTGCCGTTTCAACCTTCGTGGAGGATTGTACGGATGGTTAGAGCTAGATAAGGATTGTGCAAGTGGATTTGGATGATATGTAAGGTTTTGATGGAAATTGGAAACGTTATCAAGGATAAGATCTAGGAAAAATAGGGAGTGAATTAGATTGAGCTGTCAGATCTCAGATGTGTAACGCTCGGGTAAAGCCGGCTGGAATCGATTAATTGTTTTTTCATATCTATCAAAATATCTCAAAAACTATAAATTGGACCTGCATATTGTTAGCGAGGGAAATGTTCATCATTTCATCCCCTTTGTAATGGGTTATTATTCAAATTTAAATCTTAATGCGACGCTGTGTTGGAAAGGAGAAAAGTGAAAAAATAGTGTCGAAAACCAAATAATAACCAGTTTTATTGAAGATGTAGATTCAAATATCTCAGAAACTAAAGATTGGACCTGCATACTGTAAGCGAGGAAAATATTCAGCATTTCATCCTCTTTATAATGAGATATTATTTATAATTTATATTTCGTACTATTAATCTTTCCTTGTTGATGCTTTCACTTCTATCATCTGGTCTAAAGCACACACTTTTTTTTTTTAATTTTTAAAATATGTATAAAAATAAAATTTAACTTGAGTTTTAATGGTATGGAATTCTAAAAGCCGCTTAGGATTCTTCATTGAAATTCTGACAAATCAAATATAAAAAATGAAATAATCCGATCATTCTATAAAATAATGAAGACTTCAGAACTGAAAGGGAAAGCGAATCGAAGCAGAACGATAAAACTCCGAGCGGGATTCAGGTGGATGAACCTCCATTCGATATGAATTAAATCAAGCCCAACTCTTTCTATCAATCTCTCTAAAGCCAAAGATGTCTTCGATAACGAACTTCATTCATAAAGTTCGTTTCATAAATCCATTTCTATAGAGCCTTTTTATATTCAATCCATCAATTAATTATATATGAATTGAATATATCCCTAATTTAAAAAAAAAAACGAAAATTAAGTGATGGATTTGTTGACTGTATGACTATTATTTATTAGAAAACTCCTCATACAATAACTACTAAATGGTTGCAACAATTTAACTTGATGATAGTAAATAAAAAAATAAATATATCGACAGCAACACTGCAAAAACCTATAGGTGCAATTTAATTAGAATGTGTGGTTTTGAAATTTTCCGATTGATCTTGGTCCCGAATATATTCATATATAATATTAATAAAAGGCTTAGCGAACCCGAAGGTTCGATGCCGACACCACCAGTCACTTATTATATACCTCCCTCCACCGTTCACCTTATAATCCCTTGAGATCGGCTTTAACGCAATCTTCCCACCTTCGCCTTGGTCTTCCCCTTGGACGTTTACTATTCGGTACAGCAAATATTAACCTTTTGGGAATTCTTTCGTTACTCAGCAATTTTACTAGGCCATTTGTTTCGACGCGATGTAATCACTTCAATTATATTAACCGTATACAGTTCACGCAATTCGGCATTGTGTAACCGTCTGAGCTCTCTGGTTAACTCATCCTTCTTCGATCCGAATATTCTACACAATACTTTATTTTCAAAAATCTTAAGACGTTGCTCATCCCTTAACGTAAGCGGCCACCTTTCGCATCCATATATCCATATATTCATAAAAACAAACTAAAAATGTTATTCAGAATTACATCTTTGTCGTAAGCATACAAAAAAAACAAAAAAAAAAAAAAACAGAAAATCTCCTTCACGATGAGAAATAGGCGGTTTATTTCGTCTTATAAATAATTTTAAGTTTTGCACTTGCAGACTTTTGCAGTGTGGCTGTCGATGTACTTTTTAATATTTTAAATTTTATAATGAATTTCTGGCTATGTTTAGTTTTTATCCATAGGCTTTTAGTGTGCGATATGATCTTTTTAAGAACGAATATTATCAAATAGTATAAAATGTATAGCTAATACGAAAATCCTCCCCCGACGATACGTTTTGATTTTTTAAACAAAAGAATTTTTTCTATAAAATAATAGAAATCATAGAACGTTTATGAAATCTCTAAAATATTTATGAAAATTTTAACAGTGGAGAGGCAATTTAACGTGAGTCCCACAAAACATAATAATGTTGACTTTTATTAAATATTTTTAAAATTGTAAATCAGTTTATATAATAATAAATAGATTCTATTTATAAAATATTTATGAGAACAAACCGAATAGGAATTACTTGAAACGAAGGGACAACAAAATTTAAAATAAAGTATTTTAGGGAATATTTAATTTTTAAAAATATTTTGATTCGTCTGAAATGTTTTTATTAAAGTTTCTTTTTCCTCGACCTTCTGTTTGTTTAAACAATTAGGGTTTTTGTTAGATAAATAACTGCGAAAATCTTTATTCTTTCTGCATTTCTGATACTCTTAAAACTAAATTTGAAACATTGAAATTGAAGACAAACTATCAAAACTGTCTCGTAATGGAGTGAGTGTATCTTTTTTTTTTATTGAACGACCGAAAATTTTTGTAGACCACCTTTTTCAAATACCTAATTAAATAGACAAAGTTTACCGAACGCCAGATTTTAAATCTATTCTACAAAAAACGTGAGTCGCTTAAAAAAAACATTAATCTTAAATTTCCTACTTTTCTGTAGGAATTTCGGCAATGATCTACATGAACTTTTTTGTAAATGTTAATGTATGGTATTAATCTTTTAAATATTTCTCTCTACTTATGGGACACCCTGTGTATATGTATATAAGTATGTGTGTACAAATTTTTTTTTTTTTGTTCACAGCTATATCACATTTACGAAACAACAGTAATATGATAATATAGTTGAATACATACGTAAGAAATACTTCAATAACCTCGTTTTTTGTTTTTTATCATGCTATGGGTCAATCCAGCTTTTTACAAAATATAATTAGTCAACCGCTAAGAGCTTTAATTAATAACAGGTCAAGAGAAAACGTCATTAACTGGGCAAAAACCTTTATAACGTGACACAGGAATACATCAGCGTTGCGGTTTGAAAACTCTGCTTTGTTAATGTAATTGTCTTGTATTATATATTTGTATTTATATAGATTTCCCTCACTATTACCGGTTGAAATTAACTTAAATATAAAAGTTTTTAATATACAGTGTATTCCGTAAGTAGATGGAATATGGAGGAAATTCAAGATTTGTGTTGTTTTTTTGTGCTAGTCCTTTTTTGTTGAATAGGAAGCGATAACATAAACAATATTTGATTTACGTAATTAAACATTGCTCCATAGTATAATAAACAAAATTGACTTTAAAAGAAGGTAGAGTTTGTCATTGTTAGAACTATTTAAAGAAGATCATCTTTTTTTTATTTATTAAGTATTACAACAATCTGTCACTAAGACATTAGTTATAGTGAGGTGGAATAACATTCACACTATATGTATAGAAGACTATAAAATAAACAGAAGCAAAATAACGATAAATAATAATCAAAAAGTATATACAATAAATAAAATAAAATAACTTAAAAATAAGAATATTAAAACAAAGCAAAAACACATGCATACCTATACACAATCAGGCGAGGGAACTCCAGGAGAACCCTGCGCTACTCTCTCAACCGCATCACTGGTACTAAAGCCAGTGGAGATTGATCAAGAGCACTTTAGCCACATACACTCATGTCTTGAGTGGATACTCTCACTATTGCCAGAACTTGAATATATACAATCTTCAAAAGGTCGCGGGGTCACTGCCGTTTCAACTTTCTTGGAGGATTATAGAGATGGGTGGTGCTTGATAGGGATTGTGCAAGAGGATCTGGATGATGCGTAAGGTTTTGGTGAAATTTGGAGAATTTTTCTGGGGTAAGTTGTTGGACAAATGGGATGATGAGGTCATGATGTAGGGTTTTGTTGGTTACATAAAAAGGAGCATCGACTATTTTTCGAAGGACTTTTGACTGGAAGGATTGGATGCGTTTGACGAAATAGGGCTATTGTTCGGACAAACACAGCTTTAAAAACGGTCATAAATCATTTTTAAAAAAATGTTTATCACCCTTCAACACTACGTTTACTCCATTTTATAAAAGCTTCCTCTTTTAATAAGCTTTAAGTCGTAGCTGTGTTTGTTCGCTCAAAATAGTCCTCTTTAAATAGTTTTAACAATGACAAACTCTAATTCAATTTAAAGTAAATTTTGTCTTGTTTACTATGGAGTAATGTTTAATTGTTATAATCAAATATGTTTTAAGTTATCGCTTCCTATTGAACAAAAACGTGACTCGCTTAAAAAAAAACATAAATTTTAAATCTCCTATTTTTCTGTTGGAAATTGGGCAATTGTTTATATGAACTTCTTTCGTAGATCATGATGTCTACTATCGACCTTTTAAATACGTCCCTCTACTTACGGGATACTTATATGTCGATATTTATAATAAATAACTTATTTATTGCTTCCATTTTTATTTCTAATAGTTGTGATTTTTTATTTTCCATCTGTTTTCCCAATTTTCTCAGAGCTTTTTCTTTGACTTTTTCGTTGTACCCGATCTTCAAGTGTGATATCATTTACTGATTGTATCCTTGATACCTCCCACTTTTTAGTGGTATGAGTAGCTTGGTCTTCGTTTTCATTGCCAAAGATACCAATTTATAAGATAATCCAAACATATATAACATTCACCGTTCTTTTACTCATCTCCCAAGATAGAATAAAAAATTGAAGACATCAAACATTTTAACTTTTAACGATTTATTAAAATGCTTTTCTAACAGCATATTCAACTGACGGGGGTATTCGTCCATCTGTGTTGGATTCAATCGATTAGTATGTTCCGTCTTGGAGATTAACGATCAGTTTAGGAACTTATTGAAATAATTTGATAAAACTTACAATAATGCTGATTATAGCAATTCTTGTAAATAATCGATTTTCAGACTAAAAATGTTTTTATGTATGAAAATTTCTTATACTCTAGGCCTGGTTTTGAATCGATATCCACACATCCCACCCTCTTTTCCATTTCTCACCCTCCGCAGGTATCCCTTGTCCACTCACCCTGGAAAGAATCTGGAAATTGTGTTCCAGTCCCTCCCAAAGCTATTACCATAACATTCACTCCTCTATATATCTACGCTAAGGCCCTTCATACATTCGAAAGCTTTCAAGGGAAGAAGAAATTATGATAGGACAAATTCAAAACTAAAATAATAGGAAAAAAATACATAAGATAACGCAAAGAAACCATAACATTTTTTTTTTAATTCCATCAAGTTGGTTGTCTGATTTTAAATGCAAAATTAATATTATATATATATATATATATATATATATATATATATATATATATATATTATATTATATTATATTATATTATATTATATTATATTATATATTATATTTTCCTCACATACCTTGTTTTTCAAGCTCAAAACCCACTTACCCCAATCCTTGTACCTAGTCCTCAAATCCTACCTATAAAATCGTTCCTTTCAAGTCTGTTGGACCGAATTCTCCAATCATTATCCAGTTGAGTCTTGTGTTCCACAAGGCAGTGTCTTAGCCCCAGTTCTCTGCATCCTTTCCTTAGCTGACATACCTCCCCATCCTGATACCCTTCTAGCAATATTTTCTAGCAAATTTGAAAACAATCGGTTTAGGAGTTTCGCAAAAAATGCGCGGACGGCGGATGGACAAAAAAATGTTTATTCGTATTTCCAATTCTACTTATCCTGAAACGTGAAACCTCAAATTTTGAGAGGAAGTTAAGTTTTTGAATTTTTTGTTCGATCACAATGGTTCATTATTGAAAATAATAAACAAAAATAAAATGAAACAAATAAAGTAAAGAAAAACATTAAGTGAATATGCAATTTACAAGAAAAAGGAAATTATGTATAAAACACGTAAAACTATATACAATGGTAAAACAGTATAAATATAAACTTCTAATGAAAAAATAAATAAAAGATAAATTAAATTGTTCTTATCAATAAGCTCTGAGTTTTCACTAAGCCAAAATGGGAGCTAGATCTGTTCATATAAAATGTCTTAAGTATTAAAATGTTAAATGCTAGAAATTCTTAAAATGTTAGGAAATTCTTATAATGCCCCTAGCAAACAACAGCACTTTCCTTTGAAGATAAATTACGGGAAATAAATGTTTGTACATTATTATCAAAAGCTTACCAGAAATCTGACTGTTTGTGGGACAGAAATTTGAATAGGACGGTTTTGAATGTGGATAAAGAGGAGGAATTTAATTGTGAAAAATGAAATGATTCTAAACATAAAACAGTGATAGTCGATATACAAGAATTTTCACACTGAACTTACAATCTCCTTGGGAAACGATTTGCTATCAATTGGCGGATTGGCCCGAATAGGTAAATTTAAATATATATTATTTATTAAAACAGCGATGAAGTTATATCTAATACATTTTATTAATATACAGTAATATAACTTCGTGGACTTTCAACAATTGAAAATATTAAGCCACTTGATTGCAATATAATTATAGTCCAACAATATCTTTGTTTCTTCCTAAGTTTTCCTTATCAATTAATTATAAAGTTTAATTTGCTCGTAGAGGAGTTATAAAGAATAAAATGAATAAAGGGGAAGAAGTCATTGGGCTAGAATCGATCCTGGCTTAGCGGCAACACAGGGACATTAGGCTCAGGAGTCATCGGATTCCCGATGGTCGCTTTGGAAAGAGGATTCATCAACAGACTCCCTCAATTCAAACAGAGGGATTGTCTTCCTCCAAGAAGTATAAAGGAAGAGAATAAACCGATAATTGCTTTTAAAAGTCATTTCATAGGTCGAAGAACTGCAAAAGGAAATGTATCAATAGGAAAAAAAAAGGTATACTTAATTAAAATATATTTATATAATAAGGGCAATTAATAATACTAATTATAAAAAAAAATATGCGACTACTTTGTAAGAAAGTACTGTTTCAAGGCCCAAGGTTATGATTAATTTATCAAAGGTTCACACTTTATCGTGGCTGGGTGAGTCCCAGGAGGGTCTCCCGATCGCAGGGTCTATTCCCAGCTGATGAAAAATTACTTGACATCAGCCCGATTTGAACACCCCAAAGCATACCACCCCAATGCCTAACCCACTGAGCTACTTCATTCCCTTTATATTTAGAATGATGTCAAAAATTCATTCCAATGTCAGAAATCAACTCAAGGTTTTAGGGGGGCGGGGTGGTCGAGCGGATTAACGCAAGTACAAATCACCGCGCATTACCCGACAACATGATAACCGAAGTTAATAAGTTTATATTTTATTTGTTGAAAATATAATAAATACGAGTTCGCGCCCTGGTGCCGGGGGAGACGGCTTTTAACTCTGACATATCCTATCCATCACCCCTGACACGAGAAAACCCTGTATAGTCTAAACAGTGAGGAAGGGAAGAACAAAAAGAAATCTAAGGTAAATGATATATTTACATTTAATTCATCACTCAAATACTTACTATCAGATTCGTCTTCTTTTCCTTTTTTTTTTCTGCAGAAATAGAGTTTATTACTTAGAAGAATGTAATGATTTTTTTATTTTTTTTAAAGTGTATACTTATATTTTACCACTGTACATCGTTTTAAGTGTCTTGGCACGGTCTCTAGTGTTTGTATAGAGATTTTTTTTGTCTTGTACATAGTATGTTTAACTAATATTTTCTTTACTTTTTTTTTCTTTATTTTTACTTTTTATGTTTATTTTTACTTAGGCCAGATATAATACTTTAATTTTGTACTCTTCTATCCACGACTGATGAAATAAAAATAATAATAATATGAACGCTTGCTAATATGAACACAATGCCTTACATGCTGTGCTTACTCTGCTATCTATATACATATACCGTTATAACGTTGAACATTTTGGATAAGTCTAGTTTGAATTACTTTTATTCTAAATCGTTAAGGCTTCCTTTTGGACAAAAGACTGACTTGGAACCCACATACCATACTTAAAAGACAAGAGCTTAACCGACGATTTGGTCAGCTATATAGACTACTAAACAGAACATCTCATCTCTCAACAGAAAACAAATTATTAATCTACAAGACCATACTGAAACCTATCTGGACCTACGGACTTGAACTGTGGGGGACAACTAAATCATCGAATATCAAACGCATCCAATCCTTCCAGTCCAAAGTCCTTCGAACAATAGTCAATGCTCCATATTATGTCACGAACAAGACCCTACACCATGACCTTAACATCCCATATGTCTATGACATCATCCCATCCATATTCTCCAACTTTCACCAGAACCTCATTCATCATCCCAATCCTCTAGCGCAATCCCTATCCAGCTCCGAGCATCCATACCATCCCCCTCGAAGGTTGAAACGGCAGTGGCCTCGAGATCGTTTGTAAATATGCCTTTGGAGTCCTGGCAATGGCCAGCTTCTCCACTCATGTCCTGAGCGTCTGCGGCTCTAGTGCCCTCTTTCAGTCTCCATTGGCTTCTATTACTAGTGATGCGGCTGGAAAAGTGGCGCTGGGATCTTCCGGAGTCTTGCTTTGCCTTCCACGTGTGGGGGAAAAAGCCTGGCTCGGAGATTCTTGGGCGAATGTATATATTGTATATAGGTATGATTGTGTTTAGAAGTTTTTATTTTATTTTATTTGTTTATTTTATTTTTTTTTATTTAACTTCTTCACCAGTATTATTTATTTACTTCTTATATTTATATTTATTTCTTTATTATTTGTATATATTGTATGAATGAGAACTTTTAGCCCTAATGCTTATAGCCCTCGAGCAGTGGCTGATTGTATTATTATTCAATAAACAGTTGTAAAAAGTCAAAAAAATCGTTAAAATATTTTTTTTTTTATGTTTTGGAAAACAAATTTATTGAGATATATTACAATCTGTCACATTCAAGGACAATAGTAATCGTGATGAAGAGTATCTCATTCACACTATGCAGTCAGTAAAAATAATAAACAGCAATATAATTATACTAAAAGTAAATGTAAATAAACTAAAAGATACTAAACTAAACTAAAATAAACACTTAAATACACACATGCTTTTATACAATATTTACATAATTAATTCACTCAAGATTTCCGAGCCAAGCCTTTCCCCACACTCTTGGAGGGAAAGGCAGGACTCTAGGAGATCCCAGCGTCTTTCACTCAGCCGTATCACTGGTATTACCAATTAAAATATTGAATAGGTCTAATAAATGTAGCTAATTTGTTGTTATTTTAACTTCATCTCCTTGATCAGCTGTTTTTTATTATAACCTTCATTTTCATATATGAACCTTTTAATTGACAGAATAACTGACTACGATTTCAACATTTTCGGGTAAAGTAATTTTACTAATATTTGTAGTTGAAAAATTCATCTGTACAGACAGTGGAACAAGTTGATTCCAGAGAAGGTGATTGCAGTGTTGAAATATAGAACTATGAATAAAATTATGAAAATTCTCTCTAGAATATCACTAAAATTAATAATAAAAAAAGTTGAAATTGGAGTTAGTCATTCTGCCAACTGAAAGGCTCATATATGTATACATTTATTTTTTTTTCTCTGATTTTTTTAATTATATATTTTTCCTTTGTAGTTTTTGAATTGTTAGTGATATATTTTTGGATTATGGTTGGATATTGTATGTTTTGTTTTTTTATTCTTTTCCTGATCAGCTGTTTGATTATAACCTTCCTCAGCTGTGTTACCTTAGCTTCCTTTCAGTATGCGATTGGATGTCATCGAGTGATGTTCGATTTGCTTTTATTTTCTGTCTTGATCATGCCTGAATTGGTAAAACGATAACGGGTTGTTTTATTCTTTACCTGTATTTCGAAGACGTAAAGCTATGAGGTAGGATTTTTTTCCAATTATAACCTAACATATATTTCTGTCTCTTGATGAGTTTCTTGCTGATTTATATTTTATGAAGAAAAGCCATCTTATTTTTTTCTTCACCATTGTTTGAATGATACTTCTTCTAAACATATTGTATGGATTAATTCTCACCATTATATTTTAAGTAACTAACTGATAACTCATTAAGAGTTAAAATGAAAAAATTAAAGCTGTTGATACCGTTTGAATAAAATTGTATATAGATGCAAAGATACCAGAAACTACACCAAATATAAAATCGTATCGTACTTTTTTATAATAAAAGGGTACATTTTTCATTTATCATTACAATTAATAATGAAGTCCAGGCTTAAGTTGTTTACTGGAAAATCCTAAAAGCTTTAAAAAATGAGGAGTCTGACCTTGGCCAAGTTTCTCTCTTAATGCAAGAATATTCATTATAATTTGTCTCGACATTGCAAGAAATATATTTTAGGAAAAATGTATAATACGAATTCTTTATATTTTTGTCAAAAAAAATTCGCTTTGTTTAAAATTATTTATATTTTATATAGTCATGTTGTTTATTTACATAGCATTTGATAACAATGTGTAAAGTAAGAAAAGCCATAGGTTCGATACTTGTAACACTAATCCATGTTAATGAACTTCTCAAATTCGCAAGATCAACTTTAACGCAAACCTCCCACCAACTTTCAATCCACCCTTCAAAAATTCACTAGAGTTGATGGTTCGATTGCTCAAAACGATTTAGGTGTTTTCAGGACAAATCTGTTAGGGATATTTGGAATTTTAAATTTCTTTAAAAAGAAAAAAATGTACATTCTGCCTGTTTATAATCGAAAATTTAATATTAATAAATTGTCAATGAGTATTAAAAACGCACATTCGAGTTTATCAGCGATAGGAGAGTCAATGGGTAATTAAGAATAATATAGAAATTGTTGTTAGAAAATATAAAGATTTGTTGATTTTTTTAAATGTTATTTTAAATACTCAATGCTCCGTAGTCCGACCAAATTAGGTTATTTTTTGGAATTATTTCTCACAATTTTTAATTTTTTTCATATTATTTGATAAAGTCTTTTAGTGATTATGCTTTAAGTCCTGATTGATGTGAAAGAACTAATAGTAGGGGTTAAGGAAGGTTAATGGTTATTTTGCTGATATATCGTAAACTTTTGTACCTACAGAAAAAGCATACTATCATAAACAAAATTACGTTTTCTACTAATAGGAAACAAGATAATCGAATTAAAAAACGAAGAAATTTGGTTTAAGTCACATCAATGCCAATTATGCTTTTATTAATATTTTAATGATAATAAACATTACATGTATAATATAATAAGTTGCAAATTGTAGTAAAATTGTTCTCTTAATGTTCAACTCTTATATAATAATATTGATGTAGTGGGCAGGAAAAATAATAAAATTAATAAATCCAATAAATGTCATTTTTTAGTGACTAAAATTACAAAAAAAAAATTAAAAATACTTTAGATACAACATACATATGTTCATAATTTTAATGAATAAAATAAGTAAGTTATCAATAAAATTAATTATCTATTTGCATATTGGTATTATTCTCTCTTTGACATTAGATAAAGAAACTTAAATATTTTAGAGATTTCGAATACACCCTTAAATCGAATAAATCCGAAAAAACTTAAATAAGTCGAAACGCAGTGTCGTAATCTTAAAATGGAGGTCATTTTCCAAATCTACGGCTCCGTAAACATAGGAATACATCTTTATAGGAATATATATTGTTTGCATCATTACCATCGCTTGTTGATAATAAATTTAAACATTTTTTGTAAATCTAAAGATAAAAAAAGGTTAAATAAAATACTGTTGATCTATTTACAAACTTCCTCTAAAAGTGAGAAAGGAGGAAACAGATATTTGAGAACAGAACAGCAGAGTCAAGTTTCGACAACAGGCGAAAGAAAAGCAATTTGTTGGACTGAATTTAAAACCTAAGCGATCCCTTTTGGAGAGAAATATCCAATTGAAGGAAAACTTCATTTCGTTTGTAAAATATTAAATGAATAATGAATAAAACAATTTTTAAATCTTCCGAAATTGAGTTTCATTCTTTTATTTATTTATTTCAGTTTAGAATTTATAACCATTCCAATAAACCAAATAACCATCGAGTAAAATATTACACAGGTAAACATCTTTCTTTCCCTTTCCAAAAATACTCGTTAAGGTAATTTCAATAAATATGAATATTATTAATGACTTTTCGATGTGAATCAAGAAAGTATATAACAAACTCGTAATTAAATTTTTCTTTTTAAAATAAAATAAATTGATGTGCGCAAATATTTCTATTTCCATAAATATTAATTTTTAAAATTTATTTATGAAATTTACCACTACATTAAAAACAAATATACATTTAGAAAATGTGAAAAATGGTAAAAAAATGATATGAGAATGCTTGTCGAGGATCAACCCATTGATAGCATTCTTATAAAATTTCTAAGTTAAGAGATCACAAGACCATCTTCTTTTCAGAATTCTCAGGGGTCGAAAAGGAACCAAGGTTAGAAACTAGAGGATTCGGATCGTTATGAAGTTTATTGTAGAAGGAGATCTGAATTGAGTCAAATCGGAAACATATGGAAAATTAAGGTCTTTATGGATTATTTTATTTGTGACATAGTAAGGAGCTTTGTGGATTTTGGCTTGTAAGGATTGGATACGAGAGACATTCGATGGTTTAATGGAGCCCCAAAGCTCAAATCCGTAAGTTCAAACAGGCCTTATTACAGTCATATGAATGAGTCATTTATAATTATTTTCAAGCTTAAAGCGTTTGTCTAGTAAGTGTTGAAGTAATCGGAAACGTCGAGCAGTTTCTTGTCGTTTCAGTCTTATATGAAGATTCCAAGTGAGACATTTTTCCATGTGGAGTTCCACTTACCGGATTTGTTCAACATGAATAATAGGGATGTTATTAAAGGATACTACAGTACAGGAAGTCATAGGTTAACGACGGAGGGTAAAGGTGATTTGATGGGGTTTATTGGAGTTTATTTTAATTCTCCAGTTTTGACATCATTCTTCATGTGACTAGTGATGTGTGATTGAAGAGTTTTGGGATGCAATTGATGGATCGTCATTAACTGATAGGATACACGTGTCATCGGAATAGGTGGTGATGACAGTGTAAGGATGGGTTGGGATGTCAGCTGTATAAATGATTGGACCAAGGATACTACCTACGTATAATATTAAACTAAAATTATAAATAATTATTGCGTTCGAAATATAAAGTACCTTTGTGACGGCAAAAATGTGATATATAGATATTTAAAAAAAAATCCTAACAATTGGCAAACACTACTAATTATAACCTGATTAAGTTCTTAGTTCTTAAAGAAAAAAAATAATTGTATTAATTTTAATTTTTTTGTTTATCACATTTCCTTAAAAAGATACATTTTTTTAAGTTATTTATAACAATAATTATGATTGTAATAATAAATCCAAAAAGACAAGTATACAAAGAAAAACTTACAGTAAATTTACTAAAACTTGGTAAACAAATGGTTTTCAGGCCGTCAACATAAGTCGCTCACAAACGATAATTCACTGATAAACTCATCAGGGGTAAGATAAGAACAACTTTCCTAAAATAAAGCTTCTCTGTGAGTTTTTTTTTTAATCCAGGAAACTCTTCAGAAAGTATATAAGAAACACTTAATTTATTGAGTGATAGAGTTTAATAAAAAATGTTGTTGTTTCGGGCTGAAGTCTCTCCTACCTCCCCATTAAATAATTTTTTTTTTTATAATTGTTTTATATTTTTTTCTGTGCGCTATCTCATAAATATTAAACATTAATATATTTATAATAGTATGATAGGTGGGTTAGAATTTTACAAAAAAAAACTATAACTAATCTATTATCGTTGACTTTATATATTATACTTAACATATTATAACATACTTTTAAGAACTTCACATAATTTTAATTGAGTAAAAATTATGTGTAATTCTTTTTTATGTATTATATAATGGTAGTTATTGTTGGCGCACTATAATGATGTTTAATTTTTTGATCACTGAACTCCATTATAAATGTCCTTTGGGACAGATTGTAATATATGCACCATAGGGTAAAGTTCGAGGTGATGAGGCTCCTTAGAGAAAAGGAATTCACCTGCTTTGATGAGGTCTATTGCATAGACAGTGAAGGCTCTACAAGATATTGTCGCGTTTCCCAGTACAGGATGGACAGCGCTAATCTTGGATCCAACTATCCGCTTTGAGATCAACGACTTCGATCAGGCGGGTGAAGTGGAAAGGGAAAAGAGGAATATATACGACAAATACATCCCTTTCCTAAAAGAGAAATTCCGCGAGACCTTCGGAGAGAGAGAGTTCACCGTGAGAGGCCTCTGGTTTGGGTCTCGCGGAACGATCCCGGAAAGAACAAGGAGCTTTCTCGAGGAACTAGGTGTTGATGTTGGGGAGCTCGCGGTATTAGCCGAAAATATTATTTTGGACTCCCTGGGGATCATCCACTATCATATTTATACCGATTGAGGACATCGGGTAATAATTGTTCATTAAATTTTGAATTGATCCGCTGTCGTCCTGTCTTTTTGTCTACATTCTGGGAATTGCTGTGTTATGTATGTGTGCGATGTTGTAATGAGTTCCTGGCGTTTGAAAATTTAAACAGAGAAACAGGGAAATATATATTTTTTTTTTTGTCTTGAAAAAATGTTTATAGTGCTATGTATATTATTTAATATGGTTTTATTGTTTATAACTTGTAAGTGTATTGTTATGAGGGGAAAGAGGAAAAAGAGAGAAAGAAAGGAAAGATATGACATATATATGTATAAAAAATAGAAAAATGAAATATAAAATTAATGTCCTTGTGGATTGATAGGTATGCTGTGTACGAAGCAACCCTATGTAGTAGGGCTGCATTACTTTTAATAAAGTATTTCTCTCAATAAACAAGTTATAACAAAAATATAACATTAGGAATTTTTTTTTTAAACTGGTTTCAAACTGACACTAATTTTAACTATCCCCACTTTCTGTAGAAATTATTTTTGTTATTAAGTTAATAAACCTTAAGACAAAATTTTAACTATAAATTTAACTTACGACCATAATTATAAATTATGACCATTATGTACACCATATACTATATATATGTATGTATATATATATATATATTTTTTTAAATCTCTGCTGTAGTATCCCTACAGAAGAGGCGTATATTTCTTATAAATGTGCATAAACCATAATATGCTTTTGCAATATTATATACATTACATTGTTATTTAAACATTTTTTTTATATAAAAAAAAATAGCTTATTACAAGATGTGTTTCCCAAAGATACTTAAAAGGATTAGTACTTAAAATATATTACAAGAGAAAACTAAATAATGGATGATTAAATAAAATAAATAACAGTATCAGATCAGTGAACGGTAACAAAATTAGTACTTTTTGTTACCGTTCACTCAAGACACAAAGACTAAAAGAGACAATATAATAAATAAATAAATGAATAAAATGAAATATATATGATTAGGCAAAAAAAATAGAAAAATTATGTGGAGTTAATAAATATTGTTAGAATGATGGTAAGAAATCATTAATAAAAACGGCAAATACATTACTAAATAAAATTTATTCTTAGTATGAAAAAAAAACATGTTTTACTTCACCATTCAAAAACCAAACAAACTTATGGATCCACCCAATAAATATATAAACATATTAATGATCTGTTGCCAGCATTCTAACAATTTTATTACTCCGCTATCGTGGAACATCTGGGACTTAAAAGCGAAAAACTGATCGAAATACGTTTTCTCATCTCTCTTATCAGCGAACGATTTTTCGTTGAGGGGTTTTTAAAAGAACTGAAATAAGTGGTAGTCGGATGGTGAAATGTCTGGTGAATACGGTTGGTGTACATTTCAGCCAAGTTTCACCATTTTTTACAGTGTGATTATGTCCGCAAACGCTTTGTTTAGGAAATATTCACACCTAAAGATTTTCGTTGTTATGAATTATTTACGTTATATGAAATAAATAAAACCTATTTATTTGTTCTTACTGCTTTATTAAATTAAATGTAAACATTAACATTCATATTAAATGTTGTTCAAAGTGATTTCCTTGACCATTAAGACAGGTTCGGCATCTTTCTTTTCACAGCAGCAATGGCAGAACGGCACTGAATATGTGTTATTGTTTCACAAGATTCAATAATCTTTCTTCGTAAAGAATCAAGGTCATTGACCGGACTTAGACTTAATATTTAATGTCACCCCAAACAAAAAAATCCAGTAGTGTCAGGTCTTGTGAGCGTACAGACCAAGCCACTGATCCTTACGATTCCTTACGAAGAAGGATAATTGAATCTTCTGAAACAATAACACATATCCAGTGCCATTCTGCCACTGCTGCTGTTGAAGAAAGATGCCCGAGCCTGTCTCAATGCTCAACGAAATCACTTTGAACATCATTTAATATGAATATTAATGTTTAAAGTAGTTAGAACAAATAAATAGTTTTATTTATTTCATATAATGTAAATAATTAATAACAACGAAAATCTTTAGGTGTGAATATCTTCTAGACAAAGCGTTTGTGGAAATACCTTCAGAGGAAATTTTTTTCTTGTTTTGAGGTCCTTAGTTCATTTTTGAAGTTTGGCCAATTAACTCTGAAACACCCTTTATATATATTTCATATAAAGGTAAATGCAATTTTTTTTACGCAATTTTAACTAAAAATAAAAAAAAAAACCTTTTATCCAGAAAAAATTTTATTCATATCATGTTTTTTGTTGAAACTTCTTTTTTTTCATTTTTTTTTTTTTGTAGGACTGAATGTGACGTGATATGGGTTTTTCAAGCTAAAAATAAATTTGAATATTTTACATTCAATCTTCAATGAAAATTCCATTTGGTTTCCAGGAAAACATTTATTTCGCATTCGACAGGAAACTAATAAAATAAAATCAAATATTAATAAATACGAATATTAAAAGTTATTGTCTTCTAGGACTTTTTATGTTAGATATTTATTAAATCATTTGGTTTTTATTAGTACACTAAATTATATATCGATGTAGAGATGGTTGACCGTTGATATAATATGAGAAGGAGCTAGTCGGAGGTGCGGTCAAATAAATACTAAATTAAGGCTACAAAAGATACAAAACATGTTGAAAATAAAAAATAAAGTAGATATAAAATAAGAAGAAGTTGTCAGATACAGAAATAAAAGATTATATCAGAGATATAGTGGGTGACAATGTAGTTAAATATTAAGTATTATATATGTAGAAGATACAAATAAATGGAAAATAAGTATGAATAAAAATAAAAATAAAGGAGAATATAGCATGTAAGTTAAAAATAAACAGATTGCGATAAAAGATAAGGAATAAGTGTATAACAAACTAATAGAGATTACATTAGATAACTGTGGGTTAACAGATAAAGAAAATGAATATTCGTAAATAAATATTAAATATTCGTTAAAATTCATTTTCTTTATCTGTTAACCCACAGTTATCTAATGTAATCTCTATTAGTTTGTTATACACTTATTCCTTATCTTTTATCGCAATCTGTTTACTTTTAACTTACATGCTATATTCTCCTTTATTTTTATTTTTATTCATACTTATTTTCCATTTATTTGTATCTTCTACATATATAATACTTAATATTTAACTACATTGTCACCCACTATATCTCTGATATCATCTTTTATTTCTGTATCTGACAACTTCTTCTTATTTTATATCTACTTATATTTATTTTTTATTTTCAACATGTTTTGTATCTTTTGTAGCCCTGAAGACGACCTGCAAAGTGGGTCGAAACGTCGGCAAAAATTAAAATAATTACTATATTTTAATTTAGTATTTATTTGACCGCACCCCCGACTAACTCCTTCTCATAAATTATATATCTTTAGTAATACTCTTATTTTCGGAAATATATTTTCAATTTGCAAAAATATCTCAACATTTTCTCCTTCAGGTAATTATCAAACTTTTTCATAGTTCAAATTAATCTATTTAATTTATACGTAATTCTAATATGATCCATAATTTTTTTAATATTACTTCTGTAACGGGATCAGTAATTTTTCTGAGTGCAACAGAAAATCGGATAGAAACATTAAAGTTTTTTTTATACTACTAGGTTAAATAACCAAACTATGGCTTGTTTATTGGATTGATTGAATGAGTGGGTTCCTAAACGCAATATCGAAGCAATAGGTGGAATGTGTTGGGGATGGAACAAGAACTAGGTATATTGAAATATAAATATTACCAGAGGGAAATACAGAGCGAGCGCTCTCTCCCTCCTATCACCCCCCACATCCATTCAGTGTTGTAGAAACATCTGAATAGGGGTTATTTCTTCACTCTCTCAGTATTTTACGGTTTTATTTCAATTCCATTAATGAACGGGCCTTCAAATAGCCATAGCGGAAAGAAACATTAGCCGTTTACTCTGTTGTCTTTGGATGTTTTAAATAATTTAGTCATTAGCTAATAACCGTCCATAAAATATTAATAATATAATAAAAGGATGGAACAGAAAGGGTTCCAAGTCCTTAGATTAAGAGATAAAAGTACAAAAGAATCAAGAAATAAAAATAACGAAATAATATATTATTTTATTTATTTATTTAGACATATAATATTCTGTCACGGGGAAAATAATAATATAGATAAATGAACACATTCATACCGTATATACAAAAAAAAAATTAACAAAATTAAATTAATTACTAAATAATAATAAATAAAAACTATGTACAATAAAAAAATAAAATAACCAAAATATAAGTAAATTAAAAACACAAAAATACAGTCATACCTATATAAAAATATACAATCAGGCAGGGAACCCAAATCCCTGCGCTGCTCTCTCAACCGCCTCTCTGGTGCTAAAGCCGGTGGAGTTTGAGCGAGAGCGCTTTAGCCACATACACTCATGGAGTGGAGAATATGGCCATTGACAGAACTCCAAAATAAATGTATAAAAGATCTCTGGGCCACTTCCGCTTCAACCTTCGAGGAGGGTTGTAGGGATGAGTGGAACTAGATAGGGATTCGGCTAGGGGATTTGGATGATTGATAAGGTTCTGATGGAATTTTGAAAAATTTTCAGTGATAAGGTCAAGGACAAATGGGATATTAAGGTCATGATGTAGGGTTTTGTTGGTTACATAGAACGGAGCATCGACTATTGTTTGGAGGACTTTTGATTGAAAGGATTGGATGCGTTTGATGTTAGAGAATTTTGCTGTCTCCCAAAGTTCAAGTCCGTAGGTCTAAATTGTCTTGTAGGTCAGTAATTTGTTGTCAATTGAAAGTTGAGATTTTTTGGTCAGTAGTCTGTATAATTGGCCGTATCGTCGGTTAAGTTCTTGTCTTTTAAGTCTAGTATGTGGGTTCCACGTTAGTCTTCGGTCTAAGATAAAGCCAAGATACCGGACTGTGTCTGAAAAAGGAAACTGGATGGAATTAAAGTGGACTGATGGACAGCATCTGCGGCGGAGTGTGAAGGTTGTGTGTTTGCATTTGGATTCGTTTACTTTGATATCAGTGCTCAATCATGGAGAGATGCCTTTGCAGATTTAAAGATGCTATTTCTGGATCTGAGTTGGATGATAGGATGGCAATTTCATCAGCAAATGTTGCCAGGAAGGTATTGGAAATAATAGATTAAGAATGAATAATTATCATTTAATAACGACCCATCAATTCATCCCAAACTCTTCAATCACACATCGCAAGTCTTGAAGAATGGTGTCAAAACTGAAGGATTAATATAAATTGCAATAAATCCCATCAAATTACCTTTATTCTTTGTCGTAAACCGTAATACTGAATACCGTAATCCCGTTGTAATACTCTTTCTGCTAATGGTTGTTGTTGGAAGGTTATAGAAATTTGGCTTAGAAATATATCATTGGGCAGGACGAGTATTTTGTTCCTACAACAGTTAATTTCTAATTTTTTTACGTCAGAATGATAACGGTGGCAACCATTTTTCAGATCAGAAAATTTATATGAAGGTTTCCATTGCATTATATATCTCAGTACGATGAACCCAATCGAGTTGTGTAAGGATTTTTTTTTTTTTTTGGGGGGGGGGCCGACTAGTAATTCATTTTTCGTTTACCGTAAAACAAACGAAAACAAATACAATGTAGAAAATATAGATAAAATTCGTAAGAAATATGTTTAAGAAATTCAGGTTTTTTCATCCGAGAATAGAAGGAAAAAGGAGTTGACAATACCTTTTAATAATGCTGAAGTAGTTGACTGACAATGGATGAACACAGAATTGAAAAGAAGGCAATAAAAATAACAATGCCGTATGAAGCCTTAAGTTTATCGATGAAGCCGTAAGGACCTGTCGATGGGAGAGAACTTTTTTTTTTAAATATTGAAGTTCTCAAAGTGCTATGGATAACTAAATTGAACTTTACAAGATTTGAGTTTTTTTTTTTGTTATATGTTTATTTATAATAATTTATAAATGGAACAATGGAACGATATAGTGGAGAGATTCGAGTATTTGGCGTGAAGATGGTTTCATAGGCCGTATTGACCATCACTTCATTCCATAGTTCAAGTTTTTACTTACATATAATCATAACTCTACAAATAATATTCAAAACTATTTCAAACTTGTAAATACATCGGGTCCAGACATCTCATTAGAGTCTTTCCTCACTTTCCTCTAATTAACCTCAATAACCGTCCCATCCATTTTTCCCTACAGTCAAAAACCTAGGAGTAACCTTTGACCAGGACCTCTTCTGGAATAACTATATCTCCCAGATTACCCGAAAATCCGTAACTGCCCTCAAACAACTCCTAAGATTACGTGATTGTATTCCTTTAAAAACCAGATACAGCCACAAAAACCCTTCAGACAGCTCCTTGTAACCTCCCTTATATTCCTTTACTTAAACTGCGACTGTTTGGTTGTTTGAAGGGCTATCTACCAGGCCAGAAATGAAACAGAAGAAACTCATGAACTGTTTCATAAGATATTCCCAGGCGTTCTCATGTTTCATTCTGGTACACGGAGTTTAAGTGGCTTCACAATACTTTTCGACGATAATTCCTTCTTGGTGTTTCCTTTTCCAAGTCTTCAGAACCAAAAACTCTCCCTACATCCTGAAACTCCTTACTCTACGTTTCTCTATCAGCTCTCTTAATACCAGGTCTCAACCTATAGATTTATATATCCACCTCCCCCATAAGACTACTTCCTTCAACAAAATCTTCGTCATTCTTACTACATCCTTTTGGAACTCCCTTCCTACCATCATACGTCAATCTTCGGCTACAAATTCCATCAAACAACTTCTGTTCCACCACCTACTCCACATTCAAACTTCCGCAAATATGTAAAATTACTTTCGCTTGAATACTGTTTAATTCAATCAATTACACAGTTGCAATGACAACCAACATTTAATAAGCTTGTCTTTTGTATTTTTCTAGGCCAGACTAATATCCACAAAATTGTAATTCTGTTATTATTCTTAGGGGACTGTAGTTTCGGAATAAATTTTTTTTTTCATTTTATTTCATACATTTTCCTTAATAGTTAGGCCTAAATAAATGCATGTTATCAATTCGAAAACCTAAGAGGTTTTTCTGTTGAGAATTCTTCGATATCAATTTCGGTATCTATTTCCAAACCATTCACACAAAAACTTGTAGGAGGGTACTCAAGATATTGAAGGGCCCTCATACAATTTCGTCCATGGCCCTCCTGTAATGGAAACTCCGGGGGGAAAATGCTTGTGATCCTCCCCCTCCCCCCTCCCACAAACCTCAGTTTATTGCCGAATCGATATAGACCATCCAAGGGAGGGAATAAAAAGAATTATCATCTTGTTTACAGACCCCCTCGGCCCTTTAACAGTCGGCAAAGGTTGTTATTAAGGGCATTGCACCCTCAGGCTTTGGACATAACCGGATAAAATTACTCCTGATCATAGTCCCATTTCGGTAATCCGACAACTTGTCGGCACTGTCGGGATTAGTCTTAGAATAAAGCTTGGTCGATGATCAAACACTCTTTTAACTAACAAGACTAAAAGTACACTAAGGTTTGAGAAGAGTAATACTATGATTATATAATTCCTATATTTACTCAATATAAGATTAATATTATTTTCAGAAAAGATTCCATTAATCCCATAATCCTTCAATATTCAACATTAAACTTCAATATTAAAACATCGTTTTAAGAAGAAGAACCCCAGTGTTGGGGCCAGGGGTACTTCAAAATCGAAGTACAGATCTTTCCCCGGTGCGTTTCCTCAATGGTGGGGAAAATTCGAGTAAATTAAATTTTGGGAAAGAAGGAGAAAAAAATTAGTGAGTAAATGAGACCTGTAAACATAAAAAATGTGCATGCACAAGAAAATATTAAAATAAAAATATTTCAATAAATAAAAAATGGAAAATAAAAAAATCCCCTTTTGAATGTTTACAGTTTATTGAGATAAAAAAAAGATCTAATTATGTACAAAAGTTAAAATAAATATTGGTGTAAAGTTGCGAGAAAAATAAAACATAAACATAATATGCAGAGAAAATAAAACCAAAATAACCATTAATAGCAAAATATAAATAAAATCAACTTCTAAAATTATTGTAAACCAAGAGAAAAAAAAATGTCTGTGGTAACGGTGAGAGAATCTGAACGAAAATATCCCAAATTGGAGGCTATATTTCCAAAGAGGTTAGTTACCTGAAGTTCAGCTGTCACAGCAGTCGATGGTGGGGGGATCGATATGCATATCGATCCTGATCGATGACTCGCGATGATACAGCTGGGACCTTCAAAATGGCGGAGGTGAGGTGAAAATGAGACGAGAAGAGCCTGGAACTTGGTGAAAATGGTGGGGGTAGACTTTTGCTCCATACGAACACAATTTGCTCCATACAGACAAGAGTTTTGTTGTCTTAATCCCCATGACAGGGTATTACTGCCGAGTCGGTGGGTATATACAACGCGATAACACATCGAAAAGTAAGCCCAAATATATAAACAATATAAACCTAAATACATTTTAGGGACAATTGTTCCTCAAACTTTTACAAAAAAATAAATAAACATTTTATTGTTACCATTAAAAAAGGGGAAAATGTTGAAAGAAAATAATAATGCAAAAATTAAGAAATAAGCCTATGCGGCGTTAACATCCAGACTAGCCTCAATAAATTTACAAAAACATTTACTGACTTTACAATATTGGTACTCGCTTTGGCAGTTTATATAGGAGAGAACCAAATTCCTTAGACAAGTACACAATACGTTACCTGGGACTAATATTCGACAGAAGGATGACCTGGGGCCCACACGTCAAAATGAAACGACAGAACTTAAACAAGCGACTGAAAATACTTTACTCACTCTCTTCTAAATCGAAATTGAATGTTCGACAAAAACTAAATACATACACTTACCTACTCTAACCCATCTGGACATACGCCTCTCAGATTTACGGTTCGGCAAAAGAGACGCACTTACAAAAACTACAGTCGTTTCAATCCAAAATTTTACGGCCTATAACAGGAGCTCCTTGGTACCTCTTTGTTAACAACAAAACTTTACATAACGACTTACGACAGCCAACTATAAACCAACACGTACGTACTCTCTACTCTCGTTTTCATCTCAAACTACACGGACGCACAAACAGATTTATAACCGACATGGCTACGACCGACATGCCCATTAGGAGGAGATTAAAGAGGAGCTGGATGAGAGATCTCCTCACCTAAATCAAAAAAATATATAATGACCAGGAAGAGTTGCTGCTGGGTACTATCCTTCCTCATGCCTTTAATGCCTATCCTCATTATTAGAACACATCTGCTGATTGTCAACACCATGACAGGTGCGGATAAATAATAAAAGAAAAAAAGAAATTGTATTAGGTAATACTTCGGCTCTAATAGCCATTTTCAAACGAATGAAAACAACAATAGTCATTAGAATAAAACTGAAGGTAAGGAAATGCTTGTCTTTTTCGGCTTATGCCGCCGGAGTTATTATATTTATAAATTTCTCCGTTGGCCAGTTAAAATCTCTAGGGTCTACTTTTTCTATTTAATACTTTAAAATTGAAAAAATATTCAGTTATGCAGGAATAATCAACATTTAAAAAAAATTTTGCACTAGTGATTATCACCTCGAAATTCAATTTTTCTATTAATAGACAGGGGTTCGGTACAAATAATGGACATACTTCAGAAAAATTCTATAAACTTTATTTAACTATGAAGATAACGATAGAGATAGGATAACATAAATGTTCAATTTGCTTTTAGTAAACCTTTTCGTAGAAAGATATGAAACACACTTATCTCAAGAGCACTATAGAAACAGCAGTGATAGGCATTCTACAATTTTCTTTTGGGAACTTTTTTCATACAGTTGTCAATAGAGAGTATTGTCCTTCAATCTAAAAAACCTGGAACCTTTAAATCAACAAGGAAGCTTATTATTAAATTTAAAGTCCAACCTGTTCATCAATGAGCCCTCTGTCCATGACTAGTGCATTCATCCTAATTCACGAAGAAGATTAAATTTCAGATGAAAATAAGTAATATATATATTATTTTTTTTTTTTTTGGCATCGGCACAGTAATAAAATTCTTTTCCCGAAAACTTATTTTTAATGAAATTATATTTGTATAAAAAAAAATTGTATATATTTTTAAATTATCGTTAATTTATATATTCACAGGGAAAATGTTTTTTATGAAAATGAGAAAAGAAGGAAGGCCAAAGAAATTCTGACACCATGGAGTAGAAGTAAACTATTTATAAATCATATATATATATATATATATATATATATATATATATATATATATATATATATATATATATATATGTGTGTGTGTGTGTGTGTGCGTGTGTGTGTGTGTAATATTACAATATTTTTTATAATTAGACCTCCATATATTATAACTTAAAGTATCAATTATGGTCGGATAATTGGTCATGAAATACACTTAAATAACTTAAAACAACTTCTGTTTATTCCATTTAAAACAACTTCTGATATTTGATTGTTATACCAATGATAGGTTTAGTTTTTACAGAACTACAGAAGATCCCATTATTTATGTTAAAAAAACAGGGATCGAAATGTTATTTTTATGGCTATGGTTGTTTTTAATTGTTTGAAAATGGCTAGTAGATCCGAAACGGTATATAGTGAAATTTGTTTTGTTAGCAATTTTTTAATGATGAAATAAGCTTTATGATAATAATAAGGTATTTTTAGTAAATAACATTAAACATATATTGATAAAATACGGCAATTATTTTGAGATGAATAACCAAAAAAACCTTGTTTATCATAAACAATGCTATATAATTTTATATATTGGGTCGTCCGACAAAGTATTCCGTTTTATTTGTTAAATTGGACATAAGAGTAACAATTGAAGAGAAAATAAATTTAATTGTTTTGTTCATTATTAAAAACGAATGAATGAATAATTACTTTTATTTATTGATTACTTTTATATATTTTATTATTCTTACTTTTATAATTCTATAAAAAATTATATATGAAGTACATATTCATATATTTTGAAAATTATGAATGTATAAATATTTTTTTAAATTATATAAAAAAGTTATTAGTGACCGATATTTTATCTTACATACAAGGTGGAATGCACGCAGAACACTGCTACCGTGCGAATTTTTCGGGTACTACGCCCTAATGCCATCATTCGGATATAAATTTTCAACTAATTTCATTTTTTAACAATTTCTTTCTTTCTTATACCTTTTTTATTTGTATTATTTATAAAACGAGGACGGGTCGTTAGACGTACAGGGGGTAAATCTATATATTCTAAACATATAAATTTATATTCTACAACTGGCGACTGAAAAGGAGCTGGATGAGAGATCTCCTTTCCTGATTTTAGGATGTAAACAGACCAGGGAAGAGATGCTGCTGGGTTCCATTCTTCGTCATGCCTATCATTCCATTTTCTACCTAACAAAAAATCTGCTAATTGTCATTACAATGACAGGAGCGGATGAATAATTGAAGACAAAAAACACAAAAAAACACACATATATATATATATATATATATATATATATATATATATATATATATATATATATATATATATATATATATATATATGTATATATACATATATGTGTGTATGTATAATATGACCATAGTATACTAATATTTGTTGCTACTCGGTCTTAAGTAAATTATGTATGTTTAGATCAGAATGTAATATTGAATGCATTATCCTGATTCAACGTTTTGATTACACAGATCTTCCATTAGGAGAGATCAATAATTATAAATATAGATGAAATAATTTTGATAATACCAGGTCAAAAATTATACAGATTAATCTTAAAACAGATAAAGAGTGATGACGAAAATACAAAGTATATACTTTTAAATATATCTAATCAATTTTTTTTTTATTTTAGCCTTCAATGGCTAAAATAAAACTTCAAAGTTATTTCAATTAAAATATATCGAAAGGTTTAAAATAGCAATTGTATTTTTTTAAATATTTTAATGGCCATTGGTTATGGGTAAGGAATATCTGTAACAAATAGCTCAAAAACATACAAAGTATCAAGTTTTAAATAGAAAAATTCAAATTATAAAGACTAGGATCTCTTAAATAAATATGTTAAATAAACAGTAATCTTTTTCCCTTTCAGCTGTTTATGTATGACCTTCCTCTACTGTGTTTGTGTGTAACCTCGCGTTTCCTTCAGTTTGTATGTGTATGCCTTGGTGTGATGGTGTGAATCTCCAATATATGTAATTTTTGCAGTATAATTTTGTTTTCAGCATTTTGTGATATTTTTTTCTTCTGTCCTGATATTGCCTGAATTAGAGAAAAGTTGACTGCCCACCTGTTTGTTATATATTCGATGCCTTACGGTATGAAATTTTCCATTTATCCTACTGTACCTTAATTGGCTCCATATTCGCTTCCACACTTCTGTTAGATACCTTGGAGTAATTTTCTATCAATATCTGTCCTTGAATAATCATATTTCCCAAATTATTCGAAAACCTATTGCTACCTTCAAACACTTCCAGAAATACAGTGATTCTAGAACCCTTAAAACCAGTCGGCTCCTAGTTTCCTCTCACATTTTTCTTCACTTCGATTATGGTTGCCTTGAACACGGTGTGCTATTTGGTGGACTTGATATCAGAGAATTGCTTTGAGATTGGAGAAAAGTTGACTGCCCGCCTGTTTTTTAGATATTCGATGCCTTACGGTATGAAATTTTCCATTTATCCTACTGTATCTTAATTAGCTCCCTATTCGCTTCCACACTTCTGTTAGATACCTTGGAATAATTTTCTATCAATATATGTCCTTGAATAATCATATTTCCCAAATTATTCGAAAACCTATTGCTACCTCCAAACAGTTCCCGAGATCCAGTGCTTCTATAACCCTTACAACCAGTCAGCTCCTAGTTTCCTCTCTCATTTTTCCCCACTTCAATTATGGTTGCTTTGTAAAATTTGTACTATTTGGTGGACTTGAGATCAGAGAATTGCTTCTTTAGATTCATCTTTGGAGTCTCCCACGTCACCGACGGTATGCCCAGTTAAGTGGCACAATCCAGTTTTCCAACGGCAATATTTTCTAGGTATATTCTTTTTCCGAACCTGTTGTTTGTTTACTCCTTGTTTTATTCTTGACTTGTTTACTCCAAGTTTCTCTGTTCATTCTTTAGACACAATATCCTAGATATCAAACCTGTATATACCTTCTCATAGAAGTGCTTTCTTTGAAAAATCCTTTAGAAATAGAAATAGAAAATAACATTATTCTGGGACAAAGTTCCTTTAGAATAACAAAATAGAACATAATTAAAATATTACATCTGGCCAAAACAAAACAATAATAAAAAAGAGAAAGTAAAGAAAATATTAAAAAGGAAGAAGATGGTCCGGGGTTGCGGTCATAAAAAGGCTAAATAGTGGTAAAACTATTTTATTGAAAGCCAACGTTTCGACCCGACTTTGCAGGTCTTCATCAGGGAGACCTACGTAGTTCTAAGTGAAACTCCTAGAGGAACACACCTCCCTGATGAAGACCTGCAAAGTCGGGTCGAAACGTTGGCTTTCAATAAAATAGTTTTACCACTATTTAGCCTTTTTATGACCGCAACCCCGGACCATCTCCTTCCTTTATAATGCAACGGTCAACTATTAAATATTGAATAAAGAAAATATTAGTTAAACAAGCTATATACAAAAAAAAAAAATCTATATACAAAACACTTAAAACTATGATAAAACACTTAAGACTATGTACAGTAGGAAAAATTATAATTATACTCTTTTGAAAAATAAAATAATAAAAAATACATTGAGTTCTTCTTTAAAATGAGGTGTGTTTCTGCTAACAAAGAAAAGACAAAGCTGACAATATAAAATATCAGTGTCTTTAAATAATGATTAATATGTAGACTCATCATTGTCAAATGCTAGAGGTACAGATTTAATTATATACCAATAAAAAATAATAATAAAAATAAAAAAAAAACAAACAATAGATGCGGTCAGTGGCATTAAGAGCCGGAAAATATTGTAATATCCCTAGTGAAGTTCACAGTATAGAATAGCACTATCGTTTGATGATGACTAGAAATGTATAATATCGAAAGTTTAGCAAGTATCTGACTGTTTTTGGGATAGGAATTGGAATAGGAGGGATTTGAATGTGGATATGGAGGGGGAATGCCGAATTTTGATAGGTAGAGAATTCCAGAAATTGACAGCGCGAGCTATAAAGGAATTCTGAAATGAGGCAGATCTGTGCGAAGGGATGTAGAGGTCAGAAGGTCGAGATCTTGTTGAAAGGGAATGGACTGAGGACTTGAATTGGAGAAGGTTGTAGGCGTAAGAAGGACGATGGTTGTTAATGATTTGATAGAGGAACGTACCTAGGAAATATTGTCTTCTAAAGGAGGGGAAGAGCCACCTTAACTCAGTGTAGTGGTGAGAGACATGGGAGTACCTCGGGGCACCGATAACAAATATTACGCAGCTATTCATTAATCTTTTCAGTCTATCACGGAGCTCCACCGAGATGCCATCATTCACCACACAGCTGTAGTCATAGCTGTTGTGTAGCCTTTACGTGCTACCTTGTTTTGGGAAATACTTCCCTGCATCCGTACACAAAACTTCTTCTTTAACTTTATTTAAAAACAATTTTTTTTTCATTCTTCTTCAATCAAGTTTCCGGATATATTTTTAAAATAATTTTATTGAAATTTACAACTGTAAACACATATAAAACCAGTAAATTCGCTACAGGAATATATTACATGAAGGTATTTGTGAAGAAGCTACTCATTGGTAACACTTCATAGATAAATTAATTTAGGAGGTCCCTTGGCCATCTTCTTTTCAGACGCCTCGGAGGGTTGTCAGGAATTGTGTTGGATGAAAGGTTACAAACTAGAGAATTGGGGTGACCAAAGACTTTAGAATGAAAAGAGGTATATCTAGTCCGGGCCAAGTCTTCCACAAGAGGAATGTTGAGGTCTATATGGATACTTTTATTTGTTATATAATAAGGATCATTTAGGATTATACAGAGGATTTTGGATTGTATGGATTGGATACGGGAAGAATTTGATGTTTTTGTAGAGCCCCAAAGCTCAATACCGTTGTCCAAATTTGCCTGATGATGGTAGTGTAAGTGAGTTTTTTTCGGATTCTGTTGGCAGTTTCTCGTCTTTTAAGACTAGTATGAGGATTCCAGGTAAGTGAAAATTTATTTATCTGTTTCATTGGCCGTGGGGCGACCCTGGGTCAGGAGACCCTCCTGGGGCACACCCAGCCTCTATAAAGTGGGTACCCTTAATTAAATAATTAATTAAGGGGGAAAACCTGGCGGTTGAGCGTGATCTCGGTCAAATCACCTCCTTGCACAACCGTTGACCTAGAAACAGTGCTTTCCCTAAATAGTACTGAACCCTTTATGGGTTGTAGAGAGTCGTTTGTCAAGAAGAAGTCCTAGGTAACGGATCTGTTCGACAGGGATCAGTGGAATATTATTAAAGGATACGTTGGAAAAGAATGTTGTAGGTTTACTTCGAAGGGTAAAAGTAATTTGTTGGGATTTGTTTGGATTAATATTAATTCTCCAATTTGCACACCATTCTTCAATGGCTGAAGGATGTGTTTGCAGGTTTTGTGATGCAATAGTTGGTTCATTATTGACAGACAACACACACGTTTCATCAGCATAGGTAGTGAGGACGGTTGAAGGATAGGTAGGGATATCAGCTGTATATACTGTGTAAAGGATGGGACCTAAGATGCTCCCTTGAGAAACACCAGCAGACTGGGAAAAGAGAGATGAATAAGCAGAGTTACAATTTACTTTAAAGGTTATATCTGTGAGGTAAGAGCGGATTAATAGGAAATATGTAGGCGATATATGAATTACATTTTCTTAGCTTACTACTGTCAACCTCATTTCACTGGAATTTCACATCAATGTGGCTTATCATTACTGATAAAATTATAGATAAGATACTGATATTTATTTATCAATAATTTGTTTTGTTTGTATTTTATTTTAAACATCATTGCAAATCATGGAAACTGATTGAAGGAATTTGATGTATAAAAAATTAAATTGGCTGTTAGAATTAGTAACATGATGAGCAAGTTTTACACTCCTCTTAAATAAAGACAAAACATCAGCTTAGCAACAGTCTGATGTAGTATATGAAATCAAGTGGGTCTATTTTTCGAAAGTGCATATTCGTGAATCATTCCAAATTTTTCATCGAAACGACTGCTGGAATATTAACAGAAAGGAACCGTGCACTGAATTAGCTCAGCACTCTAAAATATTAAAACATGGATTTGCTTTTCATTTGAATGCTTCATCAAAAGAGAAATTCTACAGAAAGAGAAGAATAGTTCTAAGAGAACGATATTTGAGGCCGTACACATTTCTCAGAAGTTAAATAATACTATTAATTATAGGAATGACAGTAGAAAATTGAACAACTTTTATTCTGAAACGTTGAAAATTTTGAATAAGTCAAGCTAACTTATTTTTGTTTTTAATCATATTCTGCGTGATCAGATGTTTTTGATGATAAAGTTTCTTTGATGTGCATTTTCATATATAATAGAATAGAACAGAAAATAATTTTATTCTGGGACGAAGTCCCTTCAGAATAACAAAAAAGTACAGAAATTAAAATTTTATATCTGGCCAGATAAAAACAAACATAAAAAGTAAAGATAAAGATAAATCAGTAAAAAAAAATATATTAGTTGTACTATATACAAAATAAAATAAAATAATCTATATACAAAACTCTCGAAACCATACTAAGATACTTAAAGCTATGTACAATGGTGAAATATAAATAAACCCTTTTAGAAAAAATAAAAAATACAAAAAAAAAAATGTAAATTCTTCTTAACAGTAAAATCTGTTTTTCTGTTGAAAAAAAAAAAAAATAGAAAGTCGAATCTATAATAAGTATTTAAGTTATGAGCTATATGTGAATATATTATTGTAATTAATATGTAATTTTACATAAAAGGTTAGCTGGTATCTGACTTTTTTTGGAACAGGAATTGGAATAGGAGGGTTTTGAATGTAGATAGGGATAAAGAATGTTGGATTTTGATAGGAAGGGAATTCCAAAAATTAACAGAGCGAGCAATAAAGGAGTTTTGGAACGAGGCAGATCTGTGAAAAGGAATGTAAAGGTCGGAAGGTCGAGATCTTGTGGAGAGGGAGTGGACTGAGGACTTGAATTGGAGAAGGTTGTAGGCGTAGGAAGGACGATGATTGTTGATGATATGATAGAGGAATGTACCTAGGAAATATTGTCTTCGAATGGAGGGGAAGAGCCACTCTAACTAAATACATATATATGTATTTTCATATATTTTTTCTCATTATTAGGTTTATACCTTTTTTTAACGTAACTTTTTAATATTTTGCGACATATTTTTGGAATTTGGTTGGATATTACATGTATTTTATCTTTTTTTTTTTTCCTCCCTGATCAGCTGTTCGATTATAACCTTACTCAGCTGTGTTACCTTACCTTCCTTTCAGTATGCCATTAATTAGATGTCAAGGAGTGATGTGATCTTCGATTTTCTTTTCCGTTCTCTCCTGAAGATGCCTGAAGTGGTAATTTTTGTTGCTGGATTTTTTATTCTTAGCCTTCATTTTGGAGACTTAAGCCTGTGTGGTTGGAAATTTTCGGATTATGAACTAACATTTAATTTTAAGATTACATAAATTAGTAGCTATCATAATGCACACCTTGTATCTTCCCTCCATCTCATATTCTCTAAAAAATATTTCACGGAGCGGAATTGAATCTCTCCCCTCCAAACAGTATAATCCAGCTGGAACGGTTCTCAGGCTTTCCCAGTTCTCCAGGAATCAAGAGGGGCAATTGGGTGCTTACCCTTCTCTTCTTTGGTCAATCCAATTAAATTCATCCTATATCTTAATACTTATTAATCTTCTTACGTGGTCTCGAGGTCACTACAATGTTCTCCCCGGGCCCAGGAAAAAAGTATTTTAATTATTATTTTAAAATACTAAGTATTCTGTGTTTTGTTAAAAATATAGTGCATTTAAATTGTTTTGGGTAAAAATGCACTACATATACGTCTCTTGAAGGAACGCTTTTCTATTAATTCCTTAAAAAATAGGTTTATTTTTTAAAACAAAGGAGTTATAAAAGAAGTCGACAGTAGATATATTTGAAAAAAAAAGGAATAAATAATATTATTTAATTAAGACTATTTATAAATAATTTATTATAAAACTGACGCTTGGTGAAATGATTTCATTTTAAATATTCTACAAAGGAATCCTCAAATTTAATCCTTTCATTTTATTTACAGAAAAGTACTTGATATTAATAATAATGAAAAAAATAAAGCATTTTTTTTTAACTGAACATCTGGCGATCCATATCTTTATTATTTATTTAACAAAGTATGCTATTCTACATTTACCTTATATAAAATCCTGTAGCCTTAATAATATTTTTAAGGCTAATAAATTTTTTGGATAAAGATAATGTTATTATGAATTTACCAAAATTAAATTTAAAAAAATTGATTTTCACATGAGAGGATTCTTAATTCAGTAATTTATTGTGTGTATTTAAAATACATTTTTTATTTTATTATCTTGAAAAAAATATTACAATTACATTTTTTTTTTTACCCAAAAAATCCAATTACAAACAATGTATTTTATATCGCCCTGCTTAAAATGCAAAATATTCAAAACGTATTTTATTTTGTATTTTAAAAAATTGCATTCGATATATTGCCCAGGTCAAATGTGTACCTTGTATTATTTAGTTGTTTCGTAGAAATTTTCCAGAACCATTTCACGTAACTTAATGAAATAAATTAAGCGAAATGAAAGTCAGTATTAATCGGCTTATTTCCCTTTTAACAGAATAGTTTTATGCCTTTCTTAGAACCCCTTCAGTAATTAATAGGATTTATGGAGAATTTTTTCATGTCTAATATAGTAATTAATTACCATATTTAAATTAAATTTCATAATTTATCGAAATGCATACGAGTAAATTGATCTGGTTGAAAATTGTACGACATATTTATTTACCACCAATAACTATCGACAACAGTGCCTTAAAAAACTTATAAATTGTAATTTTTAATATGTTTTTTTTATTAACTTAATTTTTCAACTCACACCTGTCAGAAGTTTCGACAATCAGCGAGTGTAATGTCGAGATGTAGAAGATTAATAAGTCTTGGAATAGGCGTGAGGGAGAGGAGTGCCCAGCGGCGTCCTTCCTGTCTTGACTGTATTATTTATAATTAGTGGAGGAGATCCCTCATCCAGCTTCTTTCAAGCCTCTCTCGGGTGCTATCATGCTTGTTAATTGTGGTCATGCCTTGAATCAATGAGTTGGTATATCCGTGTTAGTCATTATGAAATATCTTGTAGTGTGTACGTATGTGATCGTTAACTGTTGGCATCTGTAGGTCTTTATGTTAAGTAGATAGATAGTTTAGATAGATAGTTTATTTTATTTGTCTAAGGAAATTCCTGTACAAATAAATATAATGGTATAATTAACAATTTTAGATCTTGAGTCTAGTACTGCATTCAAACATAACATTAACAATGTCCACAGCATTAAGTATGACTAATATAATATAATAACAGATTAGTAAACGATATATATATATACATAACAATTAGTAAAACATTTTTTTTTTTATTTATTATTATTATTTTTTTTAAGTATACGAGAGGTATAAGACAAATGACAATATAAATAAGCATTAATATATGTTATATGATTAACTTTACCACTTAACAGTTCAATGAACAGCCCTGTATGAAATAATACAGTTGGTTTATTTTTTTCGTAGTGTCTATTTTCAGTATCTCCTCCACACTAGCATCTTCTCTGGATTCAGTGATAAATGCCTTCAAGTACTTATTTCTCGGCTCGTTGAACTTGATACATTGGATCAGAAAATGAGTTACCGGTTCAGTTACAAGGCAGTTGCATGCAGCACATACCTCACTGGATTTAAAGTCAAAGTAGCATCTTTTAAGTATATTTTCATAAAATTTTTACTTGCTATTGTGAGACGACTAACGGCTCTTAATTTGTTAAAATTCAGAGCCCTGAACTGAAGATAATCCTCTGGTCTGGTAACATAAAACATCTCATCAGACCTTGAGAGAAAACACAAGAAAACATCCCCTGACATCCCAGTTCCGTCACAATCATCTTTACTTGGGTAACCCAGTTATAAGTTGGATCAGGTTTTCCAATGGATGAGTCTAGAGCTCTAAGCCTATTGAAGCATTGTCTAGGTAGTCTTTCGTCACTCATTAAGCTTAGCTTTGTCCAATAGTTGATCACTTTTTTCATCACTTCAACACTTAATGGAGATCTCCCACTTTCAAGGCGAGCCACATAGTTCGGTGTATTTCTTGGCCAATGGAGCAATGATTTGATAAATCGAACTTGCGTCCTCTCCAAAACCTCCAGGTATCTCGTCCCCCAGATCTCTGCTCTTTATGTTAAGTAATGTACTGTAATGTGCGTACCGGGAGCCTTGGTGATAGTCCTGAAAGTTTTACATTGAAAAGTGTATAACTCTTAGCGTAGGTCTAAATGCGCTTAAGTAGGTAAGTATACGAATACGAATTCTAATTTCGAATGTCTTGCAAGTAGTGAGTACAATAGTCGTAGTCTTAGTTTTAGAGTTTTTGTTTTGTTTTTGATATGTTGGCCCCATGTCATTCTTCTTTCTAAGGTCAGTCCAAGATATTGAACTTTGCCTTTCTGAGGAATTCGGCCAGGTAAATAGCTAGATAAATTTCCCGTCAAAGGATAAAAGTGATTTGTTTGGTTGGGTCGAATTTTCCATAGTTTGCACCAGTCGTGGAATTTATTTAGGTGATATTGTAGAGTCTGTGCGGCGTATGTTGAATTTTGATGTCTTGTCAAGATTGTTGTATCGTCTGCGTAAGTCGCGGTCAGAGTATCGAGAGGATCTGGAATATCATATGTGTAAATGATATACAACAAAGGTGCGACTACTGACCCTGAGGCACCCCTGCTAAGGCTTGCTTAATAGTGGATACTTCTGTATCTTGGCAAACAGAGAAAAATCTGTCAGAAAGAAATGATTGAAGAATAATATACTAGGTTGGAGGGAGTATCGTCTCAAGTTTGAAAAGAAGTCACTGATGCCTGACTCTATCGAACCCTTGAGCAACATCCATAAATACTCTTATTGAATATAATTTGTGCTCTAGTGCTGTCGCAATGTTGTCCGTCCCTCGATGTAGCTAATGGATGGTTGAGTGGTGTGAACGGAATCCAAATTTATGTTCAGGTATTATGTTTTCGATAATCATTATGTCAAGAAATCGTTTGTAGGGAAGTTTCTCAAAGATTTTAGAGCATAATGGGAGCAAGCTGATGGGTCTGTATGATGAAGGGAAGTCGGAATTCTTGTTAGGTTTGTGAACCATTGTTATGAATTAATATTTCCTTTGTAAGGGGAATAATTATTTTTAAAGTTTCGTAATTATTCGTAATTTAATTGTAATTAATTTAATGATATTACAAATATTATGTGTGTCACCTTTTAAAATTCGTAAGCAAGAAAACGTTTTCATGACCATTGAATTTTATTTCTAAATACGAGAATTTATGCTAAAAAAATTATTGATACAATAAAATAAATCTCTCTCGTCAATCTTTAATCAACTAGATCCAAAAAATAAATTAAGGTAATTAACTTCCTAAATAAATTATTCAGGAGGAAGTTAGTGGAACTTCATCCGATAAAGTGGACTTACGTGTTAAGCTAAATCGAATTCAATTAGTTAAGTATATTTTCATTTGAAATATCTTTTATTTCAAATGAATGAAAAATAATTCGGGTTTTTAAAATATATATAAATGTTCAGGTACTAAAATAGGTAAAAATGAATAATTAAATACGAAAACCAAAGGGGAAATAAAAATTTCATATTTTTTTTAGACTCACAGGAATAATGTATTAAAATTTTAATGTACATTTGTTTATTTATTATTCATAAAAGAGTGTAATGAGATATATTAGGCATTTGATGCTGAAGTGATATAGGAATTTTACATAATTAGTAATTAATTAATTAGTGAGCCAATTAACTTCATGCTTTCAAATACAATAGATATACAATAGATGCTTGTTACAATTTTAAATCAAGGTTTGAAATTAACTCTGATTTTTCTCTCAATAAAATGAATTTTTTTTTTAATTAAAAAAATAATTATGATTAGATGTTTATATTAAAAAATAATAAAATTCAACATTGAATTTTAATTATTTTAGTACAAATAAGGGTTCGATGGGATAATTATTGTCGCCTAATATCAGATGAATCCGATACTATACAATAAATCGATTCGCGATGGCGCGATCTTAAAATCGATATTATTTTTTAAAACTACGCTTCAGAAAACATAAGAATGGACCGTTACATTAAAGAAATCCGAATGATATAAGTAATTTTATTCTTAAAAAAATTAAAATTCAATATTAACTTATGTCCAAAATATAGAATAAAGTAAAATAGAAAATAAGTAAGTTCTCGGTAAATGAATAACAGCTTACTTTTCTTGTTAATTTATTCTTGGATTAAAATGAACTGTTATTATATATATATATATATATATATATATATATATATATATATTTTTTTTTTTTTTAAACACCCTCGTATCTCTGTTTTAACAAAGTATATCCTTTCCAAGAAATACAAATTACTGTAAACATACCTTCCAAGAATTTTCTTGAGCTGATGAATATCTCAAAGCTTTTATATCATTTATGCATGATTATATCCCACTCTGTTGGATATTTATATTGAAGACTTTCCTCATATGTTCCACTACTCCTATACGCTGACGATTTCCAAATTTTCCCCTCCTCGACTTTCAATTTTTTACCAGCCAAAAAAAATACAAAAAACAAATGGATTTGAACAGAACCAGTGACTGGACAGAAGCTGTCAAATTGAATTTTAATGCGAAGAAGAAGATAGGTTCTTTAAAACTGTTCCTAATATTTAATATCCTGTTCCTAATCAATCATGTACCTAGATGAAAAAAAAACATAAAATTATATCCTATCATTAAAAACCATTGCGTAACCTTTGATAAAATTCTTTCATGCAAATATCACGTATCGTGGTGCCTTTTCCATCTAAAAGCGACTAAATTAGCTTCGCTACTTTTATTTATAATAAAGAAAAGAGATGGTCCGAGGTGGCGGTCATAAATAGGCTAAATAGTGGTAAAACTATTTTATTAAAAGCCAAAGTTTCGACTCGACTTTGTAGTTCTTCTTCTAGGCAAGAACGGACAAGATTCAAACAGATAGAGAATTGTGTAAGTCACATAATATTTAGACAAAAAACTATAAACAATGTGAATAAGCTTATTAAAATAATAAACAGTAAGCAAATTAAAATATAAACAGAGTAAGCTGAGTAACAAGATCCTAAACTGAAGTAAATAAATGATAACAATTGTTGTAGTGTAATATGTAATATATGCAAATGTGAATATACTTCTACAGATCTACAGGAGAGATTGAAAAAAAAAGGAAAAAGGATGTAATATGAAAGAATAGACATAAAGTGGACAAAGAAAAGAAAACCAAAAATTAAATAAATAAGTAAATAAAATTAGAAGAATAAAATTAGAGACTTACAGGTGTGTTCAGCTAGGAGTTTCACTTAGTTCTGGAAAACCAGGGTAAGGCGGGCAGGTATTGGGGAATTTGCTGATTTGTTTAAGTAATGAGGAAAAACCTAGAAAATTACAGAATCTAAAATTTGAAGATATGGATGGATACAAGGGAAAAATACTATATCTATGAAATATTAATATGTATATATCCCTTGTATCCATCCATATCTTCAAATTTTAGATTCTGCAATTTTCTAGGTTTTTATCCATTACCCAAACAAATCAGCAAATTCCCCAATACCTGCCTCCCTTACCCTGGTTTTCCAGTTCTAAGTCAAACTCCTAGCTGAACACACCTATAAGCCTCTAATTTTATTCTTCTAAGTGTATGTATCAAAAATGTACCTGCATTTGTTCTGAGGACCACAACGGTTATATATTCTTGAAAAGTAGGGGGTGAAGAACTTCTGGGAGGTCTAGGAAACATGGGAAAGGAGTTATGAAATGTTAGTAACAATAGATATTCTTATCATTTAGTATTGATATGAAGACTGTGAGAATACAAGTCTGTGTGGGTTCCAGCTAGTGCCTTTCAGATGATTATTTCAAAGCCATCAGAAATAGTTTGACCTAGCTATCTTTGGGATAGCTATGTCCTTTTATCCTTTGTGTTATAGGAATTGTCAAGACACGATTCATCAGTTGGCTGAGTTAACAAACTTAATTATTAAAATAAAGATTATATATATTATATATATTGTATAACACATATATATATATATATATATATATAGGTAGGCTGAAAGTTCATAAATAGGTTCATCTCATCGTAACCTGGAAATATTTTATTTACGAAAATTCTTGGAATTGGGGCGTTTTGAATCTGGAGGTCGGCAAACACCCACTTACTTTCCATTTTAATCGTAAGATAACTTGAGCACAAAGTCGAGAAAAAAGGTGGCCTTCAAAAATACTGAGCCGTTTGTCCTATATAACATCTTTATTTCGAAAATTTGGGGGTGTAGATCACGCTAAGCGGCTCAATATTTTTGAAGGCCACATTTTTTCTCGCCTTTCTGCTCAAGTTATCTTACGATTAAAGTGGAAAGCAAATGGGGATTTATGTGTTTTTTAGTCATTAAATACATAAAGTTTGCGACCTCCTTTTTGAAAACGGTCCAATTCCGAGAATTTTTGTAAAGAATTCGTAGGTTAAGATGATATGAAGCTATTTACGAAGTTTCAGCCGGATGTTAAGAATTTGATAAAAAGGGGTCTGTACCAGAGCCTATTAAATTAATATTATTATTATTATTTGTTACGGATTAATTCCATTACATAACTCGTTTTAAAACCATCTAGCGCTTTAATTAACTTGAAGCGTCTAAATTAACTGATAGATATAGATAGACATTTTTATTTGTTTTTGGGGGTTCCCCATACAAATAGAGCTTGGCTATTGTAGAATAATATAGTTGTACAAGTTACATACCTATCATTTAAATATAAATAAACTTTACAATATTTTACGTTTATAATGGGTTTTACAATGCATGAAAAACAATCAAAATTAAAAACATAAAACGATTACTGAATAATGATAGTTAAATGAACCTGTTTCTATGATAGAACAATAAAAAATAAAAATATTTATATATACAAACAAAATATTACTTTTAACATAAACTAAAAACAAACACTTAATAGAACATGGGCTATGATCAACAATTTTGTGTATGTACTTTGTGTACTCCCATCATATAATAGTAAACTTTGTTTACTTTATCTATACAGTCGATATTCAATATAGTTTCGATGTTGTGGTTATCAGAAGATTCTGAGATGAAGTTATGGAGGAATTTTTGTCTATATTCATTGTATGCTGGGCAGTGAAGGAGAATGTGATGTAGACTATTGTAGATAAATTGACTGCATAATATACAAATTTCTTGAGACTCAATCGAAAAAGTTGTGGTTTTTGCATAGATTCTGATATGTTCTGGATTTTCAACTCTTAATTGACTAACACATCTCAATTTCTTTATATGAACTTTAAATGTAAGGTACGTTTCGGGATCGGGAGCATTGTAACTGCATAGCATTCTGTATAAAGGGTAGTTAGTTGAGTTTAAAGTTCTTTGTATGTCGGCTGAGAAATAATGGTTGTGTGCTTTTTCCAGAATGTCGTATTTGTATCGAAGAAGTCCGTTTGTGTGGTGAACAGAAAGCTCTTCTGCAAAGGCATTAAGCTCGGCTATTGCTCTAAATTGAGACACCCAATTGAAGTCTATGTCAGGCTTATCCTTATCTAAAGATTTAAGTCTATTAAAACAAAGTTTTGGGAGTCGCTC
The DNA here is from genome assembly GCA_928085145.1 of Nezara viridula. NCBI lineage: Eukaryota > Metazoa > Arthropoda > Insecta > Hemiptera > Pentatomidae > Nezara > Nezara viridula. The sequence continues at coordinate 51,532,225 of OV725083.1, forward strand.
ATCTGGCATGAACTCGAGCTTGATCCATAGATTTATCATCTTTTTTATTACTTTCATGCTTAATGGTTCTCTTCCTGTTTCGAGGCGGACTATGTAGTTTGGAGTATTATTATTATTATTATTTTTTACGGATTAATTCCATTCCGTAACTCGTTTTAAAACCATCTAGCGCTTTAATTAACTTGAAGCGTCTTAATTAACTGTGTCACCTGTTTTAATTAGGAACAGGTAGGCCCATGGTTACTTTCTTAATGTTCCCACACTTTGAATACTTAATGTATATGGAGGCGTCTTTGAACTTCGTACCATTCATCTTCGGCATCTATTTTCGTACACCTGATTTTGGACGTGTTCTGATTTTATTTAGATTAAACGCCGTATAGTTCTTGTTCCAAATGAACAAACCCAATATAGAGCAATCTTCGAGCTCCTTAATTCAAATCCTCTCTTTACTACTGCAATAATAATAAATAAATAATAAATAATATTTTTTCTCTGAGCTTCTAAGACTACAACTGCCTAAATTTTATTCTAAAGGGACTTGTCTCCGAATAAATAAGAGAATGTATTGAAATAGGAGAATTTATATGTATAATAAGAATGTATATATGCAATTCTTCTTTCAACCGCTACTTTTTTTGGAAAAGATGGGTGTTGAAATGAATCAGAAACAGAGTATACGATATCTATTATTTTGGGCTCATAGAGATTCACGCAACATCACCTTTGATAAATTTGTCCATTGTTTTATGGATTCATAGAACAGAATCGAAATGAAAGAGGATGAGGAATAGAAAACAATAACAAATGTCATTTTTCTATACAAAACGCCGCTATTTAATGTTTATATTGAGTTGAGTAACATTAATATTTTATTGTACTTATCTCTGTAGTTATTTTAGGTATTTTTTATTAATATAAAGTTCTTTTTAGTAGTTTACTATCTATAAAAATAAATCGGTACTGCCTCGTTGTACTCTTTATAATATTTATCACACTTTAATAGTAAACAAACACCTAGCCATGACGTATACAGGAGTATATAAAGTAAACTACGAGCTGAGAAGAAAAGGAATAAAAAAAAGCTGGCAGTTCTACATAATTTATGCCGGGCCAGGGAACACTACTGGGTTGGCTTTGCCACCATTCCTAAACGATGGACGAAATCCCTTTGAATAGTTTATACAAAGAGCCAAATTTTCTTCTTTGAGCATTAAATAATGCTTAGGGATAAAAGGGCAGGCCTTCACGACTTCTTATTCTCAAGGAGGTCCTTATCCTATATAATGCAAGAACTCTTAGGCCCTTTTTTTCTAGGAATGGAAAATTGGAGGACATGTACTATTTTACCTTTGAAAGGATGGAGGAACGCGTCAAACATTAAAACTGTAGTAAAAAAAGTAAAAGCATCTATTAAATATTAAAATTGATTTGTTCGATTTTAAGATTGTCATTAGTTTTACTTTATAAGGTACCAACAAATACAAAACATTGTGATGAACTATCATTACACAACAGTTAGCTTTGCTTTTATTTATATTATTCTGTTAGAATCGGATAATAAACGTAAACATAAGTAAAATCGATTATATAAAGTGGCACTTGTTAGCCGATTTTAAGGAAAAAGTTGCTGTGACATCCAAACCATCATATACCTATCTTAAATACGTATAAATACGTAATATCAATTTCGTACAACTTTTCATTTTTAGTTATTTGGCAATAATAACTTCCAATTGGTAACAATTGAGTATATTTCTATTATCAACGTTACATGTTACCAAGTTAGTTGACGTTTCGAGATATTTACTCCCATCTTCGGAACTACAATCCCAATAATCTTGTGGATGCAAGGCTAAAAATTTGTTTGATTTAAATTATTGTGCTTGTTACATTACATGTTTGAATTTTGTTGTTACAATAAATTTGTAACTACCTTAAAATTAATAATAATGTGCTCCATCGTCAAATTTTTAATTCATGTTATAAAATGTATCATCTAGAGCAACATCCTGCTTTTGACCAATAATTGGGTGTCTGCCATAGTGAAAAACAATTGACCTTTGGATCTGACTATTTGTGTACTATTGTTGTTAATGTTTATTTTATGTATCTGTCATTTCACTTCTATTAAATTTTAATTTTGTTTAATATGTCCGTATAATGAGTTCCTAAAATGTTTAGTGTCTGTTTTGTAGTTGACTGTTGTTCTGTTGTTTTTTGTGATGTGTATTGCTTCAAGTAATTTCCTATTGGTGTTTTTTGGTTCTGTACCTGTTATCTGTGGTTTATTGAAGTTAAATTTATGCTGTAATCTATACTGTGATGTGCTAAAGCTGTTGTGTTTATGTTTTTTGTATTTTTACAGTTGGTGATATTTTGTGAAATTCTAGTCCCTAATTGCTTGGATGTTTCACCAATGTAGATTTTGGGGGAAGTTTTGACAGTTTATATATTACATTTTTCTTGTTTATTGGTTCTATTTTATTATTTGTGTTGGAGGTGTGCCTGCTAAATTTGTTATTATTATAAAAAGAAAAAAAAATAGTACAACTTTTTTTTTACAACGTTTACAACTATTTTTTTTTTAAGAATTTGTATTTGGTTTTCCAAAGCTTTTGATATGTTAGCTAATATTTCTTTTTTTATTTTATTTACTTCTGTGATAAGTGTAAATCTCTAATCTATGGACTATCGTCATTTTCTCTTTATTCTTCTGATATACGGACAGATTTTCTGTAGTTATTAAATGTATGTCCTATTCTATGCCACGTATAGACAACTTCCTTTCTGCGTTTACTTCGACTGAAACAGCTCCATCGATTATAATTTTTTATGACCGTCAGTTTATTAGCCTACTCAACTAATAAAGTTTATTACTCTCACTCAAGGATCATAAAATATTCATCAGTCATCAACGATCGGTAAGAAAGCATTCATAATTAACGATGGGATGACAGCAGTGTTGAATTCTTAGGGAGTGGTGAAATTTATAATTAAAAATATAAATAAATAAAGTTAGGTAGTTTCAATTCCTCTTATCCATCATTTAATATTTCGACAGGGGTGATGGGAAAATGAAATGAATTTCCGGGAAGAGTCCATTAGGTTTTGGTAGAAAGGAACATACAATTGTTGATGATACTACAAGAGCAAGGTTCTTTGTTATTAGGGACAGTACTTCTCAGTTTCATTTCAAAATCTGTATAACCAAAAGAGACGATTAAAATACGGCATAACATATGTTTAAAAGTGAGTCTGTGATGCACGAGTATTAAGGTGTCACCTTAATAAAATCTAATCTAGAGGTGCTTAATATGAATGAATGAAAATAGTTTTATTATTCTGGAACTACGGTCCCATTAAAACAAGTTACAATTACAGAACATATATAATTATTCTGGTGTGTCCATAAAATACAATTAAATGTTTACAATTCAAACGCTCCTTTCAATCCCGTCCCACAAGATTTCGCACATCCGACCTCTATCCTCCTCCTCCTCGCCGAAATGCCGCGTTTGACAAATTCATTTTAATTCAAGTTGTCTCCCTCTGGAACTGGAAATGGATGATTAGAATTACATACGGTACATAATACACATAAGTCCGGTTTCCAAAAGTCGTAAACTTTACATATATATATCTAGCCCAATTCCATAATATTCCATAGAAATCAGTTACATAATATTTTTCATTTTAATTCGGTAACATGATACTAAAATATTTGTTTAATAAAACAATAAGTAATTAATTGAGCCATTCAAGAATGTCCTGGTATCTTCTCAGAATATTTTCGAAATAAAATCAATCTTAAGAACCATTTTACTTAATGCCTAAGAGATCATAGAAGAGAAGATATCAGCGACATTCTTAGTGATGAAAGCAGTGCGTGGGAATGATTTTAGGATTTTCCGTTATAATCCTTTTTTACTGATATATTTATTACTGATTTAGTAATGTATTATTTAGATTAATTAAAACATAATAAATTAAAATTCTAAAAAATAAATAATGTTTTTAGCAAACTTTTTTTGGCATTTTCTTAATTTTTTTTTTTATTTGTTTTCTGAAGTAACGTATGTCGTGAATTAATCTTTTAAATGTCCGATTTTTGTGTTTAACATGTAAAATTTATCTTTTAATGAGGTATAAATACATTCCCGAAATTAAATTTATTTTTTCTAATTAAGAAGGCACTATTTTTTTTCTCAATTCTCAATCTTTATTGAGAAATATTACATTCTATCACATCCAAGGATAATAGTAATTGTGATAGAAGAGTAGCCCATTCACACTATGTACAATAAATAATAATACTAAAAGTAAAATGCATATAATTTTTATTTATTTATTTATTTATTGTTGGCGCTACGGTCCTGTATGAACCTGGGCCTCTCTTATGATCCTTCGCCACTCTCCTCTATCCCGAACGAGCATTCTTCATCTTCGAATTCCCATCCTTTTCAGGCTGTCCTCTACCTGGTCCAGCCATCTCAGGCGTGGTCTTCCTCTTCCACATTTTTCGGCAGGCCGATCCTCCAGCGTTTGGGAATCGCGTCTCGGGGCATACGGGCCACATGGCTCAACCATCTGATCTGGTTTCCCCTCACAATTGAGACCAAATCCGGCCTCGCATACATCTCATACAGTTCTTTATTGGTGCGAATTCTCCATTTGTTCATTTTCGCACACCGGGCCATAGATCCTGCGGAGAACCCTTCTCTCCCATGCGAGTAGCATTTTTTTCCCGATGCTTTGAAGATCACCCAAGTCTCAGAGCCATAGGTGACGACGGGTCTAATGACTCTCTCATACATCCATGATCTTTGTTTTGTGAGAAAGAGATCTGTAATTCAATATTTTTTGCAATGCCAAACAGCACCTATTCCCGGCAGTCATCCTTGCTTTTAATTCTTCTATCATTTCATTGTTTTCTGTGATTATTGCTCCCAGATATTTAAAATTTTCGGCCAATGAACTAAAATAATCAAAATAACTAGTGAAATGCACACATACTTTTATACAATATTTACAAAATTCATTCACTCATGATCTCGGAGCCAACCCTTTCTTCCCTCTCGTGGAAGGAAAAGCAGAACTCTAGGATATCTCAACGCCTCTCATTCAACCGTATTAATGGTATTAAGGACGTGTATAGGACACATTTTTGAACAAAAAAAAAATTATTCATTTTTGTTGACTTTTTTTCCTACTAGATTGTTCAGACAGCCCACTGTGCGTCGATTGAATGAATTTCTTTCAACCTTCCAAATGTGGTTAGAGAAAAGAGGGAAAACATAAAAACGTTTAAAATATAAAAACAATAATATAAAAACGTTTAATTATGATCGTTATTTTTTTTATTTTATATGTATTTGCCTCTACCCTAGAGGGATTTTTTTTTTTTTTTGTTCTTCCCTATCTTTTAGGCTATACGGGTTTTTCCCGGACCGGAGGGTGAAGGCGGGGAATTTAAAATCCCCTGTGGCGACGGGACGGGAACTCGTACTTTTTTTTCCAGTCTCAAAACTTGGTTACCTGGTTGCCGTGCAACTCGCGGTGCTAAACGCACACGTTAGCCCATTCGGCCACCCCGCCCCCTGCACACTTAGATGACTCTAAAATTAATAATAGTGAATTAAATAAATATATTATCCAAAATTATTGTCTATTTAATTACTTAATGCATGTTTAAGAATACTCTGCTCATTATTATTATTAAAAGGTTTTATAATGATCGTAATTTTAAAATCATAATGGAAAATAAAAAGAGCCAAATTTTCAGACATAAAAACCGAGTGCAACAAATGTACAACCCTAGAGAGCCATTGACAGTGATTCTTAATTTTTATATTCTGTTTTAATATTTTGTTTCAATTAAATATTGGAAGATAATGACGACATCTTCTTCCCTGTCTCCCAAAATATCCTTTAATGTCGTGGACAACTTTAATTTTTGGCTTTTTATTCGTGTTGGGGACACTCTAGTAATAAATATTTAACTGTCAGAGGTGTGATGTCCCATTTTTGGCAGGTGGGCGTTTCTAGACCTCTGAGAAGGTACCCGTGTGTAAAAAGACAGTGTCCAATTCGCTTGCAGCACAAAATTATTTCTTCCCTTCTCGATTTTCTGGAGCATGTGGTCCATTTGTTGCACTCGGCTATTGCGTCTGACAATTTGGCTCGTTTTATTTTCCATTATGATTTTACAATTATGATCATTATAAAACCTTTTAATAACAATAATGGTCTGATTATTCTTAAACAAGCATTAAATAATTAAATAGACAATAATTTTGGATAATATATTTATTTTATCAACTATGATTAATTTCATAGTCATCTAAGTAGTCCTTGCCGTTGAAGAAACCTATTATGTCTAACCTTACCATAATTCATACAGCAATCGACCCAATACTCGCTAGAAGCGAATTATTTATCGTGTCTCCTACCCCACGGACTCTGAGGTTAAGTGACCGAAATTCAATGGGACCCACCCCGAGGTCTATAGATGACCTCACGTCGGTATTGAGGCCAATACCTCTCTAACGCTTCCTTCCCTTAGAATATTCAGTTTTATGAAATTCCACGGCTCTTGGACTTCAGACTCTCTTGTACCGGTCCATATTGCGTAGGCGTAATGATAGAAACCATCAGTTTATCGCATTTTATATCTGTAGGATCAAGAGAGCTATTTTTGTTGTGAAAGTTATCAGCAATTCTAATCATCATTTTTTATATAACAGACTGTTTTATCATAAAATATTCTAATGATACATAAATAAATTTATTTAAAGGTAGGAGATGGTCCGGGGTGGTGGTCATAAATAGGCTAAATAGTGGTAAAACTATTTCATTGAAAGCTGACGTTTCGACCCAACTTTGCAGGTCTTCTTCAGGGAGGTGTGTTGCAGCTAGGAGTTTCACTTAGAACTGAAGTTCTAATAAAATAGTTTTATCACTATTTAGCCAATTATGACTGCCACTCCGGACCATCCCCTTCCTTTATAATGCAACGGTCAATTATGAAATATTCAATGTAAATTTATATATTTAAAAATGTAATAAATAAAAAAGCTTTCTTAATCCTCTGTCTCACAAATCTTCTCCATTACGTTATTTTAATTTATTTGTATATTTCGGCCTATGTCCTTCTTCAGCATTTTTTTTTTTTTTAATATTTTAATAATAAAAGTGGGGTAGCTTAGTGGTGTGGCGCTGAGCTTCCAATGCTCAAAGTCCCTGGTTCGAATCCCGACTTGTGGCAGAAAAATTATTTACCTTTATTTTTATAAAGTATAGCCGATATTCCACTAACATTTTATTTTGTCTCGACAATGTTTTGGCCAACAGTAGGGCCATTATCAAGTCTGCAAAATTGTTGTAATTTTTTTTTTATAATAGTCTTTATTGAGATATATTACAATCTGTCCCATTCAAGGACAATAGTAATAGTGATATAGAGTAGCTCATTCATACTATGCACAATAATTAAAAATAATAAACAGCAATATAAAAATACTAAAGTAAATGTATATAAACTAAAAGATACTAAAATAAACCAATCTAACAAAATAAATATTTAAATACTCACATGCTTTTATACAATATTTACAATAATCAGTCACTCAAGATCTCAGAGCCAAGCCTTTCCCCATACTCGTGGAGGGAAAGGTATGACTCTAGGAGATCCCAGCCTCTTTCACTCAGCCGCATCAATGGTATTACCAATGGAGGTTGAGCAGAGACACTATGTCCAGTTTTTCATTATTAGATTACAATTTAATTACTAAATTAATTTTAGATAATTAGTTAATCTGCTGATCTTTTTCATACATTTGCACTTTACATCCACTATTATACATTTTTAAATGATCATCGTGTACGTAAACTTTACACATTATATTGATTTTTTTTTACTTACTTGAATTCTGTACTAAATCTCCATCCAAAGACTTATGAACAGCTGCGTAAGATTTGTAATTGGTGCCCCGAGATACTCTCAAGTGTCTCACCACTACACTGAGTTAAAGTGGCTCTTCCCCTCCATTCGAAGACAATATTTCCTAGGTACGTTCCTCTATCAAACCATCAACAATCATCGTCCTTCTTACGCCTACAACCTTCTCCAATTCAAGTCCTCAGTCCACTCCCTTTTCACAAGATCTCGACCTTCCGACCTTTACACTCCTTCTCACAGATCTGCCTCGTTCCAAAACTGTTTATTGCTCGCTCTGTTAATTTCTGGAATTCCCTTCCTATCAAAATTCGGCATTCTCCCTCCCTATCTACATTTAAAACCCTCCTATTCCAATTTCTATCCCAAAAACAGTCAGACACCCCCCCTAATTTTTATGTAAATTTATATATTATTCGAAATGATTCACATAATGGTATATTTACATATAATTCATGACTTAAATACTTACTATCAGATTCGTCTTCTTTTTATTTTTTTTTTTCTTCAGAAACACAGAGTTTATTGCTATGAAGAATGTAATGCATTTTTTTTTTTAAAGTGTATACTTATGTTTTACCACTGTACATAGTTTTAAGTGTCTCGGCATAGTTTCAAGTGTTTTGTATATAATTTTTTTTTTATTTTGTACATAGTATGTTTAACTAATATTTTCTTTACTTTTTTCTTTATTTTTACTTTTTATGTTTGTTTTACTTAGGCCAGATATAATACTTTAATTTTGTACTTTTTGTTATTATAAAGGGACTTCTTCCCAGAGTAAAATTATTTTTCTATTCTATTCTATTCAATGTCATTTTTATTTTTCTGAGAACAATTTATTTATTTGTTTATTAATAAAAATGGGAGCCTCCTCAACCTCATACCGATCATGTTAGCCCTTAAACAGTCTATATATATATATATATATATATATATATATATATATTACATCAGAAGAAATTCAACAATAAACTGAAAGTACAAAATATTTAAAACTTTATTATTTTTTTTATATTATTTTATTCAGTATCAATACAGTCTGCCACACTGAAGGGCATTCACACAATATGTACATAAGAAAGGAAAATAAATAAAAATAACCAAGTAAGAAGATAAAGGAAAAAAAATATGGATAAATAAAAAGATAAAGTAATATACAAAATAAGTAAAATAACAGATTAAAGTCAAATGATAATAAAATAAATAAAACACATTAAGACATTCGATTTTTTTTTTGTTTTCTTAAAATTAAGATATGTATTCTAGATGCTCAAGTTTCACCATCAACTAGTAGTTCATAGATTTTTTTTCCACAACTATCCACGGCTGGTATAAGAAAATGAATAAACATACGAATAAGGTTGCATATTATTTTTTATATATTTTTTTTTTCGGTTGGCTCTACAGATCTTTGGCCGCCTAAACCAGCCTTCTCCACCTCTGCCTATCTTGGGATACTGCTTTCCAGTTTGCTGCATGAAGCTCAGCCGTATCTTTGTTTATCCTATCTATCCATCTGGTTTTTGGCCTCCCACGTGGTATCTTGCCTACTACTCTGGCATTCATTGTCGTGTAGAGGCATCCTGATGGATTACTACGAGCTACATGCCCTGCCCATCTTATCCTGATTGCCTTCATGTCATGAGATATTGACTGACCCGTTTTTAGTACCTTTGAAAGAGAGAAGAAAGATCTGTTCGCACTTGTTATTCGCTGGTCTATATCTGTTGATAATTTATTGAGGTTATTGTGGAGCCGAGGTATTTGAATCTGTCTACTTTCGGGAATGACTTAGAATCCACGCAGATCATGTTATTAAGGTGGATGTTTCGGCTAACTTTTATATATAATATAAAGTTGCATATATAAATATATATATATATATATATATACATATTTTTTTTTTTTTTTGCGTCCAGTTACAATTTTTATAGAACGATTCGACGTTTTATAGTTGAATTTCGGCAAGAAAAATACACAAAATGAGTCCTAAGATTGCTAAAACAAAAAAGAATTTTAATTTAATGGAGTGAAAGAAGCAACCCGGACTTAATGTAGAGTCAAGGACGGTTCGGAATAATGCAGCTTTGTCACTCAAGAAGGAGCTCTACAGGGGATTTATTTCCATAGAAACCACAGCTCCGGAGGACTCGGGAAATAAAATATATATAAAAATACTGTTATAATCAGGTCACTTGGCAATATAATTTTAATTTTCGTTTGAAAGGTTAAAGTATATTTTTTAAACAATTATTTAAATATTAACCTTAGTCGCTAAATGCTTTGAATAGGGCTATAACAATAATATCATATAATTGAGGCATTCGTGCACTTATTGTAAATGCTTAATATGCTATCATGCTAAGCAGTCAGCACAAATTTTGAATGAATGGTAAATAACCTGTCTGTGTTAACATGCTAAAATGTTAATACTCATATTAAGGTTATACCTGTACTGTAAAACGTGTTTGTGTGTTCTTGATTGATTCAATGACGCTTTGATAAATGCCAAAGCGAAGTGAAAAGAATGAATTATAGAAGAAATCGTTACCAAAGTTATCAAGTTCCTGGATAGTGAAAGACTTAAAAAACATATATGACAAGCTATAATTAATGATCCTTTGCAGATTTATTATTTTTATTTTATTTTATTTTTTCTAATTTATATTTTTTTTACATTTGTTTTATTTGTTCATTTCATTTCATTTCAAGGTCATTTGTTTATTAATTTCAATTCATTTATTGATTTTACCGCTATTTTTTTTAAGTTTATTTATTTATCTATTCTATCTTATTATCTATACATGTCTATTATCATCCTTAATTATTTACAACATTTCTCCAATTCTTCTTCGGTGCATACTATTTATTTTCAAGTTTATTTATTATCAGCCAATTTTACGCCAATTTTAAAAAATTTTGTCAACTTAATGACTACACATCACATTACGACGTGTCGGCTCAGTGACTGAATAGAAATGAGACTGATGACATGTCGGTGACACATTATAAGGTGGACATGACAAGAATAAAACATTTTATTATGAGTAGACGCATGCAATTCGCATAAGTGAAAAGGACAGGTACATGATTGGTATTTAGACTTGAAGCCGAAAGGTGGTAATGAGATGTGTGGTCATTAAGTTGACAAAATTTTGAAAATTGGTGTAAAATTGGCTGATAATAAATAAACTTAATTATTTATTTTATTCTATCAATCCATTTCTTTATTTCTTTCTTTATTTATTTATTTATTTATTTTTTTTTTTGTACCTTACGACCTGGATGCGCCTAGACATCGAAAAAAACAAACAAACAAGAATGAGTTGTTGGATTATTTGGTTAAAAACGCATTATTAGAAAGCATGAATGAGCATTCAGACGATTCAGAAGGCAAAGGACTTGATGAATATATGGATTAAATCATAGCTGTCTTTACGTTCTATCTCTTTGGATATTGTACACATATAAAAACCAAGAATGAAACACATCAAAAGCTTACAATAACCTTCTCCGTTTATTTACGAAGTAAGAAATACTTTACAGGACCCAAGTCTGGGTTAAAATCGAGAGTGCTGTCGACCATATTTAACACACATTTCGTAAACAATTTTCTCGACTTTACACATTTAAGAGGTTTACAATACTTATAATAATAATAATACTTTATTTATTCTGGGACGAGTCCCTTTAGAATAATACAGTAAGACAGAAATGTTGGCTAAGGAGCCTCAGAGATACATAAATAAAAATACAGAGTAATTGAACAATATTGGTGAAAAAAAAAAAATATATATATATATATATATATATATATTGTATATTTGTATATTTGTAGTTAATATATATGAACAATACTGTTATTCTAAAGGGACTAGTCCAGAATAAGATTTTTCTATTCTATTCTATTCTATATATATATATATATATATATATATATATATATATATATAAAATATATACATATACATATAAGTTGCTTTCCAATTTTGATCAGTTGATAATAAAAAATAAAAAAATAAAAAAAATGGAGTAAAAATAATGAAGAACGAACTAATAATTTATGTACATATTTACAGTAGTATCTATTTACAAGTTTATGGCGACTGGATGGATAGGAAATGATTGAACTGGCGGGATTCAAAGATAGGAAGTGTATTGGATTGACGGATGTGGGAAGGGATGGAGTTCCATAGGGATGAGGATCGGATAATGAACGATTTGTCGAAAGCAGCAGTTCGGTGGGCCCTTATGTATAAATCAGAAGACCTGGAACGAGTATTGCGGGAACGAACAGAGGATTTGAATTGAAGGAGCTCGGAGACGTATCAGGGACGGTGGGATTGGATGACTTGAAAGAGGAAGGATGTCAGGAAATACGACGGTAGGAAGGATAAAACCACTTTAACTCCGCATAAAAATGGGAAACAGAGGCTTACTTAGCACTGGTTGCTTGAATAAACTTAAATTAATATGTTTACATTATATATATGTATTAATATATAACTTATTGATTAATCTCGTCCCGTTCAGGTTGTATGTCCGAGGTCCTTATGTTTTAATCCACTCTAGAACTCTTCCATCTGTACCATAAAGGCTATACTTGGACTTGACAGTTGAGTTCAGCAAGCCTTTTCCTTACTTTGTAAGTACTGAAATACGTACCCCGATCAATCGATAAGAAGTCTGGAAGCGGTTCCTGATGGTCTGCATACCAATGAAGCGGTTATCAGCTGATGTTGCTGTCGGATGACTTGATTCCGACCTCCTAGCGTAGCTTCTTGTCTTCTGGTACCTCTGGACTGCTCGCCCAAACGTTGTTCCAGGCAGCTCGTGGACTCAGGTCAAGTATCGATGACTTCGGTCGTTCTCAATTAACACAGTAATCTGAGCGAATGCCATGGAATCTAAAACCATTTTACACTCTTTAAAAAATGAAATATTGTCTTTTAAGAAAAAAAAAAAACACCAAAACTAATGCTATTGAACAGGCAAATAGAGACCAACTGATAGGAATTGTACATTTTATTTTAATAATTTTGTCGAAATAATTAATGCATGGTAATTCTCTCTGATCTGTCATGTCTTATTATTTCAGTTATTATTCAGTTCAGACCGGTTATTATTTCAGGCTCAAAAATATTTCTTTAATCTTTTGTTTTTATGCAAAATTCGAGCTTTTTTTAGTGCCAGTTTTTTGCAGTTTTTAAGAATTGGTTTTTACAGTGGAGCTTCAATGTTCAAAAATCTATCTTAAAGATTTTTGTACTAAAATTTATGTTTTTAAAGGGTCTAGTATTTCAAGAACCATTTGTGTTACACCAATCAGCATTTTTAAAATTAATAAATAAACAAATCAATTATTTGGAAGAATATTATTTAAATAGAAGAAAAATATGGAACCGGCAGGATAATTTTAGAATAAAATTATTCCATAAAAGCAAGCCACACATAATATCACCAGCTGAGGCCAAAGACAAAAACTTTTAAGGACTTACGAAACGAGGTACATTGCCCTTCATTAATTCTGCAACCAAACTTAGTGGCTTAGCAACTCCTACTTTCTCAAGCGCCACTTTTAAGGAGTTGATTCTATTAAAATGATAATAATATTTCGATTATTTTTATTTAAATTATATTCAACTGAAAATGATTGTTGTGTTATCAGTTATATTATTATATTTTTTATTGATTCGTACCCAACCCTCAAGTTAATAAAAAAATTCCCTGTTATGGTATTTAATACTTATTCAACGAATCTATAAAATTTCTCTGGGCCACAAGTCGTGTAAGAATAACCGGTAATAAATTGGTTTATATAAGTGCAAAAGAAGCAAGCACCATATTCCCACAAAAAAAAAAAAATAAATTACTGGTTTTTGATGCGCTTGAGTAAGATTTCTTGAAGGCTGTTTTCTTAAAGTAAAGTAATTTGGAGGGCATTTCAAGCTTAATTCACGTCTACACTACAATAATGACCTTGTAATTTAACAATATCAAGTTAGAAGAAGTGAAAAATAATTAGTCATTGCAAATTAAAAGATCTTTATATAAATTTAGTTAATAATGGGCATGTGTTATTTAATACAGTATATATTTTACTAAAAACTAGGAAAAGAAATAAACATTATTTAAATACTTTATTACATAAATTATAAAACATATTAGTTAATATGACTTAATTTTTGAACGTGAATTAATCAAATACTCTATTTTAAATAAACGAAAATGTCAATTTATTAAACTTTATGAGCCTTTCAGTTGATAGAATGATTTACTCCAATTTCAAAATTTTTGAGTAAAGTCATTTTTGTGATATTTCTAGTTTTTATAAAATAAAATTTTTATTATCTGTACAGGAAGTGATTAAGTTGATTCCAAAGTAGGAGATAGCAATGTTGAAATATAGAACTGTAAATTAAAGTATACATTTTCACACTAGAAATATCACTAAAATTAATAATAAAAAAAATGTGAAATTGAAGTTAGTAATTTTGTCAACTCAAAGGTTTAAATAAGTTTATATAAGTCTAATAAATCTTCTTTTTTTTTTTTGTCATCTGCGTGATCAGCTGTTTTTGATTATAACCTTCTTTTGATGTACAGTTTCATATATATAGTACGTATGTAATTTTTTTTTTTGTTTTTTTTTGTCTTTATTAATAATTATTTCTTTTTTATTCGTTATTCTTTGTTACATATTTATGAATTTGGGTAGATATTACGTGTGTTTTCATCTGTTCTTTTATTTTCTTACTCAGCTGTTCGATTATAACCTTACTCAGCTGTGTTACCTTACCTTTCTTCCAGTACGCGATTGGGTGTCTTGGAGTGATGTGATATTCGATTAGGTCTAGTTTAGACATATGGCTGTATGGTTAGAAATATTCCAATTTTAACGTAAAATTTAATTTTAAGGTTACATAACTTAGTAACTATCATATTGCATAGCTAATATCTTCTCTCCTAACCACATTGTCTAAAAAATATTTCATGGAGCTTAATTCAATATCTACCCTCCGAAGAGTATGGTCCAGCTGGAGCGGTTCTCAGGATATTCCAGTTTTCCAGGAAGCAAGAGGGGCAGTTAGGTAAGTACACTTCTCTTCTTTGGTCAATCTAATTAAATTCATCGTTTACGTTAGAACTCATTCATCTTCTTATGGGATACTGAAGGCACTATAATCTTCTTAAATATAAGGAAATGTATACTTTTATTTATTGGGAAAAAAATACGTTTTGCCTCAATTAAGGGCATTGAGTATTTGGCATGTATGAAACAATCATACCATATATACAATAAAAAATTATATCAAAACAAAAGAAAAGAAAACGTAGAATAACAGAATAAATCAAATATGAGACATTGAATATAAAAAAAAATTAAAAACACATTCATACTTAAATAAAATTTAAAAAATACATTCATACTTATAATATGTACTAGACTCGGGCAAAAAGTATTTTAATGATTATTTGAAAATACCAAGTATTTTCAGACATAAGAATGTGCGAATTTTTCCAATTATAGCATCTTATGTTGATATTATACGAGAATATCTCATTTATCTTATCGAACTAAAATTACAGAAAAGCAAGGAAATAAAATGTTCTGTTTCAATCACATATTTAAATTTTATCTAAGTGCTAAATAAGAAGCAAGTAAATAATTCTTTTACCGAAAAAAAATTATACCAGATAGTACCTTGATGGAATAATGACCTATGTATTTCAGTCAAATTTTTCCTTCTTTTTTATTTATTTTTGTTAGGATGACCAAAGGGTCTGTTTGGGAATAACAGGATTCGCAAACTTAAATGTCCTTCTAAATTAAGTCAATATTCATGACTAAGGCGTAAGAGCACATGGTATGAAAACGATTCAAAATGACAGTGTTACTGCGAAAACATGAAACTGTGTCTGTACACAGCCGCTGTTAACCTCTGCGTGTTTGGACACCAAACATTTGATCTTTCCCGGACCAGGTTGTGTGCGCGTTTACTAATTCACGTTTTCCTCTTCAAAACATGTGAGGATTTTACACAGTGAAATGGATTAATATTTACATAAGTTTTGCTTGAAATATATAAATATTTATCTCTTGGCAATGATAACTTCCAAATATACAACTATTTATTTATTTGTTGAATTTACATATTGAGTTTACGTTTCGAGAAATTTATTCCCAACTTCAGAACTTATAAACCCATATTTTCTTGGCGATTATGGCTAGAAAAGAGGTAATTAAAAAAGAATGCATGTTAGAGTTGCGTTGTTACATAAATTTTGTAATTACCTAAATTCTGATGTGCTCCTTTGCCATTTTTTAAATTTATGTTATAAATAAATTACAAGGTATAATATCTAGAGCATCATCATTCCTATAGACCAGTAATTGGGTGTTTGCTATAGGGAGGTAATATTGACCTTTGGTAATGATTATTTACTTTTTTACTATTGTTATTAAATGACTATTTGTTATGTAACTGCATTTCATTTTTACTATATTTTAATAAATATATATATATATATCTCCCACCACTACACTGAGTTAGGGTGGCTCTTCCCCTCCTTAAGAAGACAATATTTCCTAGGCATTTTCCTTTATCAAATCATTACCGATCATCGTCCTTCTTATACTCACAACCTTCTCCAATTTAAGTCCTCAATCCATTCCCTCACTACAAGATCCCGACCCTCTGACCTATACATCCCTTCTCATAGATCTGCCTCATTCCAAAATTCCTTTATAGCCCGCTCTGTCAACTTTTGGAATTCCCTCCCCATCAAAATTCGACATGCCCCTTCCCTATACACATTCAAAAACCTCCTATTCCAATTCCTGTTCCAAAAACAGTCAGATATTATATATGTATTGTGTAGCAGTCATATAATCATAATACTGGGTAAGAGATAGTACATGCATTTCTTAATATCGACGTAGGAATTTCAATACATAATTTTTTTTTTGTTATTCAATTATTATTAACTGTTTATTTATATATATATATATATATATATATATATATATATATATATATATATTCAAGCAAAGTTTTTTGTTTTTTTTATGAAATGAACTCATTGTATCTCGTTTTCGTTCTTCATTTCTCAAACTGTATGTTTATGTTGTTCAACCCTTATATATAATTTTGTTCATAGTTCAAGTGATTTGTTCATAGTTTTAATTGTTTTGTTCATAATTTTAAATGCTCCACATAGTTTTATCTGGATTGTATATAGCTTGTGCACCTAAGGTTTTATTTACTTTTCATTTCATTTTATCAATTTTATTTATTGTTTCAAACGTTTAGGCCAGTAATATTATATTAGTTTTTACATTATTGTTATTCTGAAGGGACTTAGTCCCAGAATAAAGTTTTTTTTTCTATCTATCTATACAGAACTATACGGTTACTCGAGGTTGATCACTTAGATTTGAATAGCAACTCAGGTCGTTCTAATTTTTGGCATGTATGTAGGTATGACTGTGTTTTTATGTTTTTAATTTACTTATCTTTAGGTTTTTTTTATTTTTCATTGTACATAGTTTTTTTTTATTATTATTTAGTTATTATTTTACTTTTGTTAATTTTATAGTTTCTGTATATATGGTGGTGTGAATGTGTTCATTTATCACTATAATTATTGTCCACGAGACAGAATATTTTATGTCTAAATAGATAAACAAATAAAAAAAAAATTGGCAAAATTAAAGAGTAAATATAAAATTATTCTGTTGATTTTTACATTTATATGTAGCTCGAAATCAAACTGATATGCCTCATTGTCTAGAAATATAGGTTTCATCAGTGTGACACACTTGAATATATAATTATAAGTAAATGAATGAATTGACTTATTTTATAATCTGTATTTATTATCAGTAATAATTATTAGTGTAATAACGCCATATAAACGCTATGTCATTTTAAATTATTATTTTAGTAATACCATAAACCGACGATAAATTAATTTATTATTCTGTTTATATTACAGACTGTGTAGATCTTTTTTCGCCTTAACAAGCCTGCTATATCTCTGTCTGTCTTAGGCTATTTCTTTTCATCTATCTGCACCCGTCGCTATTGCATCTTGGTTGATTCTATATATTCATCTGCTTTTTGGACTTCCACGTATCTTTTTACCTTCTATTTAGGCATTCATTGTCACTTAGAGGCATCCAGATGGATAAGAGCTACTTTCCCCGCCCATCTTAACCTCCGTGCCTTCATATCATGGGATATTGGTTGACCGATTTCTGTAAACAATTCTTTATTGATAGGAATTATTTTATATATATATATATATATATCTTTTTTTATTGAGTAATATAACATTCTCTCACATGGAAAATTAGAAAATATAAAATCAACAGAACAAAAATAACTAACTACATAGTAACCAAAAAGTATATAAAATAAATAAAAATAAAATAACTTAAAGGTAATTACTTTTTTTTTAAATAAATGGAGTATGTACTATTTACAATCAGGCTAGGAAACTCCAAGCCTCATTTGTCTCTTCAACTATACAGGGAAAAGCAGGACTCCAGTATATCCCATCACTGTTGTTAAAACAAGTTCATTTATTATAATAATATAATAAATAATTTTCACTTGTGTTTTATAGTTGTTATTATTATTAGTAATAACTTTAGTAATAGTACTTAATATTATAGTTGATTCTCTAGTGTTACAAGCAATAATTAATGTATATTTTGATATATAAACGGATAACAGATGTCAATATTTTCATCTGTCAAAACAAATAATACCGGTGAATGGTTGGTTAACGTTCGGTTGATATTCCAGTATCGTTTATTTCAAAGCCCCATGGGATTGTGTAAAAGCTTTCATAAAAACTCGAACCCTAAAAGCCTCAGCAGTAGATGACAGAATGATTGAAATATCGCGTCCGGGAATGGAGGTATTTTAAATAACCATCGATAAACTTTACAGTTCAAATATATATTTCTTTTATGTTAGCTTTGCAGGCTTGTAGATCTTCGAAGCTCATATATATATATATATATATATATATATAATATAATACATCCGGCCCGGAGGACCATGATAATTATTATGATTTTTTTATAATTGTAATTAAGCCAGATGGAGGTGTACAAATGAAGGGAAGCTTTATCTATAACAGTGTGATAAAAAATACACAACTACTTTTTTAAAAAATTTAGAATGGCAATAAAGCAAAATACTTTTTTTTTTAAATAAACTTATTTATAAAAATATTACAATCTGTCTCTAGGACGTTTATAATAGAGTTCACAGATCACATTCACACAAAGCAAGATACCAAAGTGATGTTTCAATCATATTATCCTTTAGCCGAATAGGAAAAATTTTGTATTCTCTTTGTCACCGTTTTCGGTTATACCGGTTCTATCCGGTCCAGGAGAGAGAGCGAGGCATTAATGGCAGAGTTAAATGCTTCCTGCACCAGGACTCGAACCCGTAATCTTCAAATTAGCAGGTTGCTAGGCGATGTGTTCATTACAAACCATCTCGCTGTATATTTATATCGCATATATATATACACCCAACTAGTCCATAAAAATATCCAAAGTAAAAAATTGTATTGTTTCAATTTCACTGTACATATATATTATTTGTGTAGACTAAACAGTTTATATATATATATATGTATATATATATATATATATATATATATATATATATATATATATATATATATATATATATATATTTAAACATTGATTTAAATAAAAGTTATAATTTTCTTTTATTTATTGGAGACATAATGCACATTTATTAGAAGAATTTATTTTATGTATGTTTTCTTTCTATTTTTTTTTTTATTTCTCTATAATTATCTTTTTAGTCCCATTTCTTATTTTTTCAATATATAGTTCTAAAGAATTTATGAATAGTTAAGTTTTTTTATTTTTTTATCTCTTGTTACTTGTTATTTAATGTAAGAGTTTTTCTGGCCGAAAGTTTTTATTTTATTTTATTTTATTTTTTTAAGGAACTTAGTCCCCGAATAAAATTATTTTTCTATGTCTAATTATTCATTGACTGGACTAGCTATTAATATATCAAGACATGATATGGTTGGGCTATGTCGTTTAAAAACATATATATATTTTTTTTAAGTGCTCTTATATATTTTAAATTGTAGTATTGTGTTTATGAATGATTGCTTGTTCTAGAAATCTTGAACAAACACAATAACAGTCATATAATTGTCCCAGTGGCTTGATGAAAAGCCCGAAGTAATGCTTTGCCTCAGGTGTGTTGCATTGCTTACCTGAGCTTTAGGATCTTCATTTTCATTAACTTTGCACAAAGGAGAAACAAACACAGTCTGCTTGCCTTGCTTGGAATTGTAATTAAGGTTCTTAATGGCACTGAACTAAATTTCAAATAAGTTGATAAGCTAACTATATTTAACATATTATATTCATTATTATTTTTATATATAGGTCTCTAAATAATTATGTAAAGATATTTATTTAAATAAGATACGTAAAAGAATTAATTTATAGATTATTTGTTTATATCGTTAATTTAAATTCCTTTTTCTCTCTCATTTTTTTTTGTTTTTGTTTTTGGAGTGAATACATTATTTAACCCTGCCTCATAATTATTTTGAAAATTCTTTATTGAGATATATTAAAATCTGTCATATGTAAGGACAGAAGTAATAGTGATAAAAGAATAGCTCATTCACACTATGCGCAATGAATAAAAATAAATAAACAGCAAAATTATACTAAAAGTAAATGTCTATAAACTAAACAAAAAGAAACTAAACTAATCAAAAAACTACATAAATACACACATGCTTTTATAAAATATTTACAAAATTCATTCTTCTTACAAAGTTCTTCTCTCCCACTCGTTGAAGGAAAAGGAGACTCCAGGAGATCCCAGCGCCTCTAACTCAGCCGCATTACTGGTATTAAGGACCAATCATCAATTTTTTAAATATAATATTTTGAAAACTATTTACATATTTACTACACTAACAATATTTGTTTACTTAAATATGCAACAGCTGTAATTAAGTTATTCAATTTAGATTTTTGTGGGAAATTTTGTTTGTTTAGATATTTCCAGTAAAACTATTTAATAACTATGCCAGAAAATTTGTTGTTTTCTTTGATAAAGAACAAAATGTTTAAAAAACAAAACAAACAGCGCAATTACATTTTTTATGTAGTATATAGAAAAGGAAAAATCTTTTAATTTATAATGAGTGATATACAGCATTTTGTGTGATATTAGAATACCCTGTTAGTTTTTCAACAAATAATTATTCATATTTCAATGTTTCTGATATTTCACATCCGGCCCGGAGGACCATGATAATGATTAAATAGAGGTGTTTTGAATAATACCTCATTATTATTATTAATTAATGAATACTTTATGATATTTATTTTAACCTTTCTTGTATTGTTATTAAGTTTTGTTGCATTGTAATATGATATATATAACAATTTAATAACAGTTAAAATATTTAAATTGTAAATCCTCTCAAGTATAAAATAATTTGATATTTGCAAGGAATATTTTCTAATATGAAATACATCTCAGAGACCACAATTATTTTTTGAAGGAGGGTTTTTGAACAAACTAGAAAATTACTAGAAAAATATTAAATTTTAATCCCGCGACAAAAATGGATCTAGGAATTATAGTACCGATACTTTTTTCTAGATTAACAAAAATCAATAAATAAAATTGAGTTTATTATAAAAACATTTAATGATTTATGGATGTTTTATATTGAAAATTTACTTATGTATATGGCTCCCTCTGAGAACATATGAATTTAAAAAAAAAGAAAACAATATTAAATGTTTTTTTCTGAAACTCCTCTATTGAAATTTTACCTACAAATTTGTATTCATCGGTCCACATATCGCCGATAAAATACATCTCCGAACGATCCATCAATTTGCCCCCCGATGAAGATAACGTTTGGTTTTCATTTTTCCACCTCACGTTCTATAAGCCAAAATGTCAACAGTAAATATCTCAAAAAAAAAAAAAAAAAATAGCAATAGCGATCTATAATTCATACTCACAGTTGTATTTTGAAAAATTACTCAAAATTCAATAAGACAAGTAAGATTCATAACTATAATATGGCAACAAATATAAAACTATGACATACCAAAATTCTGCGATATAAAAAACGAGAAATTGAAAATGGACAAAACAAGCATATCTGGTAACCAATAAATATCTAGTCTTTTTGAAAATTTCAGTTTTCATTTCAGATATTTTCGCTAATGTGGGAAAAAAGCATTTTTGCGCTTTTTATTTCGAACTAAATATGGATCAACTTCTAACATCAAAGCAATATATATATCAGACTTGGGCAGAATTTAAAATACAAAATAAAATACTTTCTTTGTATTTTGCATTTTATGAATTAAAATATGAAGTAAATTGTTTATAGCTGTATTTTCTTTTTAAAACATAAAGTATTTGTATTTTCTTTCCAAAATACTAAGATTCGTGAAATATATTTTATTTTGTATTTTTTTTTTTAAACTTCTTTATTGAGATATTACAATCTGTCACATTCAAGGACAATAGTAATAGTGATATAGAGTAGCTCATCCATACCATACAGTAAATAAAAATAATAAACAGCAATATAATTTTGTATTTTAAATGTACTAAATTTCAATATATATAGTAAGTTCCCTGAATTATATGTTGATCGTCCACCAGAAAATATTTAGATTTTTATTCTGTTTTATCGTAAGATAAATATTTGAAATACGTTTCCTGAAAATAATTTAAATACTTTGTGGTTAAAATACACTGTATACATGTCATTTTAAAAAAATATATTTTGTCCATGTCTGATATATAACATATATACCTATTTTTTTTTCTTCTTGATTTTTGTAAACTAAAATTGTCTAAGGAGGATGTTTGTGCGAAAATTGTTCCAAATTTCCTCGTTAGGGCGAGTGGTGGGGGCAGATGAGGAGATCTAAAAGATAACGCTCAATCCTTACGAGCGACTCAGAACTCGGCTTCATACCAGCACAGATAGTCAGACACGGCGGCTCCGAGAGCGCCCTCAGGTAACAAAGAGATGTTTTAAGCTGACATAAAAATGGTAAGCTGTTTTTGCACAATTTGTATAACCTACCAATAAAGAAGCAGAGATTTGCCTTGCCTTAATTTGAAATTTGAAAAGGTACCTAAACAGAGGACATTATTCAAAAAATTTACTGTTAAAAAAAAAAAAAATTCTACATTTTTCCTCTGTGAACGATGAGAACGAATAAGAAAATGATATGATGAAGAAATTTATAACAAATGTAATATAACATAATAAGTACAATATTTAATAAAAATTTATATAGCATGTATAAAGATTTAAACAACCCTAATAACTGCATTTTTACTTTCTAGGATCCGTAAGAGCCACATAAATGAAATATACCGGTAAATTTAATATAGCTAAAATATTTTTTTTGTTACAACTCTAACACTGCGCTCTTATTTATCTATTTCCAGATTTGAATTCGGATGTGGTATGTAATTTTTTATTCTGTTACTCCAGGCTCTGTGCAACGAGTATTCTTAATAAATTAGTTAATGGCGAAAAATTGTCGGTTGAGCGCCATCTTGGTCAAATTATTATGTCTAAAACCAGAATCAAACCGAAAAAGTACTTTCTTACAACGTACTGAACTCAAAATACTTCTTGGATTGAATTGATCCAACTGCACTTTCCAACGGTCTACATATGGGTACGTTAATTTTCTATTTTTAAAGAAAACCTAGAGGAAGAAAAGCAATTGAGCCAATATAAGAAACTAGTAGAAACCGTTAGAGAAAAGGCGAAACGAAAAGTTTGAAACAAGTCGTTGAAGAAGATAACCTTGATTATAAGACCTACAGAGGCGGCGAGGACATTAAGAACAGCTGGTTGCACTGAAGGGCCATTACAGAGACTCTCGTAGGGCATCAATGTAAGCGCGCAATCAACAGACAAAAGCCCTTTGGAGTATTATCTTGTTGAGCGAGGTGTGGCTCTGAAATGAATATGGACGTGAGACCTTCAAGGGGCTTATCAGCTCAGCTAATTGCCCCCTCGTTCTTTGCGGGAATGCTAATACCCGAGGTAAGAAAATTGAAGAAACTTGGGGAAAACTTTTTAATTTTCTTGAAATGTTGGGATAATTAGAATAATTTCCAAAGAAGGTAAATTTATTTTTTAAATATTGAGGAACTTTTACATGTGAAATGAATTTTTTCTTCATTAATATTTTTAAAAAATACATATTTCTTTATTAAATATTTTTACATTGTGTCACATTCAAAGGCATCAATAATAGTGACATAAGAGTAGCTCATTTACAATCTATGTACAACATATAAAAGTGAACTAAATAGTAAATTAATAATACTTAAAGTAAATGTACATAAACAAAAAGAAATTAAACTAATCAAAATAACAACTTCAATAAACACATACATCTATACAATTCTACATTCATAATAACAATAAATAATACTTTTCTTCTTCAGAGTAAAGGACAATAAATATACTGCATTCATATTTTTTTTTCAATTTCTAACCACAATCTGACATTTCCGATACATCCAGCTAATTTTTTTTTCGCTTTCAAGGGCATAAATATCATAACAAACATTTTTATTAGAAATAATTTCTGAAATCAACAACACTTTTTATAATATGAAAAATTAAAACTTTAAAGAATATGACTTTTTTAATACTGAAAGCTAAAGAGAGTCCTGAAAACGGTAAATTTCGATTATAATTTAAACATTTATTCTATATAGTTATACTTGTTTATTTAAAAATATTACAATCTGTCTCAAAGAACATTTATAATAGTGTTCATAGAGCACATTCACACTCTATGTATAGCAAATAAAAACAAATTAAACGGTAAAATAATAATACTGATATTAAATGTATATAAACAAAAATAATCAATCAATAAAACTAAATTAATCAAAATAACAACTTAAATACACGCATACATTTTTACAATTCCACATTAATCATAACAATAAATAATACCTTTCTTCTACACACTTAATGGACTATAAATAAACTTTACGCATTTTTTTCAATTTCTAGCCACAGTTTAAATTTCGGATGCGTCCTAGTAATTTCTTTTCGGTCTCAAGGGCATAACTATCGTAATAAATATGTTTATTAGAAACATTTTTTTAAATCAACAATGTTTTTTTTAATATGAAAAATTAAAACTTTAAAGAATATCAGTTTATTAATACTGAAAGCTAAAGAGCACGGCAAATTCCGATTATAAGTTCAACATTTATTTTTTATAGTTGTCAAGGGAACACAGCCATGTTTCCACTTTATTTAAATTTGAATCTAGCGGGGAAGCAAGAACCACTGCTGCCATCTCTTGGCAGGCTTTAGAAGCAAACAAAGACAGTAGAGATCTGCAGAGTTCCTGCAAGAATCATGTCTACTTGAGACATAGATATAGCTGGCCAGCCATAATTTCATCTGAACAACATTTTCACGGGAGAGGAGTAGATCCTAAAGAGGCTTAGCAAAGAGAGGACAGGAAGATGAAAGGAAACGAAAAGAAGAATACAGCAAGTACATAAATAATTTATTTTCATCCACCATCCATATAATCCACAGTTAAAATATTTGTAACAGTCGTACCAAATTCATTAATCTACTAACAATTCATTGTAAAAGATCCGAATTTAATATATCAAATTATAAGAGAAATAAAATATAGCAATCAAATTCCTTATACACAGTAGACTTATAAGTAACGTATAAATGGCGGTTCTGTTGCCACAATTTGGACGGCACTTTTGGACTTTGGATCCTAGGCTATTCTTACCTCAACCACTTGTACACCACCTGACCAATACAATTTATGTTTTATTAATCTAAATCCTAATTTGTATTTATTCATTTTCAAGTTCGACAGGTCTGAACCTGTCGCAACTGGTCCCATCTTGTCTATCTCAAAAATAAATTATATTGGTCACGTGGTGTACAGGTGGTTAAGGTAAGAATAGCCTAGGGTCCAAAGTCCAAAAGTGTCCCCCAAATTCTGGTCCCAAAACCGCCATTTATACCCTACTTTTATATACAGTCCAGAACATTCAAATAAATGCACCAGCTACAAAAGCATAATTATTGTGTCAATATCCTTGACAGCCTTGGAAGGGATTGGAAAAATAAATGACACAATAGTTATACTTGTTTATTTATAAATATTACTATCTGTCTCAAAGAACATTTATAATAGTGTTCATAGAGCACATTCGCAATTTATGTACAGTAAATAAAAATAAATTAAACAGCAAAATAATATAACTATAACTAAATGTATACAAACAAAAAATAAAAATTAAACTTATCAAAATAACAACTTCTTTGTTTAATAACAATTTACTGTGTCAATGTTTTTTTTTTGGCACGAACATTGATCGTACATTGAATAAAAAATTAAGATTTTTTTTTTACATGACGGTATAATTTTATATATAACTGTTTTAAGTACATCTTCTGTGCTTAGCTGAACAGGCGTAGACAGCCCGTAAGTTCTTCAACTTCTTCTTTACACTTTTCTCTATCCATTAGTTGGATTTTTTTCATCTTCAACTGCCATATGTCATGGAGTACGCTATCTCTCCAGCGGTTCTTGAGTTTCGCTCCACATTTCTTTCCATCGGGTGTACCCTCAAAGTCTTTTTGGCATCCTGAGAAACATATAAAAAATAAACTATTAAATATTTAATAGTTGACTGTTGCATTATAACTGAAGGAGGTGGTTCGGGGTGGCGGTCATAATTAGGCTAAATAGGGACAAAACTATTTTATTAAAACCCAACGTTTCGACCCGACTTTGCAGGTCTTCTTCAGGCCTATACCGAGATACAAAAATATATAGAGAATTGTGAGAGTTACATAATATTTAGACAAAAAATTATAAACAATGTGAATAACCTTATTAAAATTATAGCTTTTTTCTTTTCTTTCTCCACATTCCTTTATGTCTATTATTCCATATTATATCCTTTTTCCTTTTCTTTCAATCTCTCCTGTAGATCTGTAGAAGTATATTCACATTTGCATATATTATATATTACACTACAACAATTGTTGCCATATATTTACTTCAGTTTAGGATCTTGTTACTTAGCTTACTCTGTTTATATTTTAATGTACTCACTGTTTTTAATTTTAATAAGCCTATTCACATTGTTTATAATTTTTTGTCTAAATTTTATGTAACTTCCACAATTCGCTATATCTTTTTGTATCTTGTCCGTTCTAGCCCTGAAGAAGACCCGCAAAGTCGGGTCGAAACGTTGGCTTTTAATAAAATAGTTTTGCCACTATTTAGCCTATTTACGACCGCCATCCCGGACCATCTCCTTCCTTCATAAAAAATAAACATGAAAAAATTAATTTGACACATGAAAAATATTAAGTTTTTCAACCATGATACCTTCATAATATACGGCGTACAAAAATAATTCTATTTTAAGAAATAACGATCCTAAGTTTTGTAAAATCACTGTTAATTTCATATCATATAATATATTTATATATAATAAAAAAAAATAAAAAATGATGTTTTCACATGCTTCGAGACGTACCTAGTATAGTATGATATTATGATTGAACTTGTAAACCAGAAAAATAAAACTAATACTTTTAGGTTCAGTGCCATTTTTTAAAATAAAATATTAGGCTAAAGGTCACCAAACGTACACAGTTTTTACATCATGTATTATTTATTCGACGTTTCGGCTTCAGGAGCCATTTTCAAGGTCCTGCAAACATGCACCGCTTCATAAAATTTCCTAAAATTTATCATTATAATATAATTCGTCTTTTTGCCATTATTTTATTTCATCGAATGTCGTTTATTCACTTCTCTATCGTATACGATATTAAAAGTGTTCCTCCTCACTAATGCGGTCATACAGGACTCTTGTTCTTGAAAATGGCTCCTGAAGCCGAAACGTCGAATAAAAAATACATGATGTAAAAACTGTGTAAATGTGGTGACCTTTGGCCTAATATTTTATAAGAAACTAATACATTGTACAAACGAATTTGATAAATATAATAAACGTTATATTTATATATTGTCATAAAAATTAGTTTTTCTCAAACTTATGTTTACTAGACTTTTTGAGGTTGAGCTATGTGCAATAAATTACAAGATTATAAGCAAAACAAAAAGGAATTTTTTTTTCTACCTCTTGTAAATCGAGAATTCAATCAAGCGATGTTAGAATTTATATGATGATATAAGATCCAAACCGCAAGGGATATTTTCGTTAACATAAATATATAAAATAAAAAAAAAAATCGAACATTCAATAAAATTGAGTTCTGAAAGGCTGAATAGCTTTTCTATTTTTCAGGAGACATATTTACTGCGGTCCAATATAGAGCATCCTCTCATATATTTTCCTTACTAAAACCTTCCACGAAATCGGAACATTTTTAAATAACTTTTAGTTGGTTTTTTTTTCCAGGAAAATATTGAAGATATATATCATTCATAACAAATGGTTACTTAAAGTATACTTTCATTTTATTGCTATTTTCTAGAGTTATTAAATGCATGAAAGTAATACAATTTATATTAATCTATATATCGATGGCTTAATACTAAGTGATTGATGTCCAGAAAAAAACAAAAACAATTTCACAAAAATAAAATTTTCAATAATTATTTTTTACTTGTTTTATTTTTATTTTTTAAATGGGGTAGCTCAATGGTAGGATACTGAGCTTCCAATGCAAAGGTCCCGGGTTCGAACCCCGGCTCATAGCAGAAAATTTATTTATCTGTTTCATTGGCCGTGGGGCGACCCTGGGTCGGGAGACCCTCCTGGGGCACACCCAGACTCTATAAAGTGGGTACCCTTAATTAAATAATTAATTAAGGAGGAAAACCTAGTGGTTGAGCGTGATCTTGGTCAAATCATCTCCTTGCACAACCGTAGACCAAGAAACAGTGATTTTCATAAATATTACTAAATCCAAGACCCTTCATGGGTTGTAGTGGTACAGGTTTTCTTTTATTTTTAAAAATGCTCTGATATTTTAAAAAATATAACGCTGTACGTTACATAAGTATTTGAAAAAATTGATAACAAATGAGATATATGAATGAATAAAATATGTAAGCTAAAATCTGTTAAGAAAATTCAACTATCTCGCTTAGCTAAGACCTATAAGTAGGTACGCAACTATTTTTTCACGACCTAAATATTCCTATTATATAAATTTCCATTTATATTATATAATATTATTAATGATTGGTATCTGGGGATTATTTTATTTGTGACAAAGTAAGGAGCATTGAGGATTTTACGAAGGAATTCGGATTGTAATGAATGGATACATGAGAAATAGTATGGCTTAATGGAGCCCCAAAGCTCAATCTTGTAAGTAAAAATAGGCCTAATTATACTCATATATATGAGTCTTTTGTAATTAATTGGAAGTTTAGAGCATTGGTCTAATAAGTACTGAAGTAATCGAAAACGTCGAGCAGTTTCTTGTCGTTTCAGTCTGGTATGAGGATTGCAAGTGAGAAGTTTGTCCAGATGGAGTCCTGTCCTAGGTATCGAAATTGTTTAACAATCCGAAAAAGTTCTTACGATTATATGATTCATTCACCTTTCATGTTACACGTCCATTTCCGCGTGATTTTCTTATAAATTTTCTTTGATAAACTTATAATGATCATAAGTGTACATATATTTTATAGACAATATTTTCATAGACATTTTTAACATATAGTCCGTAGTACAGACCCCTTTTTACGAAATTATTGACATCCGGCTGAAACATCGAAAATAGCTTCATCTCATCGTATCCTACAAATATTTTATTAACTAAAATATATTTCGTTTTCAATTTGGAGATCGATAAACTTTATCTATTTAATTAAGAACTAAAAACTCGTAAATACCCATTAGCTTTCCACTTTAATCCTAAGATAACTTGAGCACAAAGTCGAGAAAAAAAGGTGGCCTTAAAAAGTATTGAGCCGTTTGACGTGACCTACACCCCGAAATTGTCTAAATAACGAAGTTATAGGCCAAACGGCCAAATATTTTTTAAGGCTATATTTTTTTTTTCAATCTCGTGATAACATTATCTTACGATCGAAGTGGAAAACAAATGGGTATTTACGAGTTTTTAGTGCCTACTTAAATAGATAACTTTTGCCGACCTCACGATGAGATGAAGCTATCTACGAAGTTTCAGGATGTTAATAATTTATTAAAAAGATGTCTGTACCACGGACTGATAATTAGTTAGACTGTGAATGAACATTGTATTTTTATTTTAAGTTAGTGTAAACTATGAGATGAAAAATATTTTTCAGTTTTTTAACCTTACTTATTTTTAGCTAGAAAAGTTATAGAAAAATCTCTATATCATGAAGGCCATCCTTTCGTGTTCCTTCAAATCTAATTGTTTGGTTCAGATATTTTTAAGTATATCCATATGCACATAAAAATGTTCTATAATTTTCAAATAAATATATAAATTTAAGTATTCAATATTATATTTGATCATTTTACAATAATTATGCTGAAATTCAGCACATGATAAGAACAGCTGCCATTCATTTTTTTTTTTTTTTTAAATCCTTTCCTCAATCGAAATGGAAAATCTGCACCTATGATTGGATATTCATACTTTAAGCAAATTGCTATGTAAGAGTTCTCATTGAGGTATAATAGTAGATCCATATTTTCTATTCATGCCGAAGGATGCTTGAATGAATGAAATGTTTTATTTATATAATAGATCAGGGGTTTACTCCTGTTTTTGTGCGAAAACGGTTCAAATTTCCTCCGTTACGTCGATTGGTGAGGGCAGATCAGAAGATCTAAAAGATAAAACTTAATCCATACGGGCTGTCGGTTTCTCCAACAGTTAGTCGGACGCGACAGATGCTCCCAGATGCTACGAGAGCGCCCTCAAGGTAAAAAAGAGATGTTTTGAGCCGACATAAGTATGGCTATTTTTGCACAATCAGTATAAGCTATATATAAACCTATAACCTATCTATCTATCTATCTATATATATATATATATATATATATATATATATATATATATATATATATATATATATATATATATATATATATATATAAGCTAGCCTATTAAAATACAGTCCACTGCATAAAAGTAGAATGTTGCCTATGAACAACTCATGAGGGCTATTTACCTTGCCTTAATTTGAAAAATTGCCTATAGAACCCCCTTTCCGCCCAACTGCGGATTAACCGCAATTTTACAAATTTTACAACTGTTCATTTAATTATACTAATCATTTCTCAAATTGTATAAGGTTTTTTTTTGTCGTTAAGCCATAATTTCGTCAATTTTTCATCAAATCCAATGATCGACTACTCATTTTAAAGATATTCTTTTGTTTTACATGTGAAAAATAGTCCTACCCCTGCGAAAAATGCTATGAAGAAAAAGAAACGTTATTTGCGAATAACTCAAAAAGTATGCATTTTTTCATTGTACCCATGATAATTATTAAGATTACTAAATTACCTCCAAAACAAAAAAAAAGTCGTAAAAATCGGACAATTATTAACAAAGATCAGGCCATTAGTTTTGGACTTAATAAGTGTGGACTAAATATATGTGTTTCATTGCATTTAGGAGTAGAATAGTCTACTACATTTTTTTTCCTGGCTGATATATTAACTTTGTTATTTCTTAAAGACTTCTTAAAGACTTAAAGACTTAAAGACTGGTTGTTCTTGCCATGATCATAGCATTATTTTGTCTTTATTACTTTTATTGTCTTTTCTGTCAGCGTTTAAAAATAGGTCCTAGCAAAGCAATTTGTAAAAATATTTAGGTCTATTATGTTAATGGAATATTGTATATAATATATAGGAACTACGTATTTCCATGTTGTATTGCTATTTCTTCACTAAACAAAATTTTCTGCGAATTTTTCGCACGGCCCAACTAGTTTATATATATTCAGTATTCAGATTTTATTATTAACACAAAATAAACGGAACGAAACCACGGTGCAGAGGAGCGCCTGAGAATCTAGTATCATGGCAACACTGTTTTGGGGTAACACTTTATAGTGGTAACACTGCTTAGGTGAGGAGGTAAGAGTGTAGATGCAGCATGGACGTTAGACAGAATATGTGTTTGTAAATGGTATACTTTGTGTTAATCTGCTTTTATTGCAAATATTGTGTGTAGTTTGTGATTTAAAATTTCTTTTTTTTTTTTAATGGTTTTTTATATTTGTTGATTTATGTGTTAAATTTATCGTGACAATAAATTCTTAGTTATCGTGATGTACTTAGTCAAAGTGATTATTTTATCTGGACACTCCTTTACACACAGTTCGGATATTGTTTTTAATTTCTTTAAAAATCTTTATAACATCGTGCCCAATGGCGAATTTATATTATTATGTAATTATAATTATTCTTATTGCAAATATGTAACCATATAATAAGGGAGAAATAATTCTGGGAATAATAAGTGTGGTGTCTTCGTTACGGTCCATCCCGATTTGTATATGTAAAATAAAATATGACAGTCACTAAACACTTTTTTTTATATATAATAGAGATAAAACAAAAATTAACATGAAAATTTCTTCTACCAAAAATATGATCCCTTTCCAGGAATCCAGAATATCAAAGAGAATTTTATTCCTATTTCATTTCAAAGCCATGAAAAATAGATAACGAGGTTTGCTTTGTAGATTTTTTTTTTTTTTTACGATTCATACAAACGCATGAGGCCAATTTTCATGATTGTAATATTCTAATATCTGCTCACTTAAGTCTACGAGGGCACTTCTTCGGCTCTCTGAATAAAGTTGGGTAATTACAGCAAAAGGGGAAAGAAAAAAAAAATTAAATTTCCATTGCATTAATTCTACAAAAACTTTCTTGATGAAGATGGGCCAAGTTTCTTGTGCCCAGGTTGTATTTTTTAAAAAGGAGCTGAATTCAATTTTAATAATTATTACAAAACCGAGGCATTTTTATCATGGAATATTTTAACATAAAATAAATTTTATTCAATATATTTATAGAGGTAACAGTGTTGTTATTCACGCATGGATTACCTGTTGTCATGCAATACGGTTCGAAATAACATGGCGCAAAAGTTTTTAAAATATTTACCAACTCAGTTATAATTCTATTTATCTTATCTTTTAAACATCATATAATAAGAACATGGTATTTAAAAGTTTCCTAATCAAAAATGAAAAAAGATGGATAACCAATTTTATTATATAATTTATTTTCGGATTTTAATATTTCATATTGCACTCTTGCTCAATCTCCACTGGTTTTAGCCCTAGTGACGCGGTTAAGAGAGAGGTGCAGGGAACTCCTGGAGTCATACTTTTTCCTCCATAGTTAGAGGAAGAAGTCTGGTTTGGAGTTCTCTCGCCAAATTGTAAATATTGTATATAGGTGTATATGTGTTCTTTTTATTTATTTATTTTTAGGTTATTTTATCATTATTTATGGTATATATATTATTTTTCTGTATAATTTATTTTATTTATTGTACATACAGTATGAATGTGATCTGTGAACTCTATTATTAATGTCCTAGAGACAGATTGTAATATTTTTCAATAAATAAGTTTTTAAAAAATATATATATTTCATATTGATTAAGTTTCACAAATTAAGCAATTACAAAAATGTATTGGATTTCATAAAAAAAGTACTATAAATTGTAGAAAGGAACCTTTTAGAGTTAATAGTGTCTTTTTCATATTCAGTTGTATTTATATATGGTTGTGAGTATAAGAATTGTTATACTTGAGATGTAAATTATTATATAAAAAAAAAAAAATTGAATTTTATTTCACGCTGTGAAATAGATACACCATGTGGAAAAGTAAAAAAAAAAATACTTAAATGATTATTGTAGTTAGGAACCTATAAGAGTTATTAGTGTTTCAATATAATTATTCATCTGCTAATGTAAAAAATATATTCGTTTTCATATTTAGTTGTATTTATATATAGTTATGAGCATAAGAATTGTTATACTTGAGATGTAAATGACTACAAAAAAAAACTTGAATTTTATTTCAAGATACAATGAAATAGATACACCCCGTAGAAAACTGAAAAAAATAAATAAATACTTAAATGATTACAGTAAACAAATAAAACCAGAAATTCTTAAACAAATGTATTTATAATTTAAATTTAAATATGTACAAACACAATAAAATTTAAATATTAAATTTTGATTACTTAAAAAAATTAGGTAAAAATGATACACCTCAATTCTTATATAGCGCCAAAGCCGTTAGGAGTCACGAAGCTCCTTTTAGAAGATTAACGGCCTTCAGCTCTAAGACACAAGACCGTCTTGGGAGTTCTACAAGTTCAACGGCCTCTCGTTTGTACCGCCAAGACCGTCGGGAATCACGGGGATAATTTTTCAACTTCAAGCTGCCTAACGTCCTTAGCGCCAAGGCCGTCGAGAATCGCGGGGATAGTTCTTTAACTTCAAACTGCCTACCGCGCATAGCGCCAAGGCCGTTGGGAGTCACGGGACTAGTTTTTCAACTTCAATCTGCCTAATGTCCTTAGCGCCAAGGCCGTAGGGGATCACGGGGATAGTTTTTCAACTTCATTCTGCCTAAGGTCCTTAGCGCCAAGGCCGTCGGGAATCACGGGGATAGTTTTTCAACTTCACAAACTGACTACCGTCCTTAGCGCCAAGGCCGTAGGGGATCACGGGGATAGTTTTTCAACTTCAATCTGCCTAAGGTCCTAAGCGCCAAGGCCGTCGGGAATCACGGGGATAGTTTTTCAACTTCACAAACTGACTACCGCCTACAAACTGTCTACCTTAGACTCAAGGACGTCTTGTGAGTTCCACAAGATCAAGGATCTCTCGACTTCTCCTCTGTAGCGCCAGGCCGTTGGAAATCGCAGAGCTCTTTTTCTAGGTCAAGGACGTTCCGTCTTTAGCGCCAAGGCCGTTGGAATCACTGGACCCGTCTTTCTAGGTCAAGGATGATTCTCCTTTAGCGGCAAGGCCGTTGGAAATCGCAGAGCTCTTTTTCTAGGTCAAGGACGTTGGAAATCGCGGGGCTCGTTTTCAAGGTCAGGGACGTTCTGTATATAAGCGCCAAGGCCGTTGGAATTACTAGGCCCGTTTTTCTAGGTCAAGGACGTTGGAATCACTAGGCCCTTTTTTCTAGGTCAAGGACGTTCCGTCTTTAGCGCCAAGGCCGTTGGAATCCTTGGGCCCGTTTTTCTAGGTCAAGGACGTTTCGCCTTTAGCGGCAAGGCCGTTGGAAATCGCGGAGCTCGTTTTCTAGGTCAAGGACGTTCCGTCTTTAGCGCCAAGGCCGTTGGAATCACTGGGCCCGTTTATCTAGGTCAAGGACGTTTCTCCTTTAGCAGCAAGGCCGTTGGAAATCGCGGATCTCGTTTTCTAGGTCAAGGACGTTCCGTCTTTAGCGCCAAGGCCGTTGGAATCACTGGGCCCGTTTATCTAGGTCAAGGACGTTTCGCCTTTAGCAGCAAGGCCGTTGGAAATCGCGGATCTCGTTTTCTAGGTCAAGGACGTTCCGTCTTTAGCGCCAAGGCCGTTGGAATCACTGGGCCCGTTTATCTAGGTCAAGGACGTTTCGCCTTTAGCAGCAAGGCCGTTGGAAATCGCGGATCTCGTTTTCTAGGTCAAGGACGTTCCGTCTTTAGCGCCAAGGCCGTTGGAATCACTGGGCCCGTTTATCTAGGTCAAGGACGTTTCGCCTTTAGCAGCAAGGCCGTTGGAAATCGCGGATCTCGTTTTCTAGGTCAAGGACGTTCCGTCTTGAGCGCCAAGGCCGTTGGAATCACTGGGCCCGTTTATCTAGGTCAAGGACGTTTCGCCTTTAGCAGCAAGGCCGTTGGAAATCGCGGATCTCGTTTTCTAGGTCAAGGACGTTCCGTCTTTAGCGCCAAGGCTGTTGGAATCACTGGCCCCGTTTTTCTAGGTCAAGGATGTTTCGCCTTTAGCGGCAAGGTCGTTGGAAATAGCGGAGCTCGTTTTCTAGGTCAAGGACGTTCCGTCTTCAGCGCCAAGGCCGTTGGAATCACTGGGCCTGTTTATCTAGGTCAAGGACGTTTCGCCTTTAGCGGCAAGGCCGTTGGAAATCGCGGATCTCGTTTTCTAGGTCAAGGACGTTCCGTCTTCAGCGCCAAGGCCGTTGGAATCACTGGGCCCGTTTATCTAGGTTAAGGACGTTGGAAATCGCGGAACTCGTTTTCTAGGTCAAGGACGTTTCGCCTTTAGCGGCAAGGCCGTTGGAAATCGCGGAGTTCGTTTTTCAAGGGCAAGGACGAAAGGAAGAAATGGAGGTGCTTTTTATGGTCCACGGTCTCTACTTTTGGGAGTTCTACAAGGATTCCTGTCCTTAGAGCCAATGCCGTTTACGTTAATACATGTCCTTTTTAAGACTCAAGGCCGTTACTGAGTACAGATCTTAGTCTACATGGTCGGACAGACGTTCACAGCAACCTTCTAAGTAAAGCTTATTCTCCACTCAACACTTTAATATCAATTAAGTTTTTTTTCCCCTAAGTGAACCTTAATCGGTTCTTTTGGAAGCAGAGATAAGTATCGGTTTTTTACGTAAAAATGCGGAATGAATTTGACGTAGGAAATGTTTTTTTTTCTTAAAAGAATGAACCTCAGAGAGAAATACTTTATTTTCTTCAAAACGTGCTAGCCAATTATATTGAGTTGCTACAAATATACAGTATTGAGCATAGTATACAATATTTTTTTATCTGTATATGTATCTTTTTTTGACAATTCCAATGATAACAATATGATTCTTATAAAAAAATATAACAAAATAAGTTCATTTCTTTAACATTTTATTTTTTTTTTTTTTTTTGTTTTGTTTTTTCCATGAAATGTTATGGAATCAGATTTTGTTAAATCATCTTAAAAAATAATTGATTAAATATTTTTTTAACCGGTTTATTCAAATGAAAATTAACGATAAATTAGTTAATTGTTTATAGTAAAATTTTCATAACTTCCTCTCCCACTAGACTTTAGTTACGTGTATAATTTACAAATAAGAAACTACCGTTTTGATTTTATGATTAGTTGGATAATCCTTACTGAAAGATTCGTGTAATTCATGGAAGTTAAATGATAACATATTATTATTATTATTATTTTATTTTATTTATGTAAAAATCCAAACTACAAAGTCATAAGTATCCATCATAAAAGTGAATAGTTAATTTGCCAACGTTTCACCAATTCGGACATCATCGGAATACAAAAACCAAGATCACTCATAGGCATAAAGGAAAAAAAACAAAAAAAAAAACGCGTATTGCATTAGATGCTATAATCGATTCTCTTCTTACGCTACAAAACTTGAAATATGATATAAATATTAGGCAAAATCTAGTTCAAACGTTGTTTATAATTAATGTAAATACTATAATATAAATAAGTGAAAAACTCACCAAGAGATGAAACATAAATGCTAGCTTATAATTTAAAAAAAAAATTCCAAACACTCAACCTTATATCTCCAAAATAAAAGCAAAAAATGTTGACGTTTAGCCAAGTCAGTCATCATCACTCCATGACACTCAATCGCATACTGGATGGGGAAGGTAAGATAACAGCTGAGGAAGGTTATGATCAAACAGCTGTTTTTCGATTTGATTTTCTTTTCTGTCCTGTTGATGTTTTTTTTTTGCTTAATTTTTTTTCAGCATTTCGCAGATATCAGGCTATGTGATTAGAATTTTTCCAATTATAATCAAACAGTCGATTATAATATTAAATTCATGTAATTCATGGAAGTTAGATGATAACATATTATTATTATTATTTTATTTTATTTATGTAAAAATCCAAACTACAAAGTCATAAGTATCCATCATAAAAGTGAATAGTTAATTTGCCAACGTTTCACCAATTCAGACATCATCGGAATACAAAAACCAAGATCACTCATAGGCATAATCCTCTTCTTACGCTACAAAACTTGAAATATAATATAAATATTAGGCAAAATCTAGTTCAAACGTTGTTTATAATTAATGTAAATACTATAATATAAATAAGTGAAAAACTCACCAAGGGATGAAACATAAATGCTAGCTTATAATTTAAAAAAAAATTCCAAACACTCAACCTTATATCTCCAAAATAAAAGCAAAAAATGTTGACGTTTAGCCAAGTCAGTCATCATCACTCCATGACACCCAATTGCATACTGGATGGGGAAGGTAAGATAACAGCTGAGGAAGGTTATGATCAAACAGCTGTTTTTCGATTTGATTTTCTTTTCTGTCCTGTTGATGTTTTTTTTTTGCTTTATTTTTTTTCCAGCATTTTGCAGATATCAGGCTATGTGATTAGAATTTTTCCAATTATAATCAAACAGTCGATTATAATATTAAATAATATTCATGGAAGTTAAATGATAACATATTATTATTATTATTTTATTTTATTTATGTAAAAATCCAAACTACAAAGTCATAAGTATCCATCATAAAAGTGAATAGTAAATTTGCCAACGTTTCACCAATTCAGACATCATCGGCATAAAAAAACCAAGATCACTCATAGGCATAATCCTCTTTTTACGCTAAAAAACTTGATATATGATACAAATATTAAGCAAAACTAGCCCAAACGTTGTTTATAAATAATGTAAATACTATAATATAAATAAATAAAAAACTCACCAAGAGATGAAACATAAATGCTAGCTTATAATAGAAAAAAAATTCCAAACACACAGCCTTATATCTCCAAAATAAAAGCAAAGAATAAAAAATGTTGAAGTTTAGTTGAGAAAAAAGAATCGATCATCACTCCATGACACCCAATCGCATACTGGATGGGGAAAGTAAAGTAACAGCTGAGGAAGGTTATGATCATACAGCTGTTTTTCGATTTCATTTTCTTTTCTATCCTGTTGATTTTTTTTTTGCTCAATTTTTTCCAATATTTCGGATACATGAGGCTGTGTGCTTGGAATTTTTTTAATTCCAGAAAGAAACTCACCAAGAGATGGAACATAAATTCTAGCTTATAATTGAAAAGAAATTCCAAACACTCAACCTTACATCTCCAAAAAATAATAATAAAATGGTGTAGGAAATTAGAAAAATATAAAGTAACATATTCTAAAAATAATGAGATCATGTTTTTGACACTACCAGCAAAGGTGGTGGTGAGTATAAAACTCTAAGCGAAAATTCAAACACTGACAAAGGAATGAGAATCGACTTTTGGGACTACGAAAAATGTGCTATAGGCAATAGACGTATTGCATTAGATCCTTCCTGTTCTTACATTACAAAACTTGAAATATGATACGAATATTAGACAAAACCTAGTCCAAACGTTATTTATAGTAATATAAATAAGTAAAAAAAAACTTACCAAGAGACGGAACAAAATATCCAAACACTCAGTCTTATGTCTCCAAAATAAAAGCGAAGAATAAAAAACCCGTCAACGTTTCGCCAATCCAGTCATCATCAGGACAGAAGAGAAAAATAAATCGAACATCACTCCACGACACCCAATCGCAAACTGGATGGGGAAGGTAATATAACAGCTGATGAAGGTTATGATCAAATAGCTGTTTTTCGATTTGTTTTTCTTTTCTGTCCTTTTTTTTTTCAGCATTTCAGGCTATGTGATTAGAGTTTTTCAGTTATAATCAAACAGTTAATTATAATATTAAATACAACACATCTGATAAACCAATAAACTGTATCTAGTTCCTATAGCTATATTATTACGAATATTCTATATTTATTATCAGCACCTTGAAAAAAAATAATAATTAATTCTGTAGATTACCTTACTCCATGATACATTTTGGTAAATTAAAACTTATGCGTTAGTACTACTTTAAATTATCATATTTTCTTATAACCTGAAAATTTGCTAATGATGACTAGGGTTTACTTTCATATTCAAGAACTGTTCCTAAATATAAACTTCATATAGTTGCTTAATATAAAATGAAAATTCTACAGCACTTCTACAGTTGAGGGAGTCTGCTAGAGAAGTTGTAATGTCATTGTTTAAATGCATGGAGTGCCAACACAATCCGCAACAGGTTTCTACTATTTCACACGGAGCCATTACGTAGCGAATTCATTTAACATCTGAATCTGTTTTCGTTTTCTGTTAAATATCGTAAGTGTTTCAATGATACCATTAATTGGTAATTCATATCAGTGTGTAAACTAGTCTAGGTATTAGAATATAAAAATATATATATTTTTTTTCTTTTATTGAAATTTTTTTATAATGTTATGGTAACATAGATAGATAGATAATTAACTTAATTCTGAGACTAAATCCCTTAAGAATAACAAAATATTACAGAACAAAATAATACTTCTGTCCAAGAGAACTACATTAAATAACTAAAAAATCTTATGTAAACTAACAAAACATACAAAACAAACTGATGTTTAAAACTTATTTTTTTATTTATTGATATTTACAACTGTATCATAAAAAAAAAAATACAACTAGTAAATGTGCACAATGAATACATCAAGTAAATGTGTACAGAGGAATATTATCACATGAAACACGCTTGTTGAGAAACTACCCATTGGTAGCACTCTAATAATATATTTACATAAGTAGATCACGAGGCCATCATCTTTTCAGACGCCTCGGAGAGTGTTTAAAACTATAAACAATACAAATAAGAAATGAAAGAAAATAATCACTGCTTAACTAACAAATAAAGAAAAATAAATAAAACAGATAGGACCAAAAGCAATAAATAAAAAATTGATTCCTCTAGTAAATGAGCGCTAAGTAAGAATAACTAACGTAAAGTAAAATATAAAGAAATAAAGATTCATATATTCTATTTTAGTAAGAATTAAAAAACATTTATAACAAAAAAAATAAGAAAATGAATAAATTAAACAACTTTAATAGTAGAGTATTCTTTCAAAACAGAAATGATGCTGTATCAAATATATATTTACAAGTTCATAGGTACACGTAAGAATAAAAATATGTGTTTGTATTTAAACACTGGCTATTTATTTATTATTATATCATCTAAAGAATGTTTCTATGTATTTTATATATTTATTTGAAAATATCGTCCTACAACATTCCTTTCTTCTTTTTTTTTTTTTTTTTTTTTTTTTTTGTAAATAGTGCTAAATCTTCCAAAATTGATGTTTTTTTGTAAAGTCTGTTTTGTTAATAAAGTTTTACGGATTCGAAGTTTTTTTTTTCTTTACCTAATTTTCTGTTGGCATAAAATTTCATTCCTGGCCAAGTTTAAAATTTTCCTTTGTTTTACTATCAATTAAACAAAAGAGTGGGGAATGTCGAATTTAAAATATATATATATATATATATATATATATATATATATATATATATATATAGCTTTTTTATCGAATTATTAACATCCGCCTGAAACTTCGTAAATAGTTTCATCTCATCGTGACCTACAACTATTTTATTTACGAAAACTTTTGGAATTGGGACGTTTTAAATCAACAGGGGGGGCGAACTTCGTCTATTTAATTAGGTAGTAAAAACCTCTAAATACAGATCTGTTTTCTACTTGGATCGTAAGATAATTTGATAACATAAAAAGTGCCTAAAATACACCTCCAAATGTTCAAAATAACAAGGTCATATAAGGCAAATGGCCCAATATTTTTGGAGGCCACCTTTTTTAACGATTTTGTGATCTATTTATCTTAGGGTCTGTACCACGGACTAATAGTTTTTCTTTCCTATTTAAACTAAGAAAATTATAATAAAAATTGAATAATTCAAAACCGAAAATTTTTTAAAAATAAAATATGCTATAATGCTTTTACAAACAGACTCTGGGATCTCCAATTACGTAAAAACTTTGGGTAAAATCCTATTATTTTTTTAAGCACCTTAATCCTTTGCCGCCTGTTAAAATTATAATTTTCAATAAATAAGAATTTAGACTTCGACAGCTAATAAAACAATAATCTTTCACAAAAAAAAATAATAATATGGTGTAGGAAATTAGAAAAATATAAAGTAACATATTCTAAAAATAATGAGATCATGTTTTTGCCACTAACAACAGCA
Organism: Nezara viridula; assembly: GCA_928085145.1. Classification (NCBI taxonomy): domain Eukaryota; kingdom Metazoa; phylum Arthropoda; class Insecta; order Hemiptera; family Pentatomidae; genus Nezara; species Nezara viridula. Next base: position 51,574,364 of record OV725083.1, read on the forward strand.
AAGGTGGTGGTGAGTATAAAACTCTAAGGGGAAATTCAAACATTGACAAAGGAATGAGAATCCACTTTTGGAACTAGGAAAAATGTGCTATCGACAATAGACGTATTGCATTAGATGCTTCCTCTTCTTACGTTACAAAATTTGAAATATGATAAGAATATTAGGCAAAATCAAGTCCAAACGTTATTTACAATAATATAAATAAGTAAAAAAACTCACCAAGAGACGGAACAAAAATATCCAAACACTCAGTCTTATGTCCCTAAAATGAAGGCAAAGAATAAAAACCTGTCAACGTTTCGCCAATTCAGTCATTAGGACACAAGAGAAAAATAAATCGAACATCACTCCACGACACCCAATCGCAAACTGGATGGGGAAGGTAAGGTAACAGCTGATGAAGGTTATGATCAAACAGCTGTTTTTCGATTTGATTTTCTTTTCTGTCCTGTTGATTTTTTTTTTTTCTCAACTTTTTCCAATATTTCGGATACATGAGGCTGTGTGCTTGGAATTTTTTAAATTATAATTAAACAGTTAATTATAATATTAAATACAAAACATCTGATAAACCAATAAACTGTATCTAGTTCCTATAGTTATATTATTACGAATATTCTATATTTCTTATTAGCATCTTGAAAATAGATAATAATTAATTCTGTAAGTTACCTCACTTCATGATACATTTTGCTAAATTAATACTTATATATTATTAATACTTTAAATTTTCATGTTTTCTTCAAGTTATTTTACTTTAATATAAATGTTAAAATTATTGTTGCTTTTAATTTATAAGCACTATCTTCGTATATTTCGAATAAGAGTTTTAAATCGTCTTTATTTTAGAATCATTGCAGCCTCTACAATGCAGATTAAATTAAATATATATATCAAAGTTGTAATTTTACTTTAATAATAATAATATGCTTTATTTATTCTGGTATAAGCCTCTTTAGAATAATACATAATAATACGATTGTGAGCTTTGGAGGCTTATAATATTAAAAAAAGAGATAATCATTTTATTTTCATAAAATCGTGCTGTACAATTATATTGGATTGCTACAGACACAGCCTACTTATCAATCATTATAGATAATTTTTAAAACTAATATACAAATATACAGTATTATCAATATATATGAGCATATTACACAAGTTTTGTTTATATATATACTATTTTTTATTTATTTTTTCTTCTGTTTTGAAAATTTCTTTCATCCATTCATTAACATTCTATTTCCCTTTCTTTTCACTCTCTCCCTTTATACATTTCTCTTATTCATCCTCATATTTTTCCTATCTCTTACTAACCTATTTCACAAAATACATAAAATACAGTGTTCAATAAATAATATAAATATCTTGTACAATATGCATACCTCCTTTGAATGAACAAACTCTCTCCTTATCCACTTCCAGGCACATGCATGATTCCCAGGTCGAGGATTATATTCTCTGCCTCCTTTAAACTCTCCTTTAATAAAATAAACAAATGGAAATATTAATAAAATGTAAGTTAACTTCTAACATTAATGAATTTAAAATTAAAAAAATATATTTAAAGACAAACTAATAATTTATGCACATGTGAACAGAAAGAAATATTTGCAATTGTTTGGAAACTGGATGGATAGGGCGTGATTGAATAGGAGGGATTTATAGGTGGGTAGGGTGACGGCGTGGAGGAGATAGGTGGGGATGGATTTCCATAGGGACGAGGACCGAATAATGAAAGACCTCTCGAATGTAGAGGATCGGTGGGCCGTAGTGTATACATCTGAAGACATAGGTCAAGTATTACGGGAATGAACGAAGGATTTGAATCAGAGCTCAGAAATGAAAGATGGACTGGGGGATTGGATGTGTGAGGATGCCAGGAAATACAATAAATGCGTCCCTTGGGATTCCGAAGATGAAACATACAAAGCAATTCATCAATTTTATACTTATTAAGCAACATTTATTTATGTTTATTTATTATTTTATTTTTTATGCACTTATCGATGTGTGTTACTATCTGGTCGGACGCAATTGTTATTTTATTTATTTTTAATTAGCTGTATAATATCTTATTTTAAAAATATTAATTTTTTCTTTTTATTATACAATTTTATTATCTCTTACTTACTTACTTATTTCCGGTGTTCCAACGTGGGATACCTCTTCAGGTCAGATCAGAGCTCCACACATCTCCTCTCGGACTTCTTCCATCTACATCGTCCTCGCCTACGCTTTCCGGGTGGCTGCCAGTCCAGGACTCTGGCCAATGCTCTTCCAGCATTCTCCTGCAGTGCCCATAACACCTCAACCACCGTTTCCCAATCCTCTCAGAGACGGTCTCCTCTACACCTATTCTCTGTCTCACCACTTCATTTCGGAATCTGTCCAGTCTCGTTAACTGTAATTCAGCATTATAGCATTCATCGACCATGCCTCACATATGTAGGTTAATATGGACTGTTAATATGGAACAGTTGTGAAAATACGCCACTTGTTCGCGTTTGAAATAGTTTCGTTCCAGAGATCTGGATGCAGCATTCTAATTGCTTTTCTTGCCATCTCTACCTTGTTTCGGACATCCACTTCGTACGTGTTCCAACATCGTTCAGATAGGACCCGAGGTATTTAAATGCCTTTTGTCTTCTACACACCTGTTCATCTAGATCGTCTTCCTCATCTCCCAGTGCCATATACTCTGTCTTTTGGAAGTTTATCCTGAGAGCTGCCTCTTCATAAACTTTCTTTAATTGTACAACCACCACCTCCAGGAAAACTTTCTTCCGGGCCATCACTCCCTGATCGTCTGCGAAGAACAGGGTAACGAGCTCGTCGTCTTCAAAGTAAACTACGTAGTCCCGACTTCATCTCATCCATTGCTTATTATTTCTTAATATGTAAAAATAATTTATACAGAATAGATTTTCCGAAATCAAAACACAATATCTTCATACAAATTTAGAGCCATCTTACATTCCCCTTGTGTTATACAACGAATACAATTGGGAAAGGTCTTTCATAATGCACCTTGTAATTCCTCGTTAATGAACTTGACCAAAGGACAAAGGAATTAAGGCCTCATCAAATATTTAATTTGTCTTCAAACATTCAAAGTGTATCGATTAAAGATTGATCAATAAGAATTTAAAAATAAAACGAGCTCATAGTAAACGTTAATATGGCTCGTTTTAACATGCTTGTATAGACACAGCGCAAACATTTGTCTGTCTGAATCAAATGTGCTGTTAACTGCAATTGCGAACAGACATGTAATCAAACACTGGTCTGATACATCTTAATCAAGGAGCAACAGTTAAACTGATTGAATATGTACGTAAATGCTGCTTGCGTCTAATTGTGTGTTTTGGGAAGTCAAGCTGTCTTTACGATAATTAACTAATAATGTTAATGTTCCGTCAATAGCCTACAATCATGTGTACCGAAATTCCAAAATATCAGTAAATTAATATTTTTAAAAATATTAAATAAAATGTTAAGACAAGTTTTGAAATATTTAAGTATCCCAAACGAGACAGAAATACATTTTGTAATTTTATATATTATTAATAATTAATTAAACTAATTAAATTTCCATAATTATATTTTGAAATAACATTGTTGTTCATCAGAGATATTTCATTGAAGGAAGAAATATTTGATTATATTAATTGTTTTGATCAATCATACATTATTTTTACTTTTTTTTTTAATACATTATATTTAAAATTTATTTTCAGTATTATCATGTTGCTTTTTATTCCATTTTATTTATTGTACATTATAGTGTGAATGAACTATTATCACTCTGATAAAATATAAGAAAATTCAATGAAGAAATTTAAAATTAAAAATATATATATATACTTTTTCCTTATAATTTTTTTCCAAAAAAATGATATTAATTTGATAGTTATACTATTTTTATCAAAAATAACTCCGCGTACATCCGTCAAATTCTTTTCAGTTATTTAATAAATGGGAAAGAGTATTGTAATTTTTTTTTCAATAAAACAAAACAATAAATATTTAAGAAAATTCTCGAACGTGTATGTCTCTCCATATCCAACGAAACTCAGGGAATATACGGCTACTCCATGTATATATCATACCATTATGCTGAAATATTTTCATATAGCTGAAAAAGAAACATATAGTAATGACATTATGAATGGAAAAATACAAACTATAAAGCCATGAATCTCCAACATACTAGCGAATAGTTGACCTTCCAACGTTCCGCCGATTCAGGTATCATCAGGAAAGAAAAAAAAAGATCATCTTTAAGCTGAAAGAAAAAAAACATTGCTATTGAAATTCCATCGATCCGTCCATTCTGAAGGTTTCATGAACACAGCAGAGGAAGGTTATATTAAACAGCTGATTAACATAAATAAAAAGAAAGAAAGAATACTCGTGCCTAAAATGTAATAATACGAAAATGTTTTTATCAAATTAAATTTAAAAAATAATATATAAATTAATAAAGTGCCATATATACAGCAGAGATAAGTTATATTAGGCAGCTGATTGACAGGGATAAAATGAAAGATAAAATATGCGTGTCTAAAATATAATAATACAAAAATGTTTTTATTAAATTAAGTTAAAAAAAGAAGCAATTTATAAATAAGGTTCCATGAATTCAGCAGAGGAAGATTATATTAAACTGCTGATCAACGGGGATAAAAATAAAGAAAAAATACTTGTTCTTGAAATATAATAATACAAAAATTTGTTTATTAAATAAAATTTTAAAAAAGAATAAATTAAAAAATAAGGTTCCATGAATGCAACAGAGAAAGGTTATATTAAACAGCTGATTAGCGGGAATAAAAACTAAAAAATACTCGTGCCTAAAATATTATAATAAAGAAATGTTTTTTATTAAATTAAATTTTAAAAAATAATAAATCAATAAATAAGGTTATATGAATACAGCAGGGAAAGGTTATATTAAACAGCTGATTAACAGTGATAAAAAGAAAAAAATACGCTTGCTTAAAATATTATAATACAAAAATTTGTTTATTAAATTAAATTAAAAATAATAATAAATCAATAAATAAAGTATCATGAATACAGCAGGGGAAGGTTATATTAAACAGTTGACTAACAGGGATAAAAATAAAACAAATACGCGTGCCTAAAATATAATAACACAAAAATGCGTTTATTAAATAAAATATTTATTTTATTTATTGTACCTAGAGTGTGAATGTGATCTGTGAACTCTATTATAAATGTTCTAGAGACAGATTGTAATATTTTTCAATAAATAAGTTTAAAAAAAAAATAATAAAATGAAATAATAAAAACAGAATAAGTAATAATTAATTAGTAATAATTCTTCAGAGATAAAATCTGATTTTACAATATACTGTGAATTTGCATCTGAAAAGGACATACACAGTATTTTCTCAGAAGACTTACTACCCCATTTATACAACACACAATAACATTAAAAACGAATATTAACCAGTCAACAATATGCATATAAAAATATAAACATACTCGCTTATAGTAGTACGCCATCTTGCACACCATAGTACACAACAGAGAATAATCCTTCAGGGAGGAAGAGATGTTGCCAACAGAATTCTGTATATATTCTTTCAGATGAAAATTCACAATTTATTGTAAAATCAGATTTTATACCTGAAGATGCCTGAAGAGGAGAAAATTTGTCTAAATTATTTTAATTATTGAGACTAAAAAGGCGCATTTCTACTGATATTTTTTTTTTTAATTTCTACTATTCCTGATATCTTTAGTAAATAACTTAAATCATTAAAAAAATAACTTATAATTCGTAACTACAATTACATTATTCAATCCATAGCTTCCAATTTATAATTGAGTAATGGCAGCTCACACATCCCCTAACACATACTCTACATACTCCCCACTTAAATCGCATTTGCATTTTAAATCGTGCAAAATTCGTTTACTTTAAACTGAGTTAGTGGTCTACGTCGAACTTACCTAAATATCGACAATTTCCAAATTAGTTACTGTAAATAAATTCATGGTCTGCCCTTGTTAATGAATTAAGAACTGTAATTTTAATTATTAAAAAATCGAAAAAAAATTATTTGAAAAATAGCTACTGTCAGTGCAGAAGGTCGTATGTGAAAATTGAGTTGTTTTTTTCTGAATAGCATAAAACATTTATGATTTATTAGTATAATTACATATTTTATTCTCCTTTGCTATTTTCCATAGTAGAAAACATCATCCATCCAAATAGGATAAACATGCAAAATTCTATACTAACAATAGCGAAATATTAAATAAAAATTTATAATAAATGATAAATAATAATAAATAATAAATAAAAGTAAACAGCGGTGAGAAGGGGGGAAGGAGGTATCGGACTTATGGCACAACTTACCTTTTCTAAAAAGTAGAGACCCTTAATTTGGAATGGGCTCATGAATTCTTACCTCATCACTGCTATTATAAACTTTTGTCAAGAAACAATACTTCTTAGTTAAAATATTTAAATTGTTTAGAAAAAAATAGCGGTTGAAAGAGTACCACAAGGATCTCTTTAAGTCCTGCTTTTCCCTCTATAGTTGGAGGGACAAGTCTCGCTTGGAGCTCTCTTATCTGTTTGTAAATATTATTTATAGATATGACTGTATTTTTTTAAATTTACTTATCTTTAAGTTATTTTATTAGTATTTATTATATATATTTATCGATTATTATCTTGTTGTTATTTTGCTTCTATTTATTTTACGTTTTCTGTATATATGGTGTAGATCTGTTCTTAAATCACTGTAATTATATGTCCTTGTGGCAGAATGTTATATTACTGAATAAATAAATGAAAAAAAAAAAAGTTGTTATTATGAATAGTTTACTTTTTTTTTGTTTAAATACATTTACTTTTAGTATTATTATTTTGTTGTTTAATTTATTTTTATTTATTGTACATATAGTGTGAATGAGCTATTTTATTGTAATATTATATATTACTAATGTCCTTGATTGTAACGAAATATATAGTTACTCAATAAAGAAATATGAAAAAAAAAGTGTTTAAATGGGTATTATTAAGATCAAGACTATTAAAAAATAATAAAAACGTCGAACGAGGCATAAAATTTTAGTACTTACTGAGTGAACCTACCGGAATCCTTTAAAATCTTATCAATAAACATATTGCAGAGCTCCATGTAGAAAACTGGAAAGCAACCTCCCAAGATAGGCGGTGGTGAAGAATACTGTAAAATAAAATCATACAAAAAATATAAATTTAATATTTAAAATTATTGATCAATTAATAAAATAAAATTTATTAAGTCAATTTAAAATAATAAAAATAACTAATTTGCATCCATGAAAGTGACAGGGGGTAACTTAAGTGGTAGGAGGGGTGGAGGGTGGGTTATGCGCGTGAAGTAGGGTCAGAAGGGTCAGTCATAAATTATTCCTAGAAGGCTTGATTTTGGTTTTTAAGTCCCTGTGGCTACTTCTTTATTCAAAGAGCTATTTAGTTATTCCCCAACCGGTCGAGTGGGCTCTAGCCTCGACGCCATCATCCGGAAATCGATCTCATGCGTTCCGAGAGATTTGAAGAAGTACAACTGGAGATGGCTATAAATTATGGATGATGCTTTGTTGACAAATTTTATAATTATTATTATATTCTCAGCTAGTAATCTTGACCATGTTAACAATTTACCAATATTGGAAATAATTTTCTTAGAAAATTAAAAATTTTTGAACAATAAAAAAAAGGAAAAATATTTCTTCTTAAGTTGAGGTAAGGGATCGAAAGATTTATTTGGCATGTTTAACTCTCATTAAAATTTATTTTATTTGTATATTTCATATTGACGTTCCGGTAATGATTTCCCCATCATATTGTTTTTCTTTTCATGAATTTTAATTATTCACCATTACTCTTATTTATAATTCATTGAAAAAAAATGTTCTGATAATGGGGAATACATTTGGCTAAATTTCAACATTAAATGTAAAATAATAATGAAAAAAATTTAAAGGAAGTTAAATTCATCAAATAAACCTATTAGAAATTGAAAATTGATAAAACTGGAAATTAAATAAAATTGAGCTAAGGTTGGCTAGGGTTCCCTTTGCATAGAACATTTTAAATAGCTTTTTGACCCTAATTATTATTTTTTTTAATGAAAAATAAATTGAAATAAATATGGGAATTTTATATATAAATTTTAAAATATATCAAAATAACATATAGTCATATTTATAAAAAAATCATGATAAATAAAAAAAAAAACGCACATAGCTACACCAATTTTTGCGCGGTAATGACACTTATTTTTCAACTTGATAACTGAATAAAAATACTTCTAATAAATCGCATTAAGTTTCGTTTTTAAACTTAATAACCTCCCATTGTCATATGTTCAATACTTACCACATTTCACAGCCATTATATAATTTAACAGCTATATCAATTTCATTTTTACCATCCAACCGTCGTCAGTACTTTCTTGCTACCTTTCTATACCAATAGAAGTCAGCGACTATCCTATATTCTTCAGAGCCTACAATTCAAGTCCTCCATTTAATCCGATCCCACCAGATCTCGTACTTCCGACCTCTATTCTCCTCCTCACCGAACTGCTGCGTTGGACAAATCCTTTCTAATTCAAGCCGTCTCCTTTTGGAATTCAATCCCTCTCGATAGCCGACATGCACAATCAATTTCCTCATTTAAAATACCCTATTTAAACACCTACTCCTTTCCCAATCCGACTGATCACGAAATGTACATAAGAGAACATCTTATGAAGTTCCTTCAGAAACTATTTTGTTTACTTATGTTATTTGATTTTTCTATATTTATTCTACATATATCATTATGTTTTTTTTGGTCGTAAACCAATGACTTCCTGTCCTTCAGTATCCTTTAACAACATTTCACTTATTCCTGTAGAACAAATTCTTTACCTAGGACTCCACCTGGACAAACGTCTAACTTGGAATCCTCATACCAGACTGAAACGACAAGAAACCGCTCGACGTTTCCGACTACTTCAACACTTACTAGACAAACGCTCTAACTTTCCAATTAATTACAAAAGACTCATATACATGACTATAATAAAGCCTATTTGGACTTACAGAGTTGAGCTATGGGGCTCCAACAAACCTTCAAATTCCTCTCGTATCCAATCCTTACAATCCCATATTCTTCGTAAAATCCTCAATGCTCCTTACTTTGTTACAAATAAAATCATCCACAATGGCCTTAATGTTCCTTATGTTTCAGATTTGGCCCAATCCAGATATCTGTCCTTCCATAATAAACTTCATAACCATCCCAACCCTCTGGTTTCTAACCTTGCTTTCTTCTCGATTCCTGACAACTCTCCTAGGCTTCTGAAAAGAAGATGGCCCCGTTAACTCCTAATATAGACATATTATTAGAGTGCTACCAATGGGTAGTTCCTCAACATGTGTTTCATGTCATTATATCCATTTACGAATTTACTACAGTATTCGTATACTTTATGTACAATTGTAAATATCATATAAAAAATAATGTTTTTTGTTCCTATATTTTTATTTCAATTAGATATCATTTTGTAAATATTTAATTTAATGTATTGCCACACAGACATTTCCTCTGTCTTTACAATTCGTTCTAAATGGTCAACAGTCACTCTATAATAAAAAATATTTTCATTTTCATTTTATTTCATTGTAGTATAGATATTTTCGAAATTGATCCTAGCCGTTATTTTGTTTACATCTTCCAAACTTATGCGATATCGAACATTAAATCGAAAATTGTTATCGGGCCATGTTTTTTATTAATCCTTAACTTCTAACCAACTTTGAGCCTAGTCTAAAGATCCATTCGTCATTAGGAGTGATCCTTGTTACTGTATAGTGCGAATTCTGCCATTTTATTTAAACAAGATAGACATCCTTTGATATTCACCGTTTAGGCAATAAGTCCAAATACTTTTATAACGACATAAAATCTCACTAAAATGGACAAAACTCGTGTTCAACGAACCTTATAACGTTCCTATAAAATATACAATATATAAGATTTTCTCCTAACTTGTGACGGGGAGATAAACTTGTTATGCTTCGCCTCGAAATCTTTTCAAAATGGGATTTACGACGGAGGAACCGTAAATCGAATAAGTGTCCAGAAGCCTCGTTCGCTACAATTCTTCACCGCCTTCGTACAAGGAAGAGATTCCCTTCAATATTTGAGGACCCTGCGGAACCAAGCTTGTTAACGAGTTTTCTCACGTCGTTGATATATTTATAGGCGAACTATGTTGTTAACATTACTACTGTAAACCAGTAAATTGAAAAATAAATAAGGAAAATAAATTTTTATATAAAATAAATAATAAAGCTTGGTGATATCATTTCATATACAATGGATATTTAATTTGTAAAGATTCGAGAATTACTAACAAAACTCTCTCACTTGCTACGTTGACTATAGCTAGGAAACAATCTTTCTTTAAAAAAAACAACTAAAAATGCACAACTATGTAATAATATATATATATATATATATATCTTTTTTTTTTTGTTGGGGTTCCTAGTGAGATGGAATATTTTATATAAAATATGGGAAAGATAAAGATACTAGATATCTATTAAGATAGTTACTAAGTTATGTAACCTTAAAATTAATTTTTAAGTTATAATTAGAAAATGTCTGACCACACATAAAAAAAATAAATAAAAATAAAAAATCCGTCAACTTTTCACCAATTCAAAAATCAGCAAGACAGAAGATAACGAAATCAATCAGCAAATCGAAGATAACGTCACTCGATGACATCCAATCACATACTGAAAGGGAGGTAAGGTTACACAGCTGAGGAAGGTTATGATCAAACAGCTGATCGGTAAACAAGAAACAGCTGGAAAGAGTTTTTTTTATAAATCAAAATTTATAAATATAGAGCAAAAAAAAAAATAAACAAAAATTAAATAATAAATACAAGATAATTGAAAATGCATATTAAAGGTAAATTAGTATAAAAACAGCTGATCATGCAGAAATAGTTTAAAAAACAAAACAAATCACCTAGATTAATATTAGACTTATAAAATGTACTCTGTTTCACAATAAAAATAATTTTTTTTTTAAATATTTATTTATTGAATGAAAAAAGCATATTGCCTCAATTAAGTTCATTAGTATTTGAGATGTGAGAGACTCATTCATAACATATATAAAACAACAAAAAAAAAAAAAGGGAACAAATTATAATAAAAGAAAAGAAAAAGAAAATTTAGTAAAACAAAAGAAATTAGTAAAACATGAGAAAATATCAGATACAAATAAAAAAAACACATTCATACTTAATTAAAATAAAAAATTATTAAACATTTATGTTTGAGCTATTCCGCCATTTCTACAAAAAAAAAAAAAATATCTTTTTTGAATAAGTATATTATGGAGTTTCGACAACGGCTAGATTCTCCACTCACTAGCGGATCCAGGATTTAATATTTTTTTTTGGGTGGGGGGCTTCAGCCCAAAAGCTTTTTTTTTTTTCATAAAAACAACCAGAGTCAAGTTTTCTGCATTGAACCATTTATTATTTATAAATATCACCATATTAATATATTTTCAAGAGGTCAATGTTATTGTAGCAGCAATCAGTATGATCGGTTATTCGAACTTTTGATTAAATTTGTTTATAAATTTTCTATTCATGTAAAGATAGTAAGTAAAATTGTGGCTTAATCAATTTCTAAAAACTACAATCCATGATTTACAGACACAGTACTTGATGAGCGATGAAAATAAAAAAAAAACGAGAAATGATCTATTTCCACTTTCGGACATTAATGAAACTCGCTGAAAACTTTGGAGTCTATGATTTCAGTAAATTTTTTCGCCACTCTCCTTCCCTCTCCGCCCATCTGCTGGCCTAATGCCAATAAAAGCCAGAACACTTGTTGCTTCAACCCTTCGGCAACGGGATGATTATTTATGCAACCCCATCACATTAAATAACAACAAAATTGTATTCATGTGATTTATCCCAGACTTTCACAATACAGATTCGAATTATTCTTCTTGTTTTTCATATATTGGAAACATAAATATACATGAGCTATATATTGGAGCTACATCAGACATAAATCCTTTTTTTTTATTATTATTGAAATTTACAACTGTATAATGATAAATACAACTAGTAAATATGAAATAAGTAACTTGACATGTACAACATGAAGAGAAACTACCCATTGGTAGCACTCCAATTATATTTCTATATTAGAAGGTCCCGAGGCCATCTTCTTTTCAGACGCCTCGGAGGGTTATCAGGAATAGAAGAGGAAGCAAGGTTGGAAACAAGTGGGTTCGGATGGTTCAGAAGTTTATTATGGAAGGATAGGTATCTGGATTGAGCTAAATCGGAAACATATGGTACATTAAGGTCGTTATGGATGATTTTATTTGTGACAAAGTAAGGAGCATTGAGGATTTTACGAAGGATTTTGGATTGTAGGGATTGGATACGAGAGGAATTTGATGGTTTAGTAGAGCCCCAAAGCTCGATCCCGTAAGTCCAAATAGGCCTTATTATAGTAATATATACGAGTCTTTTGTAAATAGTTGGAAGTTTAGAGCGTTTGTCTAGTAAGTGCTGCAGTAGTCGAACACGTCGGGCGGTTTCTAGTCGTTTCAGTTTGGTATGGAGGTTCCAAGTGAGTCCTTTGTCCAGGTGGAGTCCTAGATATAGGTTGGATATTTTTATAAAGCAGCAAAAAAGGTTAACAGATCTATTTACAGAAAGAAATATTTACAGAATTAATACTATATATACAATAAAAAGAAATAATATACAAGGAAAAAGAGAGAATTTAAACATAATTACTATATACAATTAAAGATAAATAGGAAGATATTTAAGATAATAAAGGTAACAAAAAAAGATACTTATTCTATATACAATAGTATGGCATGCCACATCTAAACATCAAGAAAAGATAGTCAAGATACAAGAGATATAAGATGTAAGAGCACATGCACATGCTAAAATATCAATTAGTAATCAGGCACAGGAAACAAAAGAGAGTAGAGTTTGTTTTGTTTCCAGTGCTTTCTTAATCTTGGTTACAATACATATGGTTACATAATTAAAAATGAAATTAACTACTTTAAATTGAAACAAGATGCGAAATGTGGCTCTTCAATTTTTTTTTTTAAACTGTATTTGCTGTTGACCAACTCCCATTTTATTATACAATTATACAACTATTGATTTAATTATATATGGAGCTCAAGATCCAGAGAGCGGGGTAGCTCAGAGGCTGAGCACTGACATCTAGAGCTGAAGGTCCCAGGTTCGAAACCCGACTGATGCCTAGTAATTTTTTACCGATTGGGGGTCGACCCTGGGAGAAGGAGACCCTCCTGGGGCAAACCCAGCCTCTATAAAGTGGGTACCTTTAATTAAATAATTGATTAAGGGGAAAAACCTGGTGGTTGAGCGTGATATTGGCCCGTCACCTCCCTGCACAACCGTTGGCCTTGTAACAGTACTTCCTCACATTGTACTGAACCCAAGATCCTTCATGGGTTATTAGTGGTAAAGAAGAAGAAGAATGTTTTGAGCTCCTGTGACCTCCTATTCCTAATACAAAATGAAGATTTTAGACCCGAGATTCGTAAAAAGGTAGTTCGAATAATCGCTCTAAGAGAGCAGCACTTTTGAACCTAGAGGACTTGGCTGATAAGTTGAAGTCCTGTAACCTCCTACTCTCCTAATACTAAAAAGGGATTTTCACTCTGGTGTCTTCGTCATGGTCCGTCCCGATGATATGATGGTCACTAAACAGGTTTTTTTTTCTATATTAGAGAGATATGTAAAGACTGGAAGGCTTCGTTGAAATGGAAGGTATTTATTTTTCTTATAATCTATTAGATTGTGATTCTTTAATAGCCTGTGTCAGCTTATAAAATAATTAAGATAGATTTTGCATGATGGCGTTTGTAGTTTTCCAACTTTAAAAATGAGAAAAGAAACATTCTCTAATGCATTACGCATCATATCTAAGGAGTCCCTCATTCCGAAATTCATTATTTCGTCGAAATTGAAACATTCTATCTATGTCTTTATTTTGGTTATCAATCACCAATCCTAGAGCTGTATTACGGGCTATTTGTCACTCCTCATTCCTTCGTCCCACAACATCTAGTTTGTTTCGAATGTGTTATTACAATATTTTTTTTTTTCAAATCGGACATAACTGGGCTATCACTTATTTAAGATGGAATCTTCAATCCTTCCTAAATATTATTTTAGCAGTTTAAAGAAGTGGGGTATCTTAAAAGAAATTAGATTTTCTACTAAAATTCAAAGCTATAACAAGAATCTCTGTTGCCCCCACGTAATAGAACATTACATGTTGACTTAGTTTGAAAATATTTTATTAGAAAATTAAAGAAAGTTCTTATTTCTTCTGATAATTGTTTTTAACTATTTCACCTCCAGTTTTAATTTTATTGGTGAGAGAAAAGTAAAGCTAAAGTTGAAATGTTGTTATTCTTCATTCCTTTATGTCATTAATTTATAATTTAATTAACAAAGTTAAACCCAAAGCTTTGATGAATGAGATTTCGGAACAAAGTTTTCGTGATCATGTCAAGAAATGATTTTGTGAAAAACTGCAAAATTTATAAGATTTTATTTAATGAAAATCGGGGAGCGGGATAGCTGAGTGGGTGAGCACTGACTTCCAGAGCTCAAGATCCCAGGTTCGAATCCAGCTGATGACTAGTAATTTTTCATCAGCCATGGATCGACCCTGGGGTCGGGAGACCCTCATGGGGCTCACTCAGCTTCTAAAAATCGGATATTCTTAATTAAATAATTAATTAAGAGGAAAACTTGGCGATTGAGAGTGATATCGGCCCAATCACATCCCTGTGCAATCATTGGCAATCATTTTTTTTTTTTTTTAATGAAATTCAAATTTTCATAATGCGCATTCTTGAAAGAATTTACCAAATCTATGAGTGATAAATATTTTCAAGGCTTTTACTATATTGTATTAACGGTACATTATATCTTGAAGATATAAGATTTTTTTTATTTCTCGCTCGATCCATCCAACGAGACACCTGATGGAGCAATCCATTATAGGAGGAAGGGGGAGAAGAAGACAGGAAAGTTAATTTTAAAAAAATCACTTAGCTGGGCGAGATGGCCCAATATCCGCCCCCTCCTAATATCGCGGCCATTTGGACAGGAGCGCGCTCTATATGTCATCCAGGAGAAGTTTCATATAATGCCCCTACCGCCATAAGAGATCACTAAAAATTCATATTGTTCGTATAATTCATCCCGGTTTTCTTCTTAGTATGATATTTGACATGGGAGCTTTATCCAGATCTTTATAGCTTCCGGTATTTTCATAACTTTATTATATTAATTACATGGAATACATACTTTATTAAAAAGTCATTAGAACCGAATATAAAAAAAAACAAAAAAACAATCCGGCCCGAAGGACCAATTTCTTTATTTCGGTAATTTGGTAACAGGCAAATATTACCTAAAAGATTAACTTTATATGACAAAATGGAAGTGCTATCGTAATGGTTTGGTACTGTTAGGCAAATATGCTTAAACTATGGACAAGTTTCTAAACTGAACGCTTAGCTCATCAATGTCATCTGAAATCCTTCAGGCTCATAAACTTTTCGATGAAAACCGTCGATAGAATACAGCCCGTTTCTTTATTCAACGATTGAAACATTTGATGGGATCGGTAGCTAGATGTAACCTTCTTTTTATATTTCACTTTTAGGTAATTTTAACTGGAGGTGCCTCAATCCACGAATATCAGTTAATTGATAACGAACTTGTGCAAGTCGTTACAGAAAGTAATATCAGAAATGTAACATTATGTTAATAACAAGTAGTTAAATAAATAATACATATAATTTAATATATTATATACTTATTGTGCAGGGGGTCGCGGTCTTCATGGAGTCAGGATGAGCGTGCCCCACGCTGTTCGCTTGGGCTCACCTGCGATCCTCACCTGTAATTTCCTCTTGGATGGAGATGCGCTCTACTCCGTCAAGTGGTACAAGGGAGGAAGGGAGTTCTACAGGTACACTCCAAAGGAAACACCAGCACTTAAGGTTTTTCCGATGCCAGGTCTCACAGAACACGATGTGAAGGTAAGCGTTTATAACTTTAAATTTGGGTCCATTGCATTCTTACGCACACGTTGCAATCCATAGGATGGCAAGAAGAAAGAACATTGATGTGTGAATTGGGTTAAAATATATAAGATACGATCAGAGTATATGTATTTCAAAATGTTATTCTTTTTTTGTTTAAAACTGCCCATTGCATTAAACACTTAACCAAAAAAAATAAATAAAGTTCTGTGTTTTACATATGTGTGTCTTTTTGGTTGTCCCGTATATCTGTGAAGAGTCCGTATGGGCTTAAGTAGGTAAATTTAACTGTTTACGTAACTTTTCCTATTATGGCAAAATAACTTTCTTGAGTTTCAATAAGGCAACATTCTAAATTTTATGGCAACATTCTAATTTTTTTAGCAGTGGACTCTATCTCAAGGGATTAGTAGGTTAATGATTGTACGAAAAAATAGCTTACCGTCTAATATGGCAGCGTACATCTTTTTTTACATGGAGGGCCCTCCGCCGTCGGTCCTTGCTGGTTGAATGCTGGTGAAGAAGTGGCCTCGAGACAACCAGTCGCTCTCAAAGCTTAAGTGTTATCTTTTATCTTTTAGATCTGCCCCCACCACTCGCCGTAACGCGGGAAATTTAAACCTTCTCTACCTCTCCTGGCACAATCTGTAACTGTTCAGTTTCTTTATTTTATTATTAATTTTTAACGTTTTGAAAGTTGTGAGTATAATAGTCGTAGTTTAACGTTTTTCTATTTTTGTTGATATGCGAGCTCTATTGGATCTTATCTGTTTGAGGAATTATAGATATGAATTAAATGCGTGTTTCACAATACGTTGTACTTTTTGAAACATTTTAAATTTTCGATAAAATTTATAACATTTTTAATATTAAAAGTGAAAAATGACTTATATATTACATCGTATTATTTTTATCTACTTTCTATTTGTATTGATTAATTCAATTTAATTGTTCATTATTCTAAGCATTTCCGTTTCTTATGATCTCTCTTTTATTTTATTTTATCTTTGTTTTTATTCACATTGTACTCTTATCTATAATTTATTAATTCTATTTTACATATATATATATGTTTATATTTATAATTTATTATTTCATAGATATAGTATTTTTTCCTTGTATCCATCCATATCTTCAACTTTTAGATACTGTAATTTTCCAGGTTTTTTTTTCTTTTTTTCACCATTACCCAAACAGGTCAGCAAATCTCCTAAATACCTACCCTTACCCTCATTTTCCAATTATAAGTGAAACTCCTAGCTGAACACACCTGTCTTTATTTTTATTCTTCTAATTTTATTTACTTATTTATTTATTTATTGGTTTTCTTTTTTCTTATCTTTCTCCACATTCCTTTATGTCTATTATTTCATATTATATCCTTTTTCATTTTCTTTCTATCTCTCCTGTGGATCTATAGAAGTATATTCACATTTGCATATATTATATATTAAACTACAACAATTGTTACCATCGATTTACTTCAGTTTAGGATCTTGTTACTTAGCTTACTCTGTTTATATTTTAATGTACTTGCTGTTTATAATTTTAATAAGCTCATTCACATTGTTCATAATTTTTTGTCTAAATATTATGTAACTTCCACAATTCTCTATATCTTTTTGTATCTTGTCCGCTCTAGCCCTGAAGGAGACCTGCAAAGTCTGGTCGAAACTTCGGCTTTTAATAAAATATTTTTGCCACTATTTAGCTTATTTATGACCGCCACCCCGGACCATCTCCTTCCTTCATTTTGAATTTTCTGAAGATTCTATTTAGGATTTTACTTACAATAATAAGAGCATCGCTTTGGATATCCATTACCCTGATAACGAGAGGTGCTACCAATCAACCCTTATTTACGAGGCAATTACACAAAGTGACCAGTGGTTAACGAATCGATGTAAGCTGTTAGGACAAAGCCATGATGAAATACACCTCCATTTGCCCCGGCTCTTTCTAAATAGTTCGCTTAACACGATCCGCGCTTTATTGTCACTATAAATTGAACCTTTCTGTCAGGGTTCGGAAAGCGGCAGCACTTAAAGTACCAGTTAATACTTAAAGATCTTAATGACTTGCTACTAAAACCTTCCCTTGCCGGTAACTTTCCTAATCTAAATTAAATCGTTAAAGTTTAAAGCTTTGAGTAGTCTTAATGGGCAGGGCGTAACGCCACAAATGTTGGATTCTCACCATCAAACAATTATGCCTTCTTAATGCTTTGCAACGGAACTTCACTGAATTTTAATTTTTAAAATTCCAACTGAGACTCAGTTCAAAGAAAAAGATATTTATGGTATTGTGATGGGGGAGGCACTTTTATCATTTAATACACTTACCCTCCGAGGCGTCTGAAAAGAAGATGGCCTCGTTATCATCTCATGTAAATATATTATTAGAGTGCTAATAATGGGTAGTTTCTCAACAAGCGTTTTCATGTAATTGTATTATTACTGTGTGCACATTTACTAGTTGTATTTTTTTTTTTATAATACAGTTGTAAATATCATTGAATAAAAAAAAATTGAATTAATTCATAAAATATTTATTTAAATTCATAACCGTACTGCAATCACCTACTCCGGAATCAACTTATTCACTGTCTGTATAGATAACTTTTTTAACTAGAAATATCACTAAAATGACATTACTAAAAAATGTTGAAATTGGAGTTATTCATTATATCAACTGAAAGGCTCAGAGACTGATGTTGTGTGATTTATAAAATTCGAAGGAGTGACTAGATTTTTATTGACTACCAAATAAATAGACTTTTTAAAATAACTATAAATTGTGAGGAAAAAGATGACATTGTGAGAAACTTTTCGATACACAAACTAATGGTAGTTATTAATTAACCCTTAGTAGTTATAAGCTAGAACATTTCGTGATCATCTTTACAGATGCCTAGGAGGATTATCAGCAATCAGGATTATCAGAAAGAAGTAAGGTTGGAAACAAATGGGTTGGTACGGGTCTGGAGTTTATCATAAAAGGATAGGTATATATGTTGAATTACGATATATGGAATAATAGTATTAACCTCTTTATGAATTATTTTATTTGTTAAAAAATAAGGAACGTAAAGGATTTTAAGAATTATTTTGGATTGTAAGGATTGGATATGAATGCAGTGGTTTGGTAGAGCCAAAAATTTCTAATCCATAAAACCTTATTCTAGTCATGTAAATGAGTCTTTAGTGATTATTTGAAAGCTTAAAGCGTTTGTCTAGAGTTAAAGAAGTCGGAATGAGGATTTCAAGTAAGATTTCCAAGTTATAGGTTCTGTTCACCATGGATAAGTGGTGTATTATTAATGGATATTGTAGGACAAGAAGTGATATATTTTGCGACGAAGGGTAAAAGTGGTAGGTTTATTGGAATTTATTTTAATTATCCATTTTGAACATTTGCCAAGGTATTGGAAAATAAAGTGTCATGTGGAAAGTGTCAAATCAAAGGAAGTACCTGCGAAATTTCAATGAATTCAGTAGCTAAATTTAATCAATTCTATAAACTACAAAAATTCAATCAAATATAGCGACTGAATTCACTGAAATTTCGCAGGTACTTCGTTTGATTTGCATATTCCACATGACACTTTATTATCGAATACCTTGACAAATATTAAAAATGGATAATGAAAAACAAATCCAACAAACCTACCACCATTGCCCTTCATCGCAAAATCTACCACTTCTTGTCCTACAATATCCATTCATAATACACCACATATCCATGTTGAACAGATCCTAAAACTTGAATGTCTTACTTGGAATTCTTATCTAAGAGAGTTTCCGGTTTTTTTAACTCTAGACAAACGCTCTAAGCATTAGATTAATCACTAAAAACTAATTTACGTGACTAGAATAAGGTTTTATGGAGTAGAACTTTGGGGCTCCACAGAACCACTGAATTCATATCCAATCCTTACAATCCAAAATTCTTTTTTAAATTGTACCTATCGAAACGAGCGACGTTACCAAGCTAAAAGATAATCAGTGCTAAAACAAATGTTAAAATTCCAGTTAATTGCTATCGTGCATCGGTTTTCGTTGGTTCTTACAACTAAGTAAAGTATCTTGCAAATTACGGTAATGTTAAAAAGGTGATTATCTATCTCAAGAGCAACAAGATAGTTCTTACATCTTACTACGATCTAATGCAGGAAATTTATTTTTAATATATTTTAATTTTTTATATTCTCCAAAACATCAAGATATGAAGAACCATTCAACTTCACGAGAGAGATGTTGGAAATTCTCTCCCTTTCTGTACCTGCATTAGGAGATCTGTGAGAGGGAGGGGAATATAATTCGGGTCACTGGGATAGACCGGGCCAAAATACCAGCTGCCCATGAAGTAATATTGAAGGCCCTCAGGAATCCCCGGAGGAAATAATTGCGCTGGGTCTCTGGCGTGGTGATGATGATGAGGATTCCACGGAAAAAGGGAGCCACCGGCAGATTCTACCCCTTCCGTACGTTCCACTTTTCCATGGAGGAAAAAAAAAAGATAAAGGAAAAAGAAAAAGAAAAAAAGCGAGCTTAGGGTAAAACATTATCCGACATAATTAAAACATGTAAGCCCTCCCTCCTCCCCGAAAACGGTGAGGAATTTAATTACATGCGAAGAGCACTCATTTGATCCTCTCAGTATAAAGAAGCAAACCGGATATATCTTGTCAGAAACAAATTAAAAAGATTTTTATCAACGAAATATATTCTTCTTTGATCCATTGATTAATTTATATAAATGGAGTAGAGAATATTCATATTTTATATAATATTTGTTCATTATTATTATTGTGTTATTAGGTGCTTGAAAGTTTAAAAGATTTTAATTCAAAATATGATGAATGTAAACATGTGCTTTTAAAAAACGACCCGTAATCAACAACCTTCGAATTGAGTTAGTGTGTTTTTTACTTTCTTACAGCTACTAGATAAAGAAATGGTCTTGTAAATACAGATGTATTCCTTTTCCGAACCGTTACAACCAAAAAGCCATATTGTCCTTCCTAGTTCGTTTACTCCTTGTTCCTCTGGACATTCGTTTAACACGAGACCCCAGTTTACAAAGTTATATATTACTTCTCATAGAACTGTTTTGTTTAAAAAATCTTTTGTCAAGATTGGTACCTTGTTTTGGAATTCCTTACCAACCTCCATACGCAAATCCTCTCCCTCACGTCATAATCACCATTTATTTTTACACCTCCTCAGCTATCAATCTACCCAACATATGTAAGAATACCATTTCTTAGCATTCAAGAGCTGTCACCCAAATTCTGCTGGTATACTACTAGTGTTGCCCAAATGCGAGACCGAGAGGAGTCTTGGTCTTGCAAACTCAGTCTTGGTCATGGTCTTGGTCTTGCGCAAGAGTCTCGCAACAGTCTTGCAGTTACTTATTAGCTTATTACTGTAGTTTTTTAGACAGGAGAAACCTAACTAAGCCCGAATGAAAAATTAGAGGAGTTAAATGCAAAAGTATATTGGTTATACCAAATATTAACGTAACTAAAATTGTCGAATACTAGTAAATATCTTGTCTTAATTTTTATTTAAAAAATCGATTTTTTTTACCAGTCCTGGTCTTGGTCTTGCAACAGTTAGGCGGCCTTGGTCTTGGTCTTGCAAAGTGCAAGACCAAGACAGAATTTGGGCAACACTATATACTACAGATGTTATCCTATAGATATTATTATAGATATCTATATTGCTTCTTTGTACAAATATGTGAACAAACTCATGTATATTTATTTATCATAATCATGTATAGATTGGAGTGACTGCTTTTTAATGGTTTTAATAGAGGAACAAATTTGTGATATCTTGTACTTAAGTTTTGTAATATTTTCTTCACCAATAACAGATGTAAGAAATGTGGTGAGGGAGGTAATTTTTGAATTAAGATAATCTAATTGCTGTATGATCTCTCTTACTTTTAAATTTAACAGAGTTTTTTTTAAATTTAATAATTAATGTAGTAAATTGGATTTTAATGAGCGGGCAACATGGAAAACATTAAACCGGTACTCGATACATTCGGGGAAGACTTGGATTGATCTGCATTTTAAGAGGAAAATCCATTGCTCAGTTATTTTAGTGAGCTGTTTATGGTGGTTGCAAAAAAATTTTTTCCATATCTTCAAATTTTAGATACTGTAATTTTCTAGGTATTTCCCCATTATCCAAACAAATCAGCAAATTCCCCAATACCTGCCCTCCTTACTCTGATTTTCCAGTTCTAAGTGAAACTCTTAGCTGAACACATCTGTAAGTCTATTTTTATTATTCTAATTTTATTTAATTATTTATTTATTTTTTGGTTTTCTTTTTCTTTTCTTTCTCCACATTCCTTTATGTTTATGTAGTTTATATTACACTAAAACAATTGTTACCATCTATTTACTTCAGTTTAGGATCTTGTTACTTAGCTTACTCAGTTTATATTTTAATGTACCTGCTGTTTATAATTTTAATAAGCTTATTCACATTGTTTATAATTTTTTTGTCTAAATATAATGTAACTTCCACAATTCTCTATATCTTTTTGTATCTTGTCCGTTCTAGCCCTGAAGAAGACCTGCAAAGTCGGGTCGAAAAGTTGGCTTTTAATAAAATAGTTTTGGCATTATTCAGCCTATTTATTATTATTCAGCCCCGGACCATCTCCTTTCTTTATTATAATTTTTGTTTTTTCCAAATGACTTGCTACAAACCGTAGTCTTCGCAATGGAATATATACTAATCTCTTTTAGCTTTATTTGTAAATAACAATGAAGTTTATTTTAAAATGCTATACTGAAAATATGACCTCTCGACAATAAAATTTATGTAGCTTACGCACCACCTAATATTTTAAATTTACTTTTCTAAAACCGTTCTCCACCTACCCATGAATGCATAAGCTGTCTTCAGAGATAGGTGCTACTTTGAGTACCGAATACCAAGTATTGTACTCAAATTTAATCACTATTGGGAATTCAATCACTAATTCAGTTAATCTTTTGACATCGACTGAAGTATTAATTAAATTCTTTGATTCTCCAAAGGTCAGTATTTGAGTATAATACTTGGTACTCAGAACAGTATAGTTGAATTTGCCCATCTCTGGCTGTCTTGAAGTCAGATATAATTAGACTTTTTTTATTTCTATTAGTTATTCATTTAGTTTTTATTTATTGTGTACATGAACTCTGTTTCTATTTTTTTCCCAACCAGAAAATTTCTATTATTTATTTCTTTTATGAACTATACAGTTTTTATTCTATTACAGTTTTTTTTAATATTTATTTTGTTGATACCCTTTTAATAATAAAAGGATAAAATAAATAAAGTCTGAAAATAAAAGGAATATTCGGTTGAATATTATTTTACCTCTAAGGCATTGCAACGACAACCTGCTTCACGCTTCGACAAATTTCTGCGATGCTTATTTTCTGATCCGCTCTCCTAAAGCTTCTACAGCAAAAAAGGCTTTATATTTTCATTTATTATTTTTAAGAGGAAAATCATTTTCTTTCCTCAATAAATCTATTTCTGTTTTTATATTTATATATATTTCTAAATTTATTCAATTTCGAAAATACAAATAGAAATATAGAAAATAGTTTTAAAAAATTATTAATATAGTAATATTTAATAAAATTAATACTTAGTGAAATATTTTAAACCGATCTTGATGATTCGTGATATAATAATTATTTATCTTAATAATAATCCTTCTTTCTTAACAGGTTTTTCTGTGTATCCGTAGATTCTTTTGACTCCTCTTTTTTCCCTCAACACATTGGCGTACCACAAGGTAGCGTCTTAACTCCAATTATCTATTCACTAAACACATCTGAGCACCCTAGAACCATCGTCTATTGCTTCGCTGCAGACAGTGCAATTATTTCTTTCCACAAAAACCCTACTATCGCATCAATCGCCCTTCAAAACCTCCTCTGTGATCTTCAAAAATGGTTTGAGGAATGGAGAATTAAAATAAATAGTAATAATTCCACCCACGCGACTTTCTCTCTTAGGAAAGCCTTATGTCCACCCATAACGATTGATAATATCCCAGTGCCTTCAAATAACACTCTACTTAACGACTTAAACATCCCAACAGTAAAATCGTACATCCACGACAAATACACTTCATTTCATTCTTCTACTCTCAATTATCCAAATCCACTTGCTCTGTCTCTTTCTTCCTCTCTGTTACTTGATCGTCGCGGACTGAAAAGAAAATAGAAAATGGAACTACGCGTACGACAATAACAAAATGATGTTAAACAAGCTAACTCGCAGTCAATGCCTAAGTCACCAAATTGTCTAGATGCGCTGCAGCGCAGTTGCAAATGGCTTAAAATGTTAAAATAAATAAATAGTTATTTTTCAGAAATTACTATGATAATTTTAATTTTATAATAGTTATTTAACAGTAAGTTATACACATACAAATACACATTCGTACATACTTAAACTCATATAGATATAGGCCTCACAAATTTATGGTTCAACATAAAAGATCCAAAAAAAAAAATGTTTTCCATCTAAAATTGTATGACTGATAAAAACGCAAAACTACATTTAACGTTACAAACAATTCTTCACCAACACATATATACTATTTATTTCCGATTTTATAATAATCTACTTGGGCACAAATATAGACTTGTAAACGCCTATATGACAGCGACTGAAATGAAGCTGGATGAGAGATCTCTTGTCCTGAATCAATGAGGTTAATAAAGATCAGAAAGAGTTGCTGTTAGATACTATCCTTTTTCATGCTTGAAATGTCAATTATTTCCAGCACACTTGCTTATTTTCAATTTCATCAGTGATAGCTGTGAATCGAAAAATGATGAAAAAAAATGTTGTACTTTCATTTAAACTAAAGACTTATTTATTTAACAAGAATAACGAAGTTTAAAAAGCGTTTGTAACACTGTTCTCCATTTAACAGAAATTTTGTTTTTTTATGTTTTGAGGTATGTTGAACACGAATCCAAACTCTATCAGGCATCATTTCATGTCAAATTTGTGTTGTGGGTCAAAAAAGAAGTGTTTTTCGAGACTTTGATTAATTTTTTTTTTCATTGGTAACCAACAAATGAAGAAAAAATTATAAATAGTCAGACTTCAAGAATTTTTTTGGCCACATATTGGCGCTCTATTTAAGGGCCTTAAATCCAAAAAAATAAAATTAAATGATACTGTAAAGAATTACTTTTATCATATAAGGCCATGGGTTAGATAATTGCCATTAAAAATTAATTTGTTTACTTTTTTTTTTATTTCTTACCTTCAACTTCGGAGCAGCTTTGGATAAACACGGTTTCATCAAGATATATCCCAAACAGAGAAGACGTACAGCGGGTAAATGCAATGAGGAAATGCTTGTGCTGACTGCTGTTGGACACTGCAACTCGACACGGCTGATGAACACTATAAAATGAAACAATATAAAGTTTTATTATATTCAGTATTAAATATTTTATACATAATTATTATTATTCAGAAGAAAATAAATAAATGAAGTTAAGAAAAAATATTCCATTTCAGTTGTTTTCAAAAACATTAATTTTCTGAAAAATGATGCATGGTAGAATTTTTTGTACTTTTAAATTCAACAGACATGAAAATGTGAAAATTTAAAAAAAAATTTATCAAACCCTACTGCCAAAACCCTTTTTTCGAATTCTTTAAATATTACAAATTTTCAGTCATTTTTGGATCCAAAATACAGATCATAAATATTCATAAAATATATATACTTTGTTTAAGTCAAGTGAAACTTTAATGGACCTAAAGTTTTAGTACACATTTTTTAATATAAATCATATTCATTTTTTAATAACCTTGGTAAACTAATTGCACGAAGTTTTTAACTAATTATTAGTTTTTTTAAGTATTTTTAGTTTTTAACGTTAAAAGTTTTAATTTTTTTTTAATTTTTATTTTTGTTTTTTTATTCTGTTTATATAGCTCTGACGCTCCAATGCCCACAATGTTATTGTTATGTATTATTATAAACAGAATTTTCTCGGAATAAATAAAGCATTGTATTATCAAGTGCGCAATGCTTTCATTAATAAAATTACTTGGTAATTCAATTATATAAATTTTAACTCGATGACTCTTTGTAATATACCCAGTATGTTATCTATACAGTTTGATTATTTTTCTTTCTTCTAAAATATTATGTGGCCAAAGACAATCACTTTATAAGCTAGTTTATAATCCACAGTCGATTGGCATAATTCATTCTATTTTGTCATGAATTTCGATGGAAGAAAAAAAAATGTTTCACTTGAGTTCGTTTGATCTTAAATTAAAATTAAGGAGCCTTTTTTTAGACATAAAAATAAAAAAAAATCTACCCAACGAATATCATCTCTGGTACTGACTTTTTATGTTTTACAAACCCGAAAATAAAGTTATTTAAAAAACACAACCAACTCTTTTTTTTTATCAACGGTCTCGCGTCTCTATAAAGTTCTCAGAACTGTTTTTTTTTTCTTTTCATGCCATCTGATTTTCCCGGAAAAATTTCTTAAGATTTAAAAGTATGCCTGTTTTTTTTAGGAACGGTGACACACTAGATTTATTTTTTTTAAAAAGTAAAGAGACCTCGAAAAGGAAAATTGAATAAAAAAATGAATCAGACAAATCATTAATTAACTGAAAATTGTACTTTTCCATATCATTGACAACTTAAAATTTCTAGTACCCTAAAAAGACGTAAAATGTGTTAATTTTCTATTTGAGCAATTTAATTTTTTTTTCTTTTTTTTATCACAACAGATCTCGTAGATCTTATATCCCTTGACAAGCCCACTCCATCTTTGTCTACCTTGGACTCTTTCTTTACAGCTAACACCAAGCTACATGCTACACCCATCTTCTATTACAGTAATAGTAATGATAATCATGAAGAGTAATAGTAAAAAAAAAATATTATACGATACAATCATGAAATAAGGGTATAAATTTTAATATTTAATAAATCCTTCTTTTGTATTTTTTTCTCTTATGAAATACCATTTTATTCAAATGAACACTTCTCTTTTACAGAGAAAAATGGAGATTTTTCAAATTTATTTATACATATTTTTTCAATCTCAAATCCTCCTATTCAAATTCCTGTTCCAAAAAACGGATGCTTGCTAACATTTCATACATTTCATACTGCACAGGCGGATCTACGGGGGGGAAGGGCTTTCGGGCTGAAGCCCTCCCCCCAAAATGGTAAAATATAACCATGTTTTACAGAAAAAAATATTAAAAACTATCTCTTAAAGCATTCTTGTTCCTGTAATTAACTTCAGGAACCAGTTTCTTAATTTTTTTTTCAAATTATTTTGATGAAGATTTATAAAAAAAAAATCTTTCGGGCTGAAGCCCCCCCAAAAATTAAATCCTGGATCCGCTAGTGCCATACTGTAAACTTCGTTAGGGATATTACAAAATTTTCCTATTCTTGATGCCATTGAATGCATCTATTGTTTATATTTTAGTATTATTTTATTATTCTTATATAACTAAATTTGTACCTATAATTTACATATCATTCATTATATAAATACTCTGCTTTTATTCGGCTTTTAGTCCGTGGTACAGACCCCTTTTCATCGAATTATTAACATCCGCCTGAAACTTCATATATAGTTTCATCTCATCGTAACCTACAACTATTCTATTTATAAAAACTGTTGGAATTGGGGCGTTTCCAATTTGAAGGAGGACAAACATCGAGAAAAAAAAGTGGCCTTATACACTAAATTTTCAAAATAACGAGGTTATTATATAGGACAAACTACCCAATATTTTTGTAGGCCACCTTTTTTATCTATTTTGTGATCAAATTATCTTACGATCCAAGTAGAAAGAAAATGTTTATTTACGAGTTTTTAGTACCTAATTAAATAGACAAAGTTTTCCCCGTCCAGATTGAAAACTTCCCAATTCCAAGAGTTTTCGTAAATAAAATGGTTGTAGGTTACGATGAGATGAAACTATTCAGGAAGTTTCTGACGGATGTTAATGATTCGATAAAAAGGGATCTGTACTACGGACTATTTCTTTTTGTTAGCATAAACACAGAGGATATTTTAAAGATTTTTTTCTTTCTTAAAAGTGTATATTTATAATGTTTTACCACTGTACATAGTTTTAAGTGTTTTGTATATAGGTTTATTTGTTTTGTATGTAGCATGTTTAACTAATTTTTTAAATAATTTTTCGTTGTTTTTTTTTTGTTTTTTTTTTATTTAGATGTAATCTTTTAATTTTGTACTATTTTGTTATTCTAAAGGAACTTTGTCCCAGAATAAAGTTATTTTCTGTCCATCTATCTATCTAATAAACTTACACATTTTATTCAACCTATATAATCTTCTTAATTCAGTTATATGAACAATTTTGTTTCAATTCTCCTGTCAACTTATTTATTTTCTAAACGTAAGCGGCTATGTTTCATGGTAAAATGTACATATTGAAAAACTTCGCTTACTGCTTTTTTTTTTTTTCTTCTTTTTTTTTGTGTGTGAAATTGTGTCAAAGAAAGTGAAATGATCAATACCAAATAGAAAAAAATATATAAATATAATTAAGATTTGGGAATTTAAAAGTTTTTTTGGGGGGAAGGAAGCATTTTATTTTTCAATCCTTACCTATTTATTATTAGTATCGAAAATCAGCGTACGGGCTTGATAATTAGATGAAAAAAAAATATAAAAATAATAAAATAAAAATTTTTACAAATATTAGAACGAATAAAATTTCATAGGTTGAACGAAATATTTTTTTAAGATAACCTAAATAAAATTCAAACATGGACTTAAGATGGCGGGGACAGATGGATAAAATGCAGGGCTACTTCGCCATGCCTCAGACTTAGAGGCGGCAGCACTTCACAGAAAAAAAAAGGAAAAAATTCTGCGGTCGATGCTAAAGTGGACCAAGTCTCAGGAGAGATCTATTTTATTATTTAAAAAAAAAAAAAGGCAGATTTTTTCCTAAAATTTATATAAATGAATCAAATTTCTTATCAAAGACAGTTTTTTTTTTCCTCTTCTTCGGATTCCTTTCTATTTTTTTTTATCCGTTCGACTGAACCTCTTCAATCCGTGGCTTTAAGTTCTTTATGAACACGGTTCATTTTAAAATATTTAAAGAAAATTAGGAGCTTAATCGTAAACGACCATTGTCTGCGCAACAAGGATGTACATTCGGCACGAATGTCCTTAAAAGTTGGTTCATGTACTTTATTGATGATGAATTCGAAAGATACTTTAACGGGCTATTCAAGCGCGATTGGGTACTTCCATAAATTTTCAATTTTCATTCGTCGGTAAAAATCAGAATAAAAACGCAAAAATCCCAAACTTTTTCTTGTATGCAGATATGAATAACGTTAATGAAAAGTTTTTGGGACGGTGTTACGCCACGAGAAAGGAAACATAACTACGCCAGAGGCCTCGTTTATATCTTTGGATATCTTATATTAGTTAGTTTATACTGTTGTTTCCAGATTCAAAACTTCCATGTAAGAGGTATTTTTTGTTTTATTTTTTCACGCTTGTCACCTTTGAGTTAAAATATTTAATTAAAAATTTAATTCAATAAAATAAAAGCTTTTAAAATAAAAAAAACTAGAAGCTGAGAGTATTTGAGTAACATCGTTTGGCATCAGTAAGACAGTAATTAGAAAAAACCATACTAAATCTTCATTACTTATCACTTGAATTATGTTCAAATTAAAATTTACATCATTATTTTCCATACAAGTACAGAATCGCTCATAGTTTACCATTTTTGTGGAAATTTATGGTTACCCTTAATTCGTATCTTATAAATTCCGATACACTTCTCAATATACGGTTTATCAAAAACAAAAAACATTGTTCAAATCAGACTGGTCAAAAAATGTGTGCTTTCTCAAGAACATATAGTATAGCTACAATTTTAGCTAACTATAATTTTCCATGACTTTAATTTAATTTTAAATTTTTAATTGACACGTTATCAGAATCATATTCTATAGTATTGTCGATATTATTTACAAGTCAAAAGGAATATTTTCTAAAACTATTTATTACTGTCCAAAGTTATAATTACGAAGAATGTGGTTAAAGTATTCTCGCTCAATCTCCACTGGGTTTAGCCATAGTGACGCGGTTGAGATAGTAGTATAAAGATCTCCTGGAGTCCTGTTTTCCCTCTACAGTTGGAGGGACTGGTCTGATTCGGAGTTCCCTCACCTGATTGTAAATAGTGTCTATAGGTATGTACGTGTTATTGTATTGTTATTTATTATATATATATATATATATATATATATATATATATATATATATATATATATATATATATATATAATTTTGCTGTTTAATTTATTTTTATTAATTGTAGATGAAGCATGAATGTGATCTCTGAGCACTATTATTAATGTCCTTTGAGACAGATTGTAATATTCCTTAATAAACAAATTCCTGTAAAAAAATAGAAACAAGCCATACTTACGTAATGTAATTTTATGTGTCATTTATAATACATCGTAATTTATTAACGTCCTGAGATATATTCTATACCATTATTAATGGGTTATTTCAAAGATCCTTTTTTGCATAATTTAGTGCTTCAAAGTGAAATATAAGAAGATAATGGAGACAATATGACATACAGCCTTATGCCGTTGTATATTAGCAATTTGAGACTGACATGCTGTTATATAATAAACTGAATGTCTTCCTCTTTAATCTAATTCTTGTCATCCTAAATGTCACAAAGTATAATAAACAAAATTATATTCAATAACTATCGGATTCCTTTTTAATTTATAAAAAACTGATCCTTTAAAATTAAAAACAAAAATTCAACTTTGATTATTTATCATCATTTGTATTTTTTTTTTCATAGCGTGAATTGATTATAAATAAAACTGAGATGTCTAAAACATAAATGTTCAACTTACTCTTTAGCAAAACTGTTATTAGGGAGGTATGAAACACACTGATCTCAAGAGCACTATAGAAACAACAACGGGTGCGTTCACTCTATGTTCAATAATAACTGATTAGTCTTTTATTTTATGAGTTGAGGAAGAAATATGTCATCTTCATTAACGTGGCTTTTAGACTTTCGTTCCCTTAGATTCCCAATCGGCCTCGCTGTGCGACGGTATAAGACTGGGTGAGGCAATAGCATCGAAGAGTTCAGCGTTTAGACTTTAAGAAATTGGTCAATCGATACGATTAATGAGAGGGAATCGGTAACTGGGATGAGGCGAAACGGCAATGGTTAGGGACTAAATAGAACTTAGCAGGCCGCTGAGGTATTGAATGCAGTCAGTTGCGATGCAGTTTAGCTCCACATCGCTGGTTTTGCACCGCTGCAATTATTCAAACGTAGTCTCTGTTAGCCAAAGGTCAGTCCAATGTCATTACCCCGAGTAATGTGCTGACAGGTGAATATGTTCCGTATTGGTCAATGGAGGTCTATTTATAACAAGCTGTGGTAACGGATATGGATTCACCGATTTCAATGAAACTATTTTTGATGGTAATAGGTCGAAAAACATTCGACTCATGTCCGAGGGAGGGCTCTTGCCACAGCGAGCTAGGAGGCGAGAAAAAAAAATTATAAAATTTTATTATTTTTTTATATTTATGTTTTCTGATTTTATGCTTTGCGTGGATTTCTAAGTTATTATATATCGATCGTTTTGATACATATATGAAATGTACAAAGGAAACACCTGCAAAGTCAAAATTGGACCCTACCTTTCTCAGCCTTTCCCAACAAGCAAAGGATTGCTCCAGGGGTGTTGTGTCTCTCCTTCTCCGTTCAAGATTTATCTTGACATTTGTTTGAAACCAATGAGAATAAAATGTGAACCCATGGGATTCAGTTGAAAGAAAAGGTGTTCCTTTATAACCTATCCTTCGCAGATGACCAGGTCATCATTGCACAGGACGCAGAAAATGATGGATATATGTTAGGAGTGTAGTAAAAAAGGAGAGAAGTTTAGCACTCCCCTTGACAAGGATGGAATATACAAACCCAGGCATAGGCCGTGTGTAACACGGTCAACCCTGCCAATTTTCGTGGGCGGGGTGGCCGAATGAGCTAACGAATATGCACAGCACCGCCGTAGCTCGGCAACCTGATATATCAATAAAATAATATAAAATAGTCATGAGTTCGCGTCCCGGAGCCGAGGGAGTCGTTTAAATCCCCGCCTACACTTCCTGGCCCGGGAAAACCCCGTATAGCCTTAACGGCGAGGAAGGGGAGGAACAAAAAAAAAAAAAAGAGTATATATGTTAAGAAAATTAAGTGAGGAATACCAGCAGTGGGGATTAGTTGTTAATGCAGAGAAAATGGAACACATGCCATTCAACAATGAGGATATAGAACTGAATCCAGGAGGCGCTCTGAAAAGAATTAAACATTTTAAATATCTTGCTACAATAATTGAAATAGATGGTGCATGTAATGTGGAAATAAAAAAGATAAATTTCAGATGGTCAGAAGATCATATCAATGCTCAACTCTGTATTATGGAACCGGAACATTATTCCCCAAAACAGAAAAAAAATCTATAATAGTATAGTGCTGAGCATTAGTCATAATGATATTATGGGCCAGAAACCTGAAACATAAAAAGAAATCTCAGGAAGAAACTCCTGGCCACAGAAATGGACTACTGCAGACGAGCTAAGGAAATATCCAGAATGGATAAAATAAGGAATACGACCATCAGAGAAAATAACGGAGGCTAAAAGAATCATTCCGTAAGATATGAACAAACGTCTGAAGTGGTATGGGCATTTGAAAAGAACGCATAAAGGAAGACCACCCAAAGAAGTCCGCTTGAGGAAAACTAGGGGAAAAAGAAGACGAGGAATACTTGGGATAACAAAATGAAGAAATCCATGATGGGTCATCGTCAACGGAAAGAATGAACCTTAGATAGGACATTGTGGAAAGAAGCCATTCAAGCACTTTAGGTTAAGGAAACCCATTATTAGTGGAAACTCCTATTAATATATATATCTATCGATTTCATTTTTATGAAAAATAATAAAATAATATTGCTTTTCGCTGAACTATTGCTTTTCGAAACTACACCAATAACTTATACATAAATAAATAAAGAAAAACTCCCCAAACGTTTTTAATTTTTATCTCCAAACTTAATTTATTTACGAGCGTCTGATATGTGCCATTTCGTGTATGTTATATGACCCTAAGTTCGCGCTAATTTTCGTGTTAATAAGTGGAGACACGTCAAATTTATCACAACTTTTGAGATTTTCGGAAAAACAAAGTTGTGGATTCCAACTAGGCGTAAATTTAAAGCAAACAATTTTTATTTTTAGATTGATATAAAAATTCGTATTTAATGTTTTTTCGATATTAATATGGATATTTAGCCTTCGATACTCGATCCCTAGCTGAGATCGATCTCACAAATCCGTTTCTTTTTATGTTTGGCAATAATTTCGTGAACGAAAAAAATCCTTCGAAAGTTTATGAATAAAAAATAAAATACTATAAAATAATACATGGTGTCTACTCAATGCCCTTTTACTTATGCGAGGTTAAATTCGTTGTTCTTATTTCCTCCTTCTCAGAATAGAACGAATGAGTTCCCGATGAAAAGATAATATTAAACCCGACCGTTCCCATTTGCATTTCAATGAAGTTCTATAAATTGACATTTGAGTTCTTCGTAGTGAAACTTACATGTTTTTTCTTGTTTTTTTTTTTTTTAATTATTAGCAACAATAAATTCATGTATAACAGTATACCTGTCTACCTTTTAGTTTTATCGTTAAACAGTTAATTCCTATACTTAATAATATTCCGCTTATTCCTATTAAATACACACGCCTTAATTATCCGACATATACTTTGCACTCCACCTTGATTAACATCTTACTTGGAATCATTATATAAGACTGAAACAAGAGAATATTTACAATTCTACATTTACATTACATTTTAATAGACTGAAACGACAAGAAACCGCTAGACGTTTCCGACTACTTCAATACTTACTAGACAAACGCTCTAAACTTCCAATTAATTACAAAAGACTCATATGCATGACTATAATAAGGTATATTTGGACTTACGGAGTTGAGCTACGGGGCTCCACTAAACCATCGAATTCATCTCGTATCCAATCCTTACAATCCAAAATCCTTTGTAAAATCCGCAATGCTTCCTACTTCGTTACAAATAAAACCATCCATAATGTTACTTATGTTTCAGATTTGGCTCAATCCAGATACCTTTCCTTCCATAATAAACTTCAGAATCATCCCAACCCTCTCATTTCTAACCTTGCTTCCTCTTCAATTCCTGATAATTCTCCGAGGCGTCTGAAAAGAAGATGGCCCCGTGATCTCCTAATGTAGACATATCATTAAAGTGCTACCACTGGGTAGTTTCTCAACAAGTGATTTCACGTCATTATATCCATATGTTCAAATTTACTAAATATATTTCTTTAATACAGTTGTAAATATCATAAAGAAATAAAAAAAGAATTTAATATATTTTTATTAAGTGAATAATATCTTTCCTTTTTTTGTAGATTTTTTTTAAGCGAAAAATTCTTAAGGCGCGGTTTGCACTTTTTTGTGGAGTGTGAATTAGATTTAGATTGAGCAGTCAGATTTTAAGGCTCGGGTAAAGTCGGCTAGAGTCGACTAATTTAAATGTTTTTACATATAGATTAAAATATCTCATAAACTAAAAATCGGGCCTGCATACTGAAAGCGAGGAGACTGTTCTGCATTTCATCTTCTCTCTGTAATGGGCTATAATTCAAAATTATATCTTAACGCGACGCCGTACAGTGTAACGTTCAATGGACAAAAACCTGAATTTTTATTTTCTTATATTTAAGTTATAGTCCTCTAGTTAAGTTGAGAAACTATTAAAATAATTATAATCGTTCAAAACCAATAAATATTATTTTTATTTTGATCAACAAACACTAGAAATGTTGTAAACAAGACAAAGTCTTCAAAATCCGTTTCATACCAACACTCAGTTTAACCTCTCTCGCTGAAGATAGAACAGTGCTTTTATTTAGTGATCCTAAGGAAATAACGTCAAAAATATTCCTTTTTTATCTGATATAATTTATTATGGGTAAGTACTCTCTTATTATTTATCCTGTATTATTCTTCTTTGACATTTTTTTTAAGTTCACAATTTTGATAGACAATAGCAAATAAACTTCCCAAAACATCTTCCCAAGTTTTTTTTTGCATAAAGGTACCAATATGGTTCATTTGCCGATTCCAACGATTTTTATTTTCAGATCCATCACATAATATAATTGTTTTTTTTAAAAATTTGGAAAAATTTGGATAGATTCAAGAAAACGGAATCAATTTTTGAGCAAATGCTGAATCAATTTGATCAGTAGGATGCTCCTAAAGAAATATTGGGCAATATTAGAAAGACTGTCAAATGTCAAAAATGTTGGATCGTGATCACCGCACAGAAAAAAACATTCTTAACCTTATATAAAGACTAATTGGAACAAGATATCAATTCAGAAAAAATTGTTATCAATTATTATCGAGAAAAGGGCAATTCATGTCCTGATGGTCCTTCCGGCTTACTTGGAGGCAGACCTAAGAAAGAGTTTGCAGCGTTGTGTGAGAAAGATATTATGACAATGCTTCTTTTGAAATGTAAACAGGCAAATCAAAATCCTTCCAGACATTAATGAATATATAATAGAGATTATTACAATAATCAAATAGACATTGGTTTCGAAGTAAGTTTACATTCTGACGAATCCACAAACGATTCAGACTTTGAATAAAGAAATGTTTTAATAATTTCATAAAATGATAAAATTTTATTATTTTATGGCTATATTACTATAAGTATAATTTACTAGTATAATATTACTACATTATATGTTACAGTTAAATTACATTTATATTATATTTTATAATTTTGTTAATCCTTATATCATTACTTCCTATATTATTTCTATTAATGTTACAAACATTACAATTAATATTATTATAATTATATAGTGTGCATTATTATATTATTTTTATCTTGTTTTGAGTTGAAATCAATTAATAAAAATGTTTATTTGAAAATAACTTGTCGTTAATGATTTTTGTCCATTATCCCCACTACTTGGTTACACTGTGCGCCGTGTCAGAGAAACGAATATGAAAATATATTGTCGAAAACAAAATGATAACGAGATTTATTGAAAATATGGATTAAAATATTTCAGATACTAAAAATCGGATCTGTATACTGTAAGCGTGAGAAATGTTCAACATTTCATCTTCTTTGTAATGAGCTATTATTTATGTCTCCTTGATGTTTTTGACTTCTATCGTGCGTTCTAAAGCACCTTAGTTTTTTATGTAGGTAAATGATTTTTACTGTAGAACAACGTATTTTTTTCTTTACACAACGCACATAACGTATTATTGATGGAAAAGTTCGATTAAATATATTACATTATTTTCGGTAGCTACTAATATGCTTTATAGCCGAACTAAATTAATAGAAAACTTTTTGATGTCTGTATTCATGAAGGATAATGGCTTAAATGTAACCCGGCAGATAAAAGAGGAGGACGAAATATAGTCAAAAGGGATTAAGCCTCCAGACTCTCTGCTAAGTTGGTCTATGCTTCATCGCCGGCCTAAGCTAACAGAACTTAGTTATGAAAAGCTTAATAGTAATGCTCCCAGAGGCAGTTGGACTTCGGAAAGTGGTTAAACTTAGTGGAGTCGATTATGAAACTTTTTTTTTTAATATTTTATCCTATCGATATTTTTTCCTGCTGAATAAAAATGCTTAAAAATCAAAACTACTTTTATAGTTTTGTATAGAATATAGAATATTTTGTATAATATTATATAAAATGAAAAATGTTTTGTATAGTATAAAACTACTTTTATACTATTTAGTCCCTAACTTTGTTGCCTTTATTATTTATTTCATAAGTTCCTCTCTATAACTGTTATTAATTCCTCTCTAATATTGTTAAAAGTTAATAGTTTCTCATATTGTTTTCTAGTCTTTTCTTAGCCCTGATGTGGGTCTTAACTTTGGGCCGAAACGTCAGAAAATATAAAAATAAATAACATTCAGTTATTTTTAATTTGTTTATTTTTATAAAGCATTTGATACTTGAATGTTCGTTTGTTGAGATTCAAAGAAAGAGATATCTCGATCCATACATCAATGCGGGCACGGATGACTTATCGTTGGATAGAGTTTTAGATATTAACTTGAGCAACGTGTTTTACATTATTGTTCGTATTTTTGACTCCCATAGTTTACTTAATAACCGACTAATTATGAATCGTGTTTTAGTACATCGTATAAATAAAACGCATATTTTCTTACCCGTTAAAATGGCAACAAATACATAGCATTATTGTGACCTAAAGAAGTATATTTAAGTTTAAGTATCCACTGTTTTTATGAAATTTGTATTTTTTTTCTCTGTTAAAAAATTAAATTTATTTTGTTAGATAATCTAAAGTGAAACTTAGTTTACATTGATCTGAAAAATTTGTTTCATATTACTGTATTTATCTTTAAGGATGAGCCAACCAGAGAATTTAGGCGGTTAGACAACGCTGAATTGCTTGAACTGTATCCGGTTAATATAATTGAGGTGATTAAGTTGAGGCGAATAAAATGGGCATGTACAATCGCTGGGCTTAGTAACGAAAGAATTCCGAAAGCGTCCGAGGGGTAGACCAAAGCGAAGGTGGGTAGATTGAGTTAACACACAGCGGAGTTGGGTCTGGACGAAGCCCGATGGATGGAATAATGTAGACATCAATTGAACCTTCGGGTTCACTAAGGCTTATTAATTAATTACATTCTTTAAAATAATTCCCTTTGCTAATGGGACACTCTGCATATTTACTATTACGCAAAATTTATAATAGCTAATAGCATCATTGATACTTTTAAACGAGAACGTAACAGCAAAACAGGACTTAGAACTCAAGAGGCAAGAGCAATAAGGAAACAGCTGAGTCCTTTGATGGAGTGAGGAAATATTAAATAACAGTGAGGCTCAGGAAATGGGGCTTTAAGTCAAGTGAGAATACAATTTGGAAAAGTGATTATGGAGTCGCAAGCAGGCAGGCAAGATTTAACACATTGTAATTATAATAATATTACATAAGTCGAAAATAAATACAATTTATTTATTTATATATTTATCATCCGTCCTTGACTTCAGCAAAAACAGGTATCGACAACGTTGTGGAGGGAATGAAAATAAATTATTTGAACCAGCAATTATCAATATTATCTGCGATTCGTATCTTCAAGAGTCTATGATAATCCTTAATAAAAATCATACATTTTTTAGAGGGAAGTTCAAACCCCATGCAATCTTCCCCCTTTTCCATGTGGAAATATATTGCTGCTGTAAATAAAAATTATTACAATTGCCTACACATTTGGAAAAAAAAAAAAATCTCATACTGTTCTGGAAAGAAAAATAATAGCCTGGAAAATTAAAAAAAAAGGTTAAACAAAAAAAAAATGAAAAAAAGTTTTCATCTAAATACTGAAACATTCTTTATGAAGCTGAAAGTACGACGCTATTAATCTCTCGTCCCTTTTCTTCTCTTCTTCTAATAAAGCTCTCCACAGAAACCATTCCCCGTGTTCGCAACATGCTTTACGATTCATTCTAGCTTTTATAATGCTGGAGTAGAAGGATATTATTTACCGTGTTGGGAATTATATTAATCTGTTATTTTTTTTTTGATCATTATTCCTGCAAAAAAAAAATGAAAATAATAATCTGACATGGCTGTGATAATGCATAACGAAACACGGAAAACAACTCATAAAAAAAGGAAACGTCATATGGGATTATCCGCATGAATCAAATCCAGATGGAAATTCTATGTCTCGGTTCGCATCAACCAAAATATCAAGAACGTCCTAATTTTATAAAATATACAAAAAAAAAGTTTAATTATACTGTAACCAAACCTTCAAATTCCTCTCGTATCCAATCCTTACAATCCAAAATCCTTCGTAACATCCTCATTGATCCCTACTTTGTTACAAATAAAATCATACAAAATGAACTTAATGTTCCTTATGTACCAGATTTGGCCCAATCCAGATATCTATCCTTCCGTAATAAACTTCATAACCATCCCAAACCTCTTGTTTCTAACCTTGCTTCCTATTCAATTCCTGATAACCCTCAGAGGCGTCTGAAAAGAAGATGGTCCCGTGATCTCCTAATATAGACATATTATTAGAATGCTGCCAATGGGTAGTTTCTCAACATTTGTTTCATGTCATTATATTCATGTACGAATTTATTAGATGTATTTTTTTTATACAGTTGTAAATATCATATAAATAATAATAATAAAAAAATTATAATGTTGACGTAGCTGCTTTGATTCCAATATATTTTTATTTACCCATTATAATAATTTTAAATATATAAAAAAAAAATAAAGAAGGAGATGGTCCGGCGTGGTGGTCATAAATAGACTAAATAGTGGCAAAAACTGCAGTTCTAAGTGAAACTCCTAGCTGAACCTCCCTGAAGAAGACCTGCAAAGTCGGGTAGAAACGTTGGGTTTTAATAAAATAGTTTTGTCAATATTTAGTCTATTTATGACCGCCACCCCGGACCATCTCCTTCCATAATAATACAACGGTCAATTATTAAATATTTAATAAAAAAAAAATAATTTGTATTTTTTATAACTGGTTATAAAAATAAAAAATATAACAGTGCTCCTAACTATGTGATTATTAAAATTATTTAAAAGATTATTCTTTATACATTTTTTAACATCGAAAATGTAATAATTAATTTCATCGATCCAAAAAATTTCTTTCATCGTAATAATTATGATTTGGCTCAAATTTTGAGGGAATTTATGGATTGGTAGACATAAAATGAAATAGGCATCAATTTTATCAAATTCTATCTATTACTTCAAAGAAAAACTACGTCCGCTTTCAGATCGGGAAATGTGTTATTTGATATGACTATACTTTGAAAACTATTTTATTATTCTCTTCAGCAATTTTATTCTCATACGAAAAATTGTATAACTTGTAATATTTTAGCCAATGAAAACGGTGAGGAAGCTATACTGACCTTACTTGGCGGACGTTTTTCAATTGTTTATTGAGAAATATTACAATCTGTCACATGTAAGGGCAAGTAGCAATCACACTCAATGTACAATAAATAAAAATAAAAAAAACAAATAAAAGAAAAATACTAAAAGAAAATGTATATAAACTGAAAAATCTAAACTAATCAAAATAATTACTTAAATAAACACACGCTTTTATACAATATTTACAAAATTCATTCACTTAAGATTTCCAAGTCAAGTCATTCCCCACCACTCGCGGGCCCAAGAAATTAACGAAAATATTAATTAATTGAAAATAATTAAATAATGAACCTTGGCGAAATATATATATATATATATATATATATATATATATATATATATATATATATATATATATATATATATATATATATATATTAAATACTCAAATTAAAATGAAAAATAAAATCCTCCTTATGAGATTATATTCAATAATTAACATCTTTAATAATATACAATAGTAGCTACCACTTATTTATTTATTTCAGTTTAGGGTATTGTAACTTAGTTATAA
Organism: Nezara viridula; assembly: GCA_928085145.1. Classification (NCBI taxonomy): domain Eukaryota; kingdom Metazoa; phylum Arthropoda; class Insecta; order Hemiptera; family Pentatomidae; genus Nezara; species Nezara viridula. The sequence goes on from OV725083.1 coordinate 51,615,272, forward strand.
TTCGCTTGCTCTGTTTATATAGTTTATTGTTATTAATATTTCTATGTACTTTCTATTCTTTCTATTTATAATTTATGTAAGTTTATTCACATTGTTCATAATTTTTATCTAAATATTATGTAACCTCAACATTTTTCTATATCCCTTTGTATCTTGTTTGTTTTAGCCCTGAATAAAACCTGAAAAGTCGGGTTGAAACTTTGGCTTTATATACAATTTTCGTTTTATTATTTTAGTCTTTTTATTACCGCTATCCCGGACCATCTCCTTATTCAATAATATTAGTCCGTGGTACAGACCCATTTTTATCGAATTATTAACATCCGGCTGAAACTTCGTAAATAGCTTCATCTCATCGTAACCTACAACTATTTTACTAACGAAAATTCTCGGGATTGGGGCGTTTTCAATCTGGAGGTCGGCAAACTGTGTCTATTTAATTAGGTACTAAGAACTCGTAAATACCCATTTGCTTCCCACTTAAATCGTATGATAACGTGAGAAAAAAGTGGAAAAAAATGATTACCTTAAATAATATTTAGCCGTTTGGCCTATATAACCTCATTATTTTGACTATTCGGGAATGTAGAACACGCCAAACGACTCAATATTTTCTAGACTTTGTGCTCAAGTTATCTTACGATTAAAGTGAAAAGCAAATGAGTATTTACGATTTTTTAGTACCTAATTAAATAGACTAAGTTCGCCAACTTCCAGATTGAAAACCCGCCAATTCCGATCGGCAAATTTTGTCTATTTAAATAAGTACTATACACTCGCAAATAACAATTTACTTCCCACTTGGATTGGAAGATAATTTGATCACAAAGTAGAGAAAAAGGTGGCCTACAAAAATATTGGGACGTTTGGCCTATATACCATCGTTATTTTGACACTTTTGGGATGTAGGCCTCGCCAAACGGATCAATATTTTTAAAGGCCACCATTTTTCTCGACTTTGTGTTCAAGTTATCTTATGATTAAAGTTTAAAGCAAATGGATATTTACGAGTTTTTAGTACCTAATTAAATAGACTAAGTTCGCCGACTTCCAGATTGAAAACGCCCCAATTACGAGAAATTTCGTAAATAAAATATTTGTAGGTTACGATGAGGTGAAACTATTTACGAAGTTTCTGACGGATGTTAATGATTCTATAAAAATGGGTCTGTACCACGGACTATTTCCTTTTGTTATCAGAAACACAGAATTCATTTTAAAGAAGAATTTTTTTTTTTTCTTAAAAGTGTAAATTTATAATGTTTTACCACTTTACATAGTTGTATATAGCTTGTTTAACTATTTTTTTCTATACTTTTTCGTTTCCTTCTTTGTTGTTGTTTTTATTTAGGCTAGATGTAATCATTTGAAAACGCCCCAATTCCAAGAGTTTCCGTAAATAAAATAGTTGTAGGTTACGATGAGGTGAAACTATTTACGAAGTTTCTGACGGATGTTAATGATTTTATAAAAATGGGTCTGTAACACGGACTATTTCCTTTTGTTATCAGAAACACAGAATTCATTTTAAAGAAGAATTTTTTTTTTCTTAAAAGTGTAAATTTATGATGTTTTACCACTTTACATAGCTGTATATAGCTTGTTTAACTATTTTTTTCTATACTTCTTCGTTTCCTTCTATGTTGTTGTTTTTATTTAGGCTAGATGTAATCATTTGAAAACGCCCCAATTCCAAGAGTTTCCGTAAATAAAATAGTTGTAGGTTAGGATGAGGTGAAACTATTTACGAAGTTTCTGACGGATGTTAATGATTCTATAAGAATGGGTCTGTGGCACGGACTATTTCCTTTTGTTATCAGAAACACAGAATTCATTTTAAAGAAGAATTTTTTTTTCTTAAAAGTGTAAATTTATAATGTTTTACCACTTTACATAGTTGTATATAGCTTGTTTAACTATTTTTTTTCTATACTTCTTCGTTTCCTTCTTTGTTGTTGTTTTTATTTAGGCCTAGATGTAATCATTTGAAAACGCCCCAATTCCAAGAGTTCCCGTAAATAAAATAGTTGTAGGTTACGATGAGGTGAAGCTATTTACGAAGTTTCAGCTGGATGATAATAATTTTATAAAAAGGGGTCTGTACCACGGACTATATACTACAGTCGGTTAATCATTATGTATTAAAAAAAATAATAAGCATTTTCTTTTTTCTTTTTTCTGAGAAGTTGTATGATATTCTTTGTTATTTGGCAATGATTACATCCAATTAACAATAATTGAATTTATTTGTTGTATTATCAAAATTGCATGTTTACAAGTTTACGTTTCGGGATATTTACTTCAGATCTTCAGAACTACAATCCCAATGATCTTGTGGATACATAGCTTAAAACTAATGTGCTCCATCGTCTGTTCCTAGTTCATGTTATGTTACATAGCTTGTTCATGTTACATAGCTTAAAACTAATGTGCTCCATCGTCTGTTCCTAGTTCATGTTATAATAAATCTAGGTATATAACGTTAACTTGTAAATATGCAATTTTGATAATACAACAAATAAATTCAATTTTTGTTAATTGGGAGTAATCATTGCCTAATAAGAAAGAATAAGCATTTATTTCTACTGTATTTAATAAGAATTTCACTTGTTGCCGTTTGAAGGTTTGATATTTCGGTCCATGGATTCAGAGCTACCTGTGAGCAACGAATCCATTCCATCAATCCATCTCAGCATGATATTGTCTCAGGGATTCGTGTGACACTAATGAACCGTGACACTGTTCCTATCTCCCCCAATTCTGATGTTGACGTCATTAGGGGCTTCATTAGCACAGCGATGGTGTACCGAAGGATACCCTTTGTCTTCTAAGGGTCGAGGAAGAACCCCTCCAACATCAAATACAAGAAAAAAGGGAAATCAATTGTATTACTTCTTTCATTCATAAAAAATAAAACAATTAATTGATGCTGCAATAAAAGAATAAAAATGTGAAATAAATGGCTAAATTTTAATCCTATTATTATTTTTTCTTAAATTGAATTGTTATGATAATCATTTACTATACAGGGTATCCCGTAAGTAAAGGAAAATGTCTAAAAGATGATAGTAGACATCAAAATATAAAAAGGAAAATATATATATATATAAACAATAACTCAATTTCTCGCAGAAAAACAGGAAATTCATGTTTTTTTTAAGCGACTCGCATTTTTTTTTTTTAATAGGAAGCGATAACTCAAAAATATTTGATTTAAGTAACCAAAACTTTGCTCTATATTGAAATAGGAAAAATTTACTTTAAACGAAAGTAGAGTTTGTCATTCGGAAATCAATGATTATTCTAATAGTAATTAAAAAATATTCAAATTTTAATAGGGTTCTTTTGGAGACTTAAACTTCAAGGCCCGTTTTTGAACAAAACAAAAAGATTGACTGGTGTTTGTTTTTTGCAAAGAATTCACAAAATTGTGAAAATGGTTTGGAAAGAAAAGTTATATAAATTTTACTATAAAAAATTAACTTATTATAATAAAATAAACTCCAGGACCCTCCAAATTCACTAGTTTGTAAACTTCAATCCTTTTCAATTCCTGACTATCCTCTAAGTGTCTGAAAAAAAATTGCCTCGAGATATTACAATAATACCCATTCAAGTTTTCTTGTTGCCTTTTTAGTTAATACAGTTGTGAATTTCAGTCAATATATTTATTTTAAAAAATCATTTTATTTTAATAAAGTTCTAGTATGAATTCAAGGATACGAAATTTTCACTTCTTCATGATATTCCGTTTCTTTTGTCACCTTATTAATAAAAATAAAATTTTTACCCATAGTTCGACTATAAATATATTAAGGATTAGAAGAATATCTACCCAATTTTAGAATTATCTCACATGTGTACTATAGTCCATGGTACAGTCCCTTTTTCATCGAATTATTAACATCCGCCTGAAACTTCGTGAATAGCTTTATCTAATCTCAACCCAATACTATTTTATTTATGAAAACTCTTCGAATTGGGACGTTTTCAATCGGGAGATCGACAAATTTTTGTCTATTTAATTAGGTAATAAAAACTCGTAAATACCAATTTCTTTTCCAATTATATTGGAAGATAATTTTATCATAAAATACAGAAAAAGATGGCCAACAAAATAATGGAACGTTTGGCCTATATAACATCGTTATTTTGACACTTTTGGGAGTGTAGGCCTCGCCAAACGAATCAATATTTTTGAATTCCACGTTTTTTCTTCATTTTTTTGCTGAAATTATCTTAAGATTGGAGAGGAAAGCATATGTGTACTTACGAGTATTTAGTACCTAATTAAATAGACAAAGTTCGTCGATCTCTAGATTGAAAACGCCAGAATTTCAAGAATTTTCGTAAATAAAATAGTTGTTGGTTACGATGTTATGAAATATATTTACGAAGTTTCAGGCGGATGTTAATAATTCGATGAAAAGGGATCTGTACCACGGCTATTACTAAGACTATACAGGGTGTTTCAGGATTAAGTGATCAAACTTTAAAAATGATCTAAGGACCTCAAAACAAGAAAAAAATTTTCTCCAAAGGTATGTCCGCAAACGCTTTGTTCAGGAGATATTCACACCTAAAGACTTTCCATTGTTGCTTTCCATGCCATTGTTGGGTTGTTTACATTATATGAACTAACTAATTTATTAATGATATTTAAACATTAACATTCATAGATGGCTGTCCTGCACAGCCAGAAGAGTTCCACGACAATGGCTAAATTTTAATTATCCGAATCAATGAATTTACCGTGCAGAACCAGTGGCTTGGCCTGCACTCTCTCCAGACTTTTTTTATTATTTTGAGCTCCTTAATTCATATTTTCAGTTTGGCTGCTGAAACACTCGGTATATATTTTTATTATCCTTATTCATAATAATTACTCAATAACTCTAACATATCTCTAAGTACCTACTTTTCGTACTAAACAAAAAAGTACAAATGTAGTTTACATCATGGGTGTAACCAATTCCCAATCAATAACAAATAATTAAACTCTCATTTACAATAATGCGCATCTATCCTTGTAGGTTTAAATAAAATCGAACTAGTGGAATAGCGAACGAGGAAAAAAAGGGAGGGGGACAGAAGTTGAATTTATGCGCTCAATATCCTAAATGATTCTAATTTTAAGGACCATAAGTCTGGAAATGGACATCTGAAGAAAGATGGGGACGGGGTTTATTCCATTGCGAATAATAAAACTTAACTATTCAAAAACCACCGCTACTCAGTTTTTTACTGCGATTGGGAAGAAGCGGTTTCCCATTCGAAACTTTCTTGTTACATTTCCCTTCTGAGGATATTAGAGCTCTTAAATACTTTTTGTTTTCCTAGAGCTTTATCCTCCTACTCCTACTGCGGTCCGTTGGAGAATTAAACTTTTTAATTTAAAAAGTTAACGAAATCGACAGACTTAAAAAATATAAAAAAGAATTAAAAACAAAACGTAGTATAAAAGAATTTCTTGCTATAAATGCCACAGTAATGATGAAAAAGAAGTTTGTATTGTGATAATAAATATAAAATAGTTTAAACTTTTTACCATGAATACTAAACGTTCGTCTCGGTTTACAGGTGTCCTTAGGGTTTATATTATATATAACAAAACATAAAACAAAATTATTTTAATACACTTTGCTCTATGGCTAGGTATAAATTGTTATATACAAATTTCTTATCAAACCTTGTGAAGGTGAGTATAAGATAAGTATGTGAGTAGAGATTTTATTCATAAAGTTTAGATTATTTGGGAATTTTATAGATTGTTGTTGTGTGTGCTGTTACATCTTTTTCATAGATATTTAATTGATTGTAATATTTTAGATAAAAAGTTCGATTTGAAAATGGGCAAAGTAGGACTGAAATGTTTTTGTAATAAATAAAATTAATTCAACCATTGAGAAGAGGTGAAATTTTAATAATGTTAATGAAATTTCTAATTCTAATAATTAATTAATTAAAAATACCCTTGGAAAATTTGAAGATTTAATTTTAGAAAGATGTTTTATTTTTTTATTGCTATGAAAATTCGTTTTTGGGAGTCTTTGGTGGTAAATACGATTCTCAGCTCTGTTTCACCTTAAAATATTATTTAAATACACTATGCTCTATGACTAGGTATAAATTGTTGCATGTATACAATTTCAAATAGATTTCGATGATTTTTTTTTTTTTTTTTCGGGAATTCAGAAGTTATACAAATAATCATTGGTGCATATCAACAAAAATTGTAAACTTGGTGCATCTTAGCAAATAATTGACTTTTTTAATAACGTTTTCAGTTTTGCAAATAACGATTCTTATTCTTCATACTTCTATCCACACCTGTCATAGAAGGTGCATATTAACAACAAATTTAAAATTGTTTTAGTTAGTTAGCAAATAAAATTTCTTATTCTTCATTACTTTTACCACAGAAACTTCGGGAGGATGTGACTATTGTTCATAATGTCTCCATGAAATTCCCTTTCATTTAATATATCATACGTCAAAATCCATCGTTATCAATTTTTTTTTTTATTTTCAGGGGAAAAACTGAGGCCTGCGTGAACATTTGAAGCAAAAAAGTTTGTTTTTTCGATTGCTAAGAAAATTCGTATTTAGGAGTCTTTAGTGTTGCTAAATACGATTCCCAGCTCTGTTTCACCTTAAAACATTATTTGAATACGTTTTGCTCTATGACTATGTATAAATTGTTAATAATATGTATGTATAAACATGTATACAATTTCAAATAGATTTCGGCGATTATTATTTTTTTTATTTTTAGATAATTCAAAGGTTTTTCAAATTACCGTAGGAGCATATCATCAAAAATTGTAAACTTGGTGCATATTAACAACAAATTGTTAACTCTTTTAGTTATTTGCTAATAAAGCTTCTTATTCTTCATAACTTTTACCACAGAAACTTCATGAAGATGAAGTGTTGCCCAAAATCGGACCAAGGCCGCCTAACTGTTGCAAGACCAAGAGCCGGCAGGAATGATTAAAAAATAGATTTTTTAAAAATAAAAATTAAGCCAAAATAGTTACTAGTACTTGGCAATCTTAGTTACTATATGTTAATAATTTGTTCAATATACTTTTGCATTTAACTCCTCTAAATTTTCATTCGGGCTTAGTTAAGTTTCTCCTATCTATAAAATTATAGTAATATCTCTATAGCAATAAGCTAATCAGTAACTGCAAGACTGTTGCGAGACTCTTGCGCAAGACCAAGACCAAGACTGAGTTTGCAAGAACAAGACTTGTATCGGTCTCGCATTTGGGTAACACTAGTAGGATGTGACTATGATTCTTATCGTCTCCATGAAATTCCATTTCATTTAATACCTTATTCGTCAAAATGTATCGTTAAATTTTTTTTTTTTTTTTTTTTTTTTGGAAAAGCTGAGCCTGTATGAGAATTTGAAGCAAAATGCTTTATTTTTCGATTGGTATGAAAATTCGTATCTGGGAATCTTTGATGGTGCTAAATACGATTCCCAGCTCTGTTTCATCTTAAAATATTATTTAAATACACTTTGCTCTATGACTAGGTATTAATTGTTGCATGTATATAAATTTCAAATAGATTTCGATGATTTTTTTTTAAGTAATATAGAAGTTTTACAAATAATCATTGGTGCATATCAACAAAAATTGTAAACTTAGTGCATATTAATAACAAATTGTAAACTTTCTTAGCTATTGGCAAATAAAGTTTTTTATTCTTCATAACTTTTACCACTGAAACTTCGGGACGATGTAGTGTTACCCAATATCTGACCAAGGCCGTCTAACTGTTGCTAGACCAAGACCAGGAATAGTAAAAAGGTTTTTTTAATAAAAATCAAACCAAAATAATTACTAGTACTATATGTTACTATATGTTAATAATTTGTATTTCCTACTTTTGCAGTTAAGTCCTCTAATTTTTCATTCGGGCTTAGTTAGGTTTCTCCTATCTATAAAATTATAGTAATGTCTCTGTTAATAAGTAACTGCAAGACTGTTGCGAGACTCTTGCGCAAGACCAAGACCATGACCAAGACTGAGTTTGCAAGACCAAGACTCGTCTCGGTTTCGCATTTAGGTAACACTAATAGGATGTGACTATGGTTCTTATCGTCTCTAGGAAATTCCATTTCATTTAATTTAATACCTCATTCGTCACAATCTATCGTTACCGAATTTTTTTGTGATTTCGAAAAAAACTGAGGCTACATCCTGGTTAAAAAACTGAATCAAAAAAGTTTTATTTTTCGATTTCTATGAAAATTCGTATTTGGGGGTCTTTGGTGGTGCTAAATACTATGCTAAATACTCAATTCTGTTTCTCCTTAAAACATTATTTGAATATACTTTGCTCTATGACTATGTATAAATTGTTACATGTATACAATTTCAAGTTGATTTCGACGATTATTATTATTTTTTTTTTTTTTTATCGATAGTTCAAAAGTTTTACAAATAATCATTGGTGCATATCAATAAAATTGTAAACCTGGTGCTTATTAACAACAAATTGTAAACTTTTTTAGTTATTTGCATATAAAGTTTCTTATTCTTCATAACTTTTACCACTGAAACTTGGGGGTGGTGGGACTATGGTTCTCCATGAAATTTCCTTTTATTAAATATGTACATATAGAGTATGTACAACATCCTTCCGTTTTTTTTTTTTGTTTTTTTTGTTTTGTTTTTTATATTAATTAAATACTAAAGAAAGTAAGAAAATTGATGAATTGAGAACCAAACAATACCAGACTCTTACTGACTTACATGGGAGGTAGAAAATCGGTCTTTGAGTCATTAAATTTAAATTTCCCGATAGCTATCGGATTTAGAAGCAGAAAATAGTAAATGAATGCCGTGAGCCGGCACAGAAGCGAGATTAGCTGTTAGATACAGGTGGCCCAGCCATTCAATAAATCATCAACTCAAACGTTTCCGTCCAATACCGAACCCTCCGATATCGTTCTTCTGTCTCCGACGTCATTTATCGCTCAGTAAATTGTAGCCAATTGTTTTGACCACGGCGGTTTCAGATATCGTAAATATACAATACTATTTGGCCCGTGCGAAAATTTCGCATAGTATTTGAGTGATTGAGCCAAGGAATATACAATATAGATAAGTTAGTGCAATTTACAATAAAATAAATGAAATAAGTTACTTTTTCTTAGCGAAATCGTATTGTTGCATTCATTATAATAAATAAAAACATTACTATAGGCTGTATCTTTTTAAGATTTAAATACCTTGGAGAAATCCTATGCAGCAATGTGGGTGAGAGAGAGAAGGGTTTAAGGAAAGAATCGCCAACAGTGAGCTTTATAAAAAGAAGAACTTGTCTCTAAAAGCCAGAATACGACATTATAACACGGTCGTCAAGTCAGTGGTACTCTACGCAACAGAAACTTCTCGTCTTCCCAGCCTAGAGGGCCTTCTGAAAATAGAAAGAAGAATTCTCTGAAGAATCTACGGACATAGGAGAACACCTGAAGGATACAGAAGAAGAAATATATAAGGAAACAACAGATCTAGAAACTGACGCTAGGGTGGGAAGGCTGAGGTTCTATGGCCATATGATGAGGATGAATCCTGAAAGACTTAACCATAAAATCTTTCAGCGCATCCACAGTCATAAGAATTTTAGCGGGTATTTTAAACAGGTTAAGGATGATACGGACCAAGTGGGGCGAAGAGACCAAGATTGTTTGGACAGAGATGAGTACAGGAAGGCGTACAAGGGAATAACGGTTCTTGTGGGAAAGAAGCGCTCCAAAAAGGGTGTTGCGTAGTCTGAGGAGAGAAAACGTAAGCACGCGGAGCTCATGAGGGGCATATGGGAGAAGAGGAGGCAGATGAAGAGGAAACATTAAATTCGTGATATTCGCGTGAACTTTAAGGCCTGTCGTGGAAAAAAAGCATGTGTACACTAATATAAGCTGTATCTTTTCTACAAGTTGTCCGATTTCGATTTTTTTTTTTTTTTTTTTTTTTTGGTTGGAGATTTAGTAACTATTCATAGAAAACAACGAAAATAACTTTCTTCTACTTTTTTAAAACCCTGTAATTCAGGAGATCCATTGTACTATAGCATACTCTAGTACTTTTTCTTGAAACTAAAATTATCATTTAGTGTTAGTTAATAATTGGGAAAAATTTCCTACCTTATTTCTCCAAAATGCAGGTTAAAGAATAAATAAACGTGTCAACGTTTCTTCAATCCGGGCATCATCAGGACAGAAATGAAAACAAATCGAAGATTACTTCACTCCAAGACGTCCAAGCACATACTGGAAGAATGGTAAGGTAACAGCTGAAGAAGGTTATAATCAAACAGCTGATCTAAAAAAAAAAATACGAAAAATATGTAATATCTAACCAAAATTTATAAATATGCCAGAAAAACATGTACAAAAAATAAGAAAAAAATTATATATAATAATAATAAAGAAAAAAAAAAAAGAAAATGAATAGGTGATCATGCCGAGATATTAAAAACAAAAATTTGCTAGTTTATTAGAATCATTGAAAATGTTCAACGTTTCAGAATAATTAACAAAAATGATTAAAATTTGAACTGTCAGTTTTATATATAACAACATAATCTAACTTCTATAGACTACCTAACTTTTATACATAATCTTTGTATAAAAAAAAAAAAAAAAAAAAAAAAAAAACCTGCACCACTAAAACCCATGAAGCTCAGTACTATTTAGGGAAAGCACTGTTTCTAGGTCAGCGTTTGTTCAAGAAGTTGATTTTTTTTTTTTTTTTTTTTTTTTTTTGGTCCTTCCCTTCCTCGCCGTTAAGTCTATACGGGATTTTCCCGGGCCAAGGAATGTGGGCGGGGATTTAAAAGACTCCCCCGGCACCGGGACGCGAACTCGTGTCTATTTTAATATGAACATATTAGCCGTACCGCTGAGCTACCACACTCCAGTCTATGTATAGACTCAAATATATTTCTCATAAAACTGTATTTTCTCTTTCGGACATTGTCAAAATCAAATTCATGTTTTAGTTAATATTCCTGCAAAAGTTTTGATACTATGTAAAGTTTGGGATATTTCACCAACAAATACCTCGTTTACATTATTATTATTTAATTTTATTCGTCATATATAGATACGATACGGTGTACCTCCTGTGCCTCGTGACAAGGCGTTCAAAGAAAATAATTACAATTCTATTCATAATTATATACAAATTCTGATATATGTATTTTATTTTAATTTTTTTTCTTCTAATTATCTAAACATATAGAGCGTTTGACTAGTTCTTATGAATCGAAATCTAAGAGCAATTCGTTGTAGTTTTAGTCTTGTGTGAGGATTCCAAGTAAGAGGGTTTTCAAGATATAATCCTAACGGATTTGTTTGACAAGGAGTGGAGTATTATTAAAGAATACAGTAGAAAAGGATTAAGCAGGTTTTTACGACTTTATTTTTTTTTTTGAATCTTCAATTTTTACACCATTCTTCAATGGCTGCAATGTTTGATTGAGATACAACAATAGGTTCAATATTGATAGATAACATCTGAGTGTCATCAGCGTAAGTAGTAAGAACTGTATTCGAATGGATTGGGTTATCAGTTGTATAAACTGTGTAGAGAATAGGAACTACGATGCTCCCTTGAGGAACACCGCCGGATCGGAAAAAGGGAGATGAATACGCAGAATTATGATTTACTTTAAAGATTCTATATGTGAGATAGTAACGGTTTATTTGGATATATGTAGGAGATTGGAATTGAAGAAGTTTTAGCAATCCTGATAATTTGTCGAAAACAGTGGTGAAAATATTATATGTAGAGTAAATGTTTACAGTTTCTTGAAAGTTCGACGAGAACTAAATACATAACTTACCAACTCAAATCCATTTGGACATACCCCTCTCTGATTTTGGGTTCGGCAGAGGTTTCGGTTTAGTCCTTTTACGACTCAAAACAGGAGCTCTCTGTTATGTTAACAACAAAACTTTACATAAGGAATTACGACAACCAACTATCGACCAACACATACGTACTCTCTACTCTCGTTTTCATCTCAAATTACACGGACACAATAACATACTTATAAACGACATGACCACGATTGGCATGCTCATCATGAGAAGACTAAAAAGGAGCTGGATGAGAGATCTCTTCAACAAAATCAAGGAAGAAAATAATGACCAGGAAGGGATGTTGCTGGGTGCTATCCTTCCTCATACCTATAATGTGAATCCTTATTTATCACAACACATCTGCTGATTGTCAATACCATGACAGGTGTGGATAAATATTTGAAGAGAAAAAAAATTCAACGTTCCCACCATACATTTGTTTACATATTTGTTTAAATAAAATAAATAAATATCAGTTTCTTGTTATCAAACGCGAGATACTAAATACGGTTCTTTATTTATTTTATTTTTAGAATATATATGTTATCCTCAACAGTGCAACAGGAGCGTCTCATAATATAAACAACACATTTCTAAGGAATCCATGTAAAAGAATACTGTTTATTTTCAATGAAATTGGCCATAAAATAAACATAATCTCGTAGGGCTTTGTTATTTTTCAGAGTTACGATGGGGGGTTAATGAAACGTGGTAAGCTTCTTATGTTATTTTTTCGTCGGTGCCTTGGTTTCACTTATTAAATTCTATCTTGTGGAAAAATCGGCTTCAACGCCGTTTTGCCTACCCGTTCGGAAAATCGATTTGGTTTACGAGCTTAGCCCTGAACATAAATTCTCATATGGACCTTTTGTTCTTAAGTTTATAAGAGCCTACGCGACGCTTCTTAAAAATTTGAAGGCATAAGTCACTTATATTTTTTTCTTATAGTAATAAAAAGTAACTTTATCTGAGGAATTGTTCCAAATCTATTGATAGAAACAAAAAAAAAAAAAAAATCAAATAAAGAAGTCAGTCAATATTTTTTTTTTGTTATAGTTTAGATTGTTTGCCTATAAGATTAATTTATATTTCCTTTTCTGTTTCATTTTATTTAAGAAGCGAATATTTTGTTACATATTTCCTGAATTGTTTTTTAAATATTTTTTATTAACTATATTAATTTTTTTTTCATTGCCTCTTATTTATTTTCCTGATAAGGTTAAATTTCTTGAAATTATCCTTGTTCTGCATATTTGCATTTTAAGGATATTTAAATCTCATTATTATTTCTCGTTAAACGCTTCATTTCCGTGGAATGATTAAGTGATGGGGCTCACTCTTTCTTTGTATTGAACTTGTAAACTAAAACTTGAAGTTATAATTTAATTCCCAATAAAATTTTGCCAGCGTTGAGGAGATCCAGAAGGTTTAAGTTGATTGAATAAGGGATTTGTTACGTATTTTACAAATTTGAAAAATTTGTTATATCTTTCATTAACAAAGTCCTTAACTTTAGGTATTTTAAATTCCTGGTGGTGCTTAGAGGCTTTTTTTCTTTGCATACTCGCCTTCAGCTAATTTTCTTAACATTGCATTTTGTAATTTTGCAGCCGTTTTTCTGTTGATTTGTTAATCATTGAAAACAGTTCTGTGCCATAACATAGAGCAGGACATATTATAGTTTTGTATACATGATTTTTGTTTTTCATTATGCAAACGGTCTCATTGTCAGAATCAGAGAGAATAACAAATAATATTGAACGGCTGCTCAACTGCGTTGAATTGCTAAATCAACATACTCATCAATCAACAGATATTATTTGAAAACAAAACACGAGAGTTAATTGGGACCATTTTAGTATATAGCAAATATGTATAAAACAGTGCGCAGAATGATATATGCGAAGGCAAAGATCAATATATGTGGTGATGGAGTATTCTCAATGAGTTTAAAATATTTAATTATTTGTTGTTATTCTGAAAGAACTTAATCCCAGCATAATTCCGCCTTTTCTATTATAATATATTTTATTTCAGACTATTTTAATAAATGAAACAATGAATATGTAGTAGTTAGTGAATCTACAATGAAACATATTTATATTGATCTGAACAATTTGTTTTATATTAATTTATTTATCTTTTTTCCATCTTATATTGTCCTCATGTATTATATCATGTCTTATATTGTACCTGTTATTTACAAACTAACTATTACTGACATTGATTGGGCCCCATGGCTACGGTGTTTATACGGCAATAAATAAATAAAAATATTTTTACTATCACTTACGTATATATGTAATATATAGTAAGGGTAAGTATTGCGATCGTGAAAATTTTTGAATCTGAGTTTTCAACGGAAATACATATCCCAAATAAACAGGTCTTCCAAAATGATTTATGTATGAGTCTAGCTCAAAAACAAAAAGTCGTAAGAAACTGAAATTGTGTATTTAAGGTTAATATATGTTACATAAATTTTTTCCTGAAAATCGACTAAAGGGAACATTTTATATTATCAATTTACCATATTTTAAAATGTAATTTTAACACATATTCCTTCTTTTGTCGAATCGTCATTTTGCAATCAACAACAACCAAATGACGAAATTTTTTTAGATTGCAGAAAATAACTGATTCTTGTTAAACTAACACCAATTGGGCAAAACTTATATGGTATAAAAATAATAAATGTATTATCTATCGAATTGATTCTTCTTCTATTAATTCTCGATTTTGGGAATGGTGGTACAAAAAATTACCAGACGAATGTGTGTTAATTACTTAGATGAAATCAGTCGATTCGTTAGTTTATTTTCATAAAAAAATACATCATTCATACGTTTCGAATTCATATTTTAAAGTTTTATAAAATGTAATTTTCTCATCATTATTTTTTCATTTTTTTCTCTTATTTCTAAGAATAATTTATCAAACATGAATTAATTCATGATTGTGATTATGAAGAAGATTCATCATTAATTTTTTTAAGTTAAACTAGGTAACAAAAATATTTAAAAAAAAAAAAGAAATAATTATGCAATAACAGTTCTGATAACTTGTCAGTCTGTATTTTTCATTTAATACATGAATCTATTATAAGAATAGAAACCCTAAAACACAGATTCATCATAATAAACTAAATATTCAAAGTATTTAATAAGAAGAATAGATTAAAATTTAAAATAAGATTTAATTTTAACATAAATTTATCTTAAATATTTCGTGCTATCAAGTTGTTTTAACTCGAATAATACCACAAAGTGTTAATTTCCTTTTAAAGGATATCTCCCAAAAGAATAAATCCAACTTAAGTGAATCCTAATTGAAGTTAAATCCAGTTTAAAACGACAAATGATGAAAAAAAAGTATGTTACTATGGAAATAATTAAAACTGGGGACAATTTAGGGAAAGCCCGGAGGAAAGAATAAATTTTATTCCCATCCTTTGTGGCCGTTCGGCCAACTGCTGATTTAGAAGAAGCCTTAAAACGCATATGCACTGAGAAAATTTTATTAAATAATAAAAAAGTTAATAATATTATTTAATGAAAAAAATAAAATAATAAAAAAAAGGAATATCTATAATAAATGGAAAAGCACGAGTCATAAAATGCTCTGAATATTGTCTGGAACATATGGCGATCGCCTTCGCAATAATAAAAGATGGGGGGCGAGAATATCATAACCCCACCCCCAATAATATCAATTATTAAATAATATTAATAAGTAAAATAATCTACATAAATAAAGTATGTAGAACAAAATTAATTAAGAAAACAGGCAAAGTCGACTAAATGGTTACCTAATGCCTAGAACTAAAAAATTTTCATGATAAAATTTTAATAATTTTGAGGGCGTTGCAATTTTCTAATCTACACCTTCTATTGCCGCTCGGCTTTATCTGAGCAAAATGCTAAGATCAAAAGTTCTTTTTGCTCAGTAATTAAATTAATTAAAGGTAATTATTCTGTTGTGGAAATGAAACGAGTTTTCAACTTGGTAATGACATTATCGCGTATTTTATTCGGCAAAACAAGCCGTTTAACTGATATTATAATTTTTGTTTTTTTCCAACTGGCTTGCTACAAAACGTAGTCAAACGTGAATTATAATAAATGAAATAATTTGAACATGTAGCGAGATAATATACGCGGTGGTAATGACAACAATAAAGATAAATGCTCAACGTATAAGAAACGGGTGCGTTTTTCCCTCTTTTCAACGCTTAAATATCTGATGTTATGTTTTTTGCTTGGTAGTAACATCAAATTGGTGGGAAAATGTTTGAAAATACATAAACATACATAATCACTGTTAAAAAAAATTAAATATATATATATATATATATATATATAATTCAAAATGCCTTAATTATTCTTTAGGAGTTGAAATAAATTGCATTGTCATTGTACATAGGTTTCGTAAGAAACAAAAAAAATTGTTAACCAGAAAACTAAGAGTGAGAAAATACCTGGTAATGACATTTTAGTAGCTGAAGCAATTATAAAATCACACTATTCTTTAATATTTAATATTTCATTATCAAGAAATACTTCTTCACCGCATAGTAGTGGTGAAAAAAATCAAGCTAGACTTAACTAATCACCCCTATATTCCAAGATAATATTGTAAAGCAACATTATAAACAATCAAAACTTTATTGTTTATAAGAAAAACAATAAAGCTCATTCTTACAAAAACGAAGATATGGAAAATAAAATTATTACTTTTGATCTGGAGAACTGTTACATTATATAAATAAAAGACAAAAAAAAAAATCTTTAAGTAAACTACCAACATATGCAATACGAAACAAATTAAACTATGTATGTATAAAATATTAATTATTGTTGCCCAAATGCGAGACCGAGACGAGTATTGGTCTTGCAAACACAGTCTTGGTCTAGGTCTTGGTCTTGGTCAAGACTCTTGTAACAGTCTTGCAGTTACCTATTAGCTTATTACTAGAAAGATATTACTGTAATTTTTTAGACATGAGAAACCTAAGTCTGAATAAAAAATTAGAAGAGCTAAATGCGAAAGTATATTGGTTACACTAATGCTTTACGTATAGTAACTAAAATTGACAAGAATTAGTAACTATTTTGCCTCAATTTTTATTCAAAAAATCGATTTTTTTTACCACTCTTGGTCTTGGTCTTGCAACAGACCTCTACATCAGGCTTATATATGATTATTATGAAACTTAAGTAAATTTAAATAATTATTAATAATTTATGGTAGAATCCATTAAATATATCATAATAAAGTTATATTTTGGGACAAGATTAAAATTATTTCCCAGAAAACATTGTTAAACTTTTCCCTCAGATGCAAGAGTAATTTTTTTTTCTCTCTGTCCGTGGTTACTTCTCTCTGTCCTGAGAACTTTTAAACGAGTTCGGGAATAATAAAAAAAAAAAACTGAGAACAATTTTAAATTTAAAAACCAGGAGAACCACCGCTTTGAAAAAGTTTTTTTTTTAACTTTAGTAATAATTAAAAGAGTACGGTTTCGAATTCATGGAATAATTATTCGAGTGTATATACGGACTAATTGATGTGTTCTAATAAAAACTGCACCAGAAGCAGTTTATTTGGTAATTTAAAAATATTATAAATTTAGAATTGATAATTCCATTATATTCGTAATGGATAGCATAGAATCGCCAAATTTAAAAAAAAAAAAAAAAGCTTAAATCGTCTAAGAAACGATGTATTGGTAATTTAAAAAAAAAATTATAGAAATATTAATTTTCAAATGTTGTAAAAATTAATGGCTTCATTGCTAAATTAAACATTTACAGTCAATAAACATAAATTGGAAAAACGAAGACCGAAAAATAGATGAAAAATTATATTAATAAAGAAATTGTTTAAAGATATCATACAAACAAAAAAATCCGTTTGTGAATACATACTATATAAAAGGCTGAAAGAATTGAGATAACGACGAAGATATGAACCGAACCATGTTATAAAAAAAAAAAAAAAAAGGAGATAAAGAAAAAAAAAGGAAGAGAGAAACGAATTATTGTAGGGAAAGGATATAGAAGAAAAACCAATATATAATTCGTTAATAGCAGAACACTGCTCTCAAAAGAAAGTTTTAAATGAAAAAATTCCATTCCTTTCAAGGATCAGATGTTCCCTACAGAAAAAAAAACAGTATTTTTTTTTGTACTAAAACTCACCGTAAAGATATTTTGGAACATATTCTGCTTTAAATACATTTTATACACAATCCGACATCCTTAAATAAATAGAAACAAATATAATTTTTTTTACTTCTTTTTTTTCACTTGGAAAGCGACCAAATTTACGTCAAACTTCATATAATTACTATTTAAGGACATTCGACTATAATTTGGAATGTTAAGATAAAATGGCACACGTTGTAAAATCGTTTCATATTGTTTCCCAAACGTGTTCTTGCTGGTGAGCCATAGTGGTGGAAAAAATACCGGTTTTTCCGGAAAAAAAATCTCCTCATTGCGCAATTCTGAATTGCAAAAATTCTGAAAACTCAAATATATTCTTGAGAACAATCATTTGGCGATTTCATTAGCCCACAAAAAAAGGTCAAAATTACGAAGAAAAATCCAATTTTCTTATTTTCATGTAATTTTGTATGCACTTCTTTGAAGTTAGTTATTAGCAGCTAACATATATCTTATTCATATCATTTTTTAATATTTTTGAAGTCATCTTATATTTTCTCAGCCCTGGTTAAAAACCTAAACTTAGGCCGTAACATTGGCACAAAATAAATTGAATTTTTAAAATTTTTATTTGCGATTCTCAATGTTACTGCAACCTTAAAATAACTTCTCAACTATATTAAATAAATAAAATGAAAGAGCCAAAAACTATTTTGTAAATTATGAAACTCTTATTGATGTTTTCGGATGACACTTCGGACCGCATAGGTATATTTAGTTCATTCATAATTTTGTTATAAATTTGATTTAAAAAATCCTAAACTGTAGTGCACGTAACTCCTGTAATATATTTTATATTTTTTTGTATTTTCTTTTTTCTATAAATGCACTTATTGCAATTTTTAAAGCCTATTAACTTAAATGCACAGTTGCTTCCTACATGGATCCTAAGATAATTTGATAACGTACTCGAGAAAAAAGGTGACCTTCACAAATAGTGAGCCGTTTGGCGTGACCTACATCCCCAAATTTTAAAAATTACGAGGTTATATAGGACAGAAGGCCCAATATTTTTGTAGGCCACCTTTTTAATCGATTTTATTATCAAATTATCTTACGATACAAGTAGAAAGCAAATGGGTATTTAAGTTTTTAGTACCTAATTAAATAGACAAAGTTTGTCCTCCTCCAGATTACTTATCATTTAATATAATTTGTTGTACTCAATACTTTTATGATAATAAATATATATAATTAAAACTTACTCAAACAATTAATTACTAGCCTTCATACAGTTATATAATATTTATAAATATATACATCTCGCTACAATTCTCCATATTACGAAGGCAATCCGCATATCATACCACAATAATTTTATCACATAATTATTAAATAATAAATGTTCAAATAACTAAAATATCTTATATATTATTCACAGCTTTAGAAGCATGCTGCGTAAGCAAAATTGAAGCAATCAATGACTTCGACCTTAAAATAGCAAACCACAGCTATTACGAAGCTCTTTGCTTAGGTCATTCACACGTTTATCTTAGCTTACTACTTAGCCCTTTATAGAATATCTTTCAATATAATAGATAATAATAATAAAAAAAAAAATAGAATTATATTGTAAAAATCAATCACAAAGATTAAGTTAATTTGAAATTTGTTGAGTAAGTAAATAATAGGTCAGACCTGAAATGAAAATTAATAGGATTACATAAAAAAATTATGAAGTTGTCGCGTGAAACTGAAACTTTTCTCAAGCACTTCCGAAACTCAATTATAATTCATAAAACGTTTAACCCTTTTCAAAATGAGCGACTCGTTTATGTTTCATGCACATATAGGTTATTGATTCTCAATTTAAAAAAAAAATTAATTATGTGGAGTCTGCAGTACTTCAAAATCTCTCCACCCAGATATAAATTCTTGAAACGATTTTATTTTTTCGCAATTTAAATTATAATTTACTACTATCCTTTCCTATCATACTGATAGATATTTCGTAAAGTATTTGTATTATAATGTAGCGTTATAATCTTCATATAGCCTACTTTTCCATTACTGCTTTCAAAAAACTGAATGTCAATTGTCATTTATACTTACTTGCTAAATTTCTCTTCTTAAAAAAATTTCTTAGAGTTATATGTATTTAGTAAATTTATCCTAACGATAAATTACAACTAATGTTATCCCATTAATCTTGCAATTTCTTTAACCTTAAATTTCGTTCTCTCTTTACCTGTATTTATCAAATGTAACCTCCAATACCTTATTATTCACTGATATCTTATTATTATGTTATTCTTATTTTATTGGATATTTAATAGTTGACCGTTGCATTATAAAGGAAGGAGATGGTCCGGGGTTGCGGTCATAAATAGGCTAAATAGTGGCAAAACTATTTTATTGAAAGCCGACGTTTCGAACCGACTTTGCAGGTCTTCTTCAGCTCTAGAACGGACAAGATACAAAAAGATAGAGAATCGTGGCAGTTATATAATATATAGACAAAATTTATAAACAATGTGAATAGCTTATTAAAATTATAAACAGTAAGTACAATAAAATATGAACAAAGTAAGCTGAGTAACAAGATCCTAAACTGAAGTAAATAGATGCTAACAATTGTTGTAGTGTAATATATAATAAATGAAAATGTGAATATACTACACATGTGTCTCTAATTTTATTCTTCCATTTTATTTATTTATTTATCTAATTTTTGGTCTCCTTTTTCTTTTCTTTCTCCACATTCATTTATGTCTATTATTTCACATTATATCCTTTTTCCTTTTCTTTCAATCTCTCCTGTAGATTTGTAGAAGTATATTCACATTATCATTTATTATATATTACACTACAACAATTGCTAGCATCTATTTACTTCAGTTTAGGATCTTGTTACTCAGCTTACTTTGTTCATATTTGATTGTACTTACTGTTTATAATTTTAATAAGCTTATTCACGTTGTTTATAAATTTTGTCTAAATATTATGTAACTGCCACAATTCTCTATATTTTTGTATCTTGTTCGTTCTAGCCCTGAAGAAGACCTGCAAAGTCGGGTCGAAACGTCGGCTTTCAATAAAATAGTTTTAACAATATTTAGCGTATTTATGACCGCAACCCTGGACCATCTCCTTCCTTTATTCTTATTTTAGCTTTACTATATCATTAGTTATTCAATTTTAAATCTCTTTATTCGTTAACATTCATTTACTTTATCTGTTAACCTACAGTTATCAAATATAACCTTTACCAGTTTGTTATACACTGATTTCTCATCTTTTATCTCAATCTGTTCACTTTTAACTTACACGCTATATTCTCCTTTGTTTTCTATTTTTATTCATACTTATTTTCTATTTTTGTATCTTCTATATATATATATATATATAATACATAATATTTTAACTAAACTGTCACCCACTATATCTCTGATGTCATCATATTATTTCTTTATCAGACAACTGTTTCTTATTTAATATCTACTTATAATTCATTTATTTTATTTGCAACATGTACCTTTTATATTTTGTAGCTCTGATGAAGACCTGCAAGGTGGGTCGAAATGTCGGCGTAACAATTAAAAATACTATTTTTTTTAAATTTAGTGTTTATTCCCCGGCCAACTCCTTCTCAAAAAAAGTAATATTTCACTTTTAAAAATTAAATACGCATAATTAGTATAAAAAAAAAATTGAATGCAGGATTTAAATATTCAGAGTAATAAAAAAAATAATATTGACAATAAATTACAATAATATAAACTCTCACTAGCGTATTTATTGATCACCTCAGTACTAATCCTTTAACCTTTGATAAATCCAAGTTGATTCATAACATCTCGAATAAATATTAGTTCATCAGATTAACAATTAAATTGATCGAATCTAAAGCAAACTCAATTAAACCCAACTTGTAACTGTATCAAGTTGCTCAATCCATTTTACAACTGTGTAATGTCTTTACTGAACTAATCTGTGAATTCGTAACGTTGGGCGGAATTTACTAAGTATCAGCAAATAACTTTTTGTATTCTTCTTAATTATTTTTAATATAGATTATGTCTCTGCTATTTAAATAAGAGCAATGGTTAAAATAATATTAACTTTAGAGATAGGTATACTCTGTTAAATGTTGAAATTGTAAGCATGAAAAGTGGTGAGGATGTGCAGTAAAAAAATTAAGTTTATAGAGTTTACTGACGTTTCAACACACATATGTGGGTCATCATCAGTGATAAAATTTAAAAATAACTTCAGAAAAGTGATAAATATAAAAGTTTAAGAGAAGTAAAATGTGTAAAGTACAAATGTGCTTATTATACATGTAAGTTTGCTACGGTATACTAAAACACTATTACAACCTTCAGTGTGTTATCTAATCACATATGATTTAAATATTAATTATTAATTTTTA
Source organism: Nezara viridula (assembly GCA_928085145.1). NCBI lineage: Eukaryota > Metazoa > Arthropoda > Insecta > Hemiptera > Pentatomidae > Nezara > Nezara viridula. The sequence goes on from OV725083.1 coordinate 51,637,758, forward strand.
CAAGTGAAAATACGTGTTATTTAATTTGTAAGATTGTTTTAAAACAATCGTTAAAACGATCACACATAAATATAATAATGCTGGAAATTATTTCACAACGGTTTATAATTTCCAAACACTTACATCTACAGTAACATTGCCCTCCTAGTGACAAAGAAAAGGTAATAAAAGGTTGATTCGAATAATTAGACTAAACCTTTTTTAATCATTAGCAATATGCTAAAAAAACAATTAGCATTACTTTAGTAACACATTCAAAAATCAAAAAACAAAACAAAGGATATAACCTTTGCAGTGTAACATATAATAAACATCTAGATACCGTATCTTTGCTCCTAATTATCAGATTTTAATGATTTTTTTTTTTAGGAAATTAAATAAACTATTTAATAATACAATATCAACAAAAAAAATGTATACTTTTTGAGTTATTCGGAATCTAATTTTACCATACCTCGTATCTTTTTTTCCAGCTTCTTTTCGTTGAAGTATGTTATATAGATAAATTTAATGGCATCGAGAAGAAGACTTCAGCGAAGTTTTTGAATTTTTTGTTCGAATACAATGGTTCATTATTGAAAATAGTAAATCAAAATAATAAAAGTATTCAAATATGCAACGAAAATGGTTTTGAGTTATAAATGAATGAAATAGATAAGTATATCAAAAGTAAAAATAAATAAATTAAATAATTAATGTAAATAAGTTTATTGAATTGTTTTATTTACACTAATTATTTGTTTTATTATTTTTATATATATATATATATATATATATATATATATATATATATATATATATATATATATATATATATATATATATGTACTTATCGTTTTCATTTATTTGCAGCAAAACAATTTCAGAATATATGATTTTTTTTTATTGTTTATATAATCGCTATCTCATTCTTTATTTTATACTTTTATATTTTTTGATATTATTTTTTATTTTTTTTTTATTTGTATCCTGATGATATCCCAAATGTCTGGATCGAAACGTCAGCAAACTCAATATTTTTTTTTTGTCACTTCATAACAATTTTTCATCATTAATATTTACTTTAATTTTTAATTTTTTTTTCAATAAATTTCTGTATTGAATGAACATTGTTCCAAGACAGAGGTTCTCCAATTAATTTACCACAAAGTTATTTATTCATCCATCTAGAATGAAAAACACAATACACAACGAATGCAGACAAAATATACTGTAAGCAACTGTAAAAAAGATTTACTCAATAAAGATATTACATCTCTCCAAAACAGTTTAATAGTATATAATAATATTAAAATATAAAAAAAATCCATAATGGCCTTAATGGTCCTGTTTCAGAATTGGTCCATGCCACCAAATACCTATCCTTCCGTAATAAACTTCAGAACCATCCCAACCCTCTCGTTTCTAACCTTGCTTCCTCCTCAATTTCTGATAACCCTCCGAGGCGTCTGAAAAGAAGATGACCCCGTGATCTCCAAATGAAGACATATTATTAGAGTGCTGGCTATCATTGGGTAGTTTCTCGACAAGTGTTTTGACGTCATTATATCCATTTGTACATATTTAATAGATGCATTTCTTTAATACAGTATTAAATATTATTAATAAATAAAAAAAATATATAATATTGGTGCGATTTGGCGGAAAGATACTCTTGCAGGTTCGACAGTTCTTTGGATTGCTTTTCCTTATGGAAAGACCATTTGGCAACAATACGGTCTGCAATCACTCAGCAACATTGGTAGCAGTGTAAATTAGCTGCATTGAATTCTGATCGATTTCAATTGTACAGGGAATTGAGTCATGATCTTAAAATTTTGAAATTCGTGGAAAGCTGCTGTTGGGATTTGACTGGGCGCGAGTGGAGTCGGTTGTTCAAGCTCAGCTGTGAACTCCTTTATTTGAATTGCATCCCATGGCTTGACAGGGGATATACGGATTGTCCAGTCTGTAACCTACCAGTAAAGGAGGACCAGTATATTTCAATTTTTGGCTGAGTGTTCAATGCTTGGTCAAATTCGTATCGAATCTCTTGGAACTAGCCCGGTTCGAAATGATATCTTAATTCCTCTTCTAAATGCCCCCTCTGTGAACCAATGTCGGTTTTGTTGACAAGCATGAATAGACCGTTTTAATTTGCTACATTCAGCATAAACAATGATCCGTCTAATTTATTTGTGGTCAGTTTTATTCATGTTTATGATTTCCCTTATTTTCCTGTATTATTATTTCTTAGACATAAATTATTCAAAATATTTATTATTTTATATTGTATTAGTTGTTTTAATTATTTATCAGTTATTCATGTATATGTAATTGTTATAAAGTCTTTATTTGTACTGTACCTGTAAAACATATACAATTTCCGGCTGAGTAATAATCATGCTTTATAAATGTTCTGTAATTTGGAAATTTATAATTTACACAATCCTTACAATCCGAAATCCTTCGTAAAATCCTCAACGCTCCTTACTTTGTCACAAATAAAATCATCCATAAAGACCTTAATGTTCCATATGTTTCCGATTTGGCCCAATACCTATCCTTCCGAACCCTCTCGTTTCAAACCTTGCTTCCGAGGGGTCTGAAAAGAAGATGGCCTCGGGACCTTCTAATATAGAACTTTAATTTGAGTTCTACCAATGGGTAGTTTCTCTTCAAGTTGTACATGTCATGTTACCAATGTCACATTTACTTGTTGTATTTTTCATGTGATACAATTGTAAATTTTATTAAAATAAAAAACTAATTTATACATATTTAATAAAGCATTTTTCATTCAACAGAGAAAAAGATAATTAGGCAGTGTGTTCAGAATTCTTTTAAATCGAAAACATCTTATAAAACCCAATACCCAGAATTGAAAGACACGAGATCAACCGACCATTCAGGCAATAAAAGTTTGTTTTGTTTTTTATCAACTATTAACTTTTTGAAGTAATTCAGATGCTCTGACTTCTGTTTGTGTGTGAAACAAAGTTTAAAACTAAGCTCATTAGACGAGTAAAAACCAAAAGTTAGCTTGAAGTAGAAGGAGTTTATGGAACGAATGTGTGGAAACGAGTTTTCAAAGCAACTGTTCTATTTTTTTTAGTAATATACTACCCAAAAATTATTTAAAAAAAAATTATAAACGAAGGAGAGGGAGGGGAGTTGCATTTTATATTTGTTTTATAACGAAAAAACATTTCAACCAAAGATTTTTTGGTTCAGGAGGGACAAAGAAACCATAGAACAGATTTTCTCCATAATATGATTGTTTTTAAGTGTTTCAATAGGAGTTTCCTGGCACACATAAACCACCTTTATTCCCGTTGTATCAAATTTGATGATAATTATATTTCAACTTTACTATATGCAAATTTTGACGAAACACTGAATGTTCATTTTTTTTTTTTTTTTTTTTTTGCTTATGTTTGGGAGACTTGAGCGTTTTTTTTTTTCAATAACCCATTTATGTTATCTCCCTATTATTTGCCTTTAGTAGCTACCTAAGTCCACCTTTATGGCGAATTAAACTGGTTCTTCTTTTACTTTAGTCGACTATATTTCTTGGAATGTTAAGTATAACCAAAATATTACTTACCAGCTCCCTTTCTATGTCAACTTTCTATAGCCTCCTGCAATTCGAACCATCGGTCCACTCACAGAATGCAAGAACCCGTGTTTCTGACCTCTATACTCCCTCCCACAGAACTAAAACCTTCGAGCGTTCCTTGTCCGCTCCACTGCCTTTTTAATAAATTTAATTAATAGGTTTTTTTTATTTCACACAACGTAAATAATTTATGACGACAATGTTTAGGTGTAAATATCTCCTAAACAAAGCGTTTGCGGACATATTTATTATTTATTGTACATACTGTGGGAATAAACTCCTGTATCACTACTAATGCCCTTATACGTGACAGATTGTAATACAATTCAATAAAGATATTTTAAAAACAATTATTTAGTTCTGTGTTTTTTCTTTCTAATTTTTCATTTGTTACTTTTTTGAATTTTGTACTCATTTTTTTTTTAAACATATTAATTCCATTTAAAATCTCATTGCAATTTCATGAAATGTATCTTTAGGGCACTGAAAAACAAATAAATGGTCCTTATATGGTGTTGCCAGGATAGCGTCAATTACCTAAACAAAGCGTATACGGACATAATTTCAGAGGAATTTTTTTTTTTGTTTTGAGGTCCTTAGGTTTTTGGTTCATTGGTCCACTCACGGAACGCAAGAATCCGTGTTTCTGACCTCTGTTCTCCCTCCCACAGAACTAAAACCTTCGATGGTTCCTTGTCCGCTCCACTGCCTTCTTGAATTAACTACGATCTGATATCATCTAATGTCTTAAACTCTTACCCTCATTAAAATAACTTTTTTTTTTTCATTACCTTTTCACATCTCAAACAGACCCTCTCCAATCATGAAATGTACGAATAAATTCTTAGTTTTATTTTATTTTTTTAAGTGTTTGTTTCTGTTCTTTTAGTAAAAATAAAATTGTATTTCAAAGATGACTTTCTTTTTGTTTATATGTTTTAATTATTGAAATTTTAGATACTAACTGAATTATATAAATATAGTTTTTGGCCAATTATATGTTCTGTTTTATTTTATTTATATTTTCTGTACATAGTTCTTATTCTTAAGAGATCTAATCCCAGAATAAAATATATGTTATCCTTTATTCTATTCGATACTGCAAATCTATTATTTTTCAAAATATGAATATTATTTTTAAATATAAAATAAAGAACTATAATTCTTTTTTTAGCCCTTCAAAATTTTAATCAATAATAGATTATTATTTTGCCATTTTTTGTTCTTTTAATTTATTTTTATTATTCTTATTGTGGTCTATTTTTGTTTTGTTCTTTTAGTTACTTATTTTCTTTTTATTTTATGTTTTTAAATTTGTATTTTAGCTTGTAAACATATGATAT